>JAKSZU010000008.1:6619359-6927025 GCA_026018925.1 Tupaia tana
TACTATACAAACTAAACAGTCTATTACGGAAGCTTTAGGTTTTGAACATCCACCTGACCACTCTACTGCTACTATGAATGTCTTCCTAGGGACAGAACCATATGACCAACAAAGGACAAGAGTGCTTTTCTACTTACTGGCAGCTCTCTTTCTAATGTTTCCTATTTTTCTAAATTATCATGATAATATTTAAATGTAAATAATATGTATTATAAAGGCAAATCTGAAAGTAAGGCAATTTCAATAGACATCTTATGTCTTTTTTCTTTCAATATGCTCTATGGTTAACTAAACTCTATGTAGCCATGATATTTTTTGTAATTTAAAGAATAGCTTACTACTTTTATTTCCTTTGGTAAAGTCTTAATAGGGTATCAATAAGATCTTATTAAATACGCAAGAAAAACAATGAATTAATCCTACATCTAAATTCTAAAACATCAGTAAGGGGTTTCCTGACACCAAAAACACATATACATAAGCACTGTCAAAGAGGGGAAACATGTACATCCATTTTTCAATAAGTTAAATTCCATATTTATAAAACCATCTTCAGAGGCCAGCAGGTAGCATATTGGTTAGGGCACTGTACACACCCACATGGCCGACAACAGTTCAAGTCCCAGACCTGGTGGCTTGCTTTTTCACTTTCTCTCTCTCAGTTATTTCTCTCTGGTCAAATTAAAAATGAATGAATAAATGAAATTAAGTAATTCTTAAAAAAAATCTTCATCATAATTTAGAATGAATAGGAAAAGATATGATAAATATCCAGAAATCTAAAGCTAGAAGTCTTAATTGTTGTATTGTTAGAATGTACTACAACAATCTGCAATGTATAATGGCAAAATGAAAAATCAACTCTTAAAGTCAGATAATATGAGTTTATACAGTTTCACTAGCCAAATTTTTAAGGAAGTGTTAATAAGCAAGAAAAGGAGCCAGCAGGTGGCATGAGGGTTAAGGTGCTGGACTTGCACATGGCCAACTGTGCTTTGAATCCCAGACCTAGCAACTTGCTTTCACACTCCCCACTACCCCCTGTCTCTCTCTGGTCAAATTAAAAAATAATAATAATGGGAACCAACAGTCAGCATAATGGCTATGTCGCTGAACTCCCATATAGTCAACTGTAGTTTGAGTCCCAGACCTGGTGGCATAAACTCACGCCGGTTGCGAGGGGGGCGGGGGGGAGGGACGGGTGATTTCTTGCTTTCTGTCTCTCTGTCTCTGACTTCCTGGCAAACACATGCACTCTATAGCAAAAACTTCTCAAAAAAAAAACAAAAAAAACAAACAAAAAAACAATAATAATGATAAATAAAATTATAAACAAAAAAAAGAAGAGAAAATATCTGCAATGGGATAATACTATCAGTAAGAACGAAAGTAACATATGCGACATGAATAAGTAAAGTAACCTAAAACTTCCAGAGTAGTAAGAGGATAAAGAGAGTATCACAAACATGAACTCAAATTTTCATCTCTAAGTACTGATGTGTACCTGCTTATGTGTGAGGAGCTGTGGTAAGGCCCTCTGGATATAACAGGAAAAAGATTTGCTCCTTTCATGTGGCATGCAAGCATGCTGCTTGGTTTTTAATTTTTGCCTTTTTCTTTTTTTTGAATTTTCTCTTTTTTTCTTTTTCTCTGTTTTCTTTTCTTTTACCTGACTTTCTCACTTTGCTTCTCAGCTTCTACACACTGAGTGTCTAGACAGGAATAGGAGCACAGTAGTCAAACATCTGAACACTTAGGGTAATAGAAAATCTCAACCTTCAACTCTTCTTCATGAATGTGAACTCAAATCTCATTCTGTGGGTATCACACTAGAAAACGCAGCAGAGGAGAGAAACGGACACAGAAGTAACTCGCAGTAAAGAGAAGCACACTAGTTTACAGTTGCAGAAACATTCTCCAACAAATTAGTCAAAAGTGAATACAACACCAAATAACTAAAAATTAGAGAAGAATGATTGCAAAGTGAGCAGCAGGGAGAAATACGGAGCTGCAGAGAGAGAGCAGCTCATCTCCTCCCACACACCTCTGACTCTCATTTGAAATCTGGCAGCTCACCCTGGGTATACCTGTTCTTTAGAAACTGGGAGGCCTTTGTAATATCCAGTTCTAACAACAATAGCACAGGTTGCTTGGTGAGGATCAGGGAAACAGAACTGCAGAGAGATTAAGGGCCATCTCTTCCCACACTTCTCTGAATGCTCCAGAATTAACTCCAAGAAATTAGGAAGAAATGTATAGTCCGTCAGATAAAAAGAAACCACCACAGAAGCACAATAAATATGAGAAATCAAGAAAATATCTCTCTCTTAAAAGGAAAAAACAACCCTTCATCACCCACAAACACTACAGTGGAAATGTCAGATAAAGAATTCAGAATTTTCATAGTGAAAAAACTAATTGAGATGCAATAAAAGAGAGACAATAAACTCTAGAAGATGCAAGAGAAAAGAGATGAGTTCCAAGAAATGAGGAAGATTTTCACGATTTGAAAGAAGAAACACGCACCATAAAAAATAATCAAAGGAGCTGTTAGAGATGAAGGCTGTAATACAGGAATTCAAAACCTCCTTGAAAAGTACTAAAAGCAGATTACAACATTCAGAAGGTTGAATCTTGAATGTAGAAGACAAAACTTCTGACCTAGAAAACATCACCAAAAAGACTGAGAAAACAATTAAAAAAAAGAGAATAATATATGAAAATACTAGATACTATTTATTAAATGTCCAACCAGCCAGATAACTGGTATCCCAGAGGGTGAAGAAACCAGTAAGAGCATTGATAATCTAGTCTATGGAATCCTGGAAGAAAACTTTCCAAATCTAGAGAGGTATCCAAATATACAAACCCAAGAAATACAAAGGATCCCCAGTAGAATCAATCCAAGAAAATCTTCTCCAAGGCACATAATAGCTACATTGGCTAAAACCTCAGACAAAGACAAGATTCTAAAATTGGCAAGAGAGGAATGTCAAATTACTTACAAAGGTTATCCCATCAGGTTAACATTGGACCTCTCATCAGAAAGAGTCCAAGTGGGACCAGCAGACGGCATAATGGCTACGTTGCTGGACTCCCATGGAGTCGACTGCAGTTCGAGTCCTGGACACAGTGGCTTAAACTCTGGCTGGGCACGTGTGTGTGCGTGTCCAAGATCCCGAGAGGAGAAAGGATTGCAGCATGGCCATCCCCATGGGGAGTGATTTCTCGCTTTCTGTCTCTCTCTGCCTTTCTGGTGAATGCACGTGCTCTATATATAGCAAGCGCACGCATCCTATAGCAAAAACCTCTCCAAAAAAAGGGAAAGAAACAGTCCAAGCAAGGAAAGAATGAGAAAATATATTCAAAGTGATAAAGGAAAAACAAAACAGTTTCAACCAAGAACACTATACCCAGTAAGATTATTCTTCATATAGGAAGAAAAGATAAAAGCATTCTCAGATAAACAAAACCTGAAAGAATTTGCCAACATCAAATCAGCTCTTCAAGAAGTTTTGAAAGGAGTGCTATACCAGGAAAACTAAAAACAGATAGAAATAAGAAAACAAAAAACGACCAAGAAAATGGCTAGTTTAATGGTAGAGACAAGTCTGGAAATGTCAATAATAATACTGAATTTTAACTTCCAGGATTTAAATGGTAAAACCGGACCATAGTAACACTGTAAATTCAACAGAGGAGAAATTAATTACATGAGACAGAATTTTATGACTTCTGACTAAAACATTGCTGATTTTCTTCAATGCTTTGTCTTCCAAATTTAAAGATTTTTGTTTTCTTTTGAGCCACTGATAGGTCCAGCAATTTGCTAATGTTTCAGAAGAAAATAACAGCGCACTCACTTGTTATTAGATTTTAGCTTCATCCATATCTGCTTTTTGAGTTTTTAGTGATTTATCTATTATTTGAACAGAATCCTAATCTTTTACCTGGCTTAACCAAATTTTTCTTAACATTTTTAAAATTTTAATTTATTAAAGCTAAAACTGCTTTTCTTAAAATTATAAAAAAATTAAAGAAAACAAAATATAAATAAAAACCATAACTTATCTGCAGTAAGCAATATAGCTTCACCTAGGTGCTATTTATAATATGTTCATTCTACTCACTGAGTTTCATACCTAAAATCAGATATGTGTTCACAGATAGGTTTATGTCACTGTACTTACTATCAGAAATATTTCGTTTCAGATCTCTTGTGAATCAATAAAATATGGAAAGCAACCATGGATACCAGAGACAGCATATTGGAGGAGAGTGGGAAATGACAGAGGTTGAGAGGTAGGGAATCAAGAGGGGGAAAAAAGAGATGTTAAAATACCTAAAAAACAAGAAATGGAAAATTATTTGTTGAAGATAACATGTATGATAATATCTTTGACTGAGCCAATATACAGTGTATTCTGGAAGGGAATATTCATTTTTTTATGCCACAATGATATACAGTAAATGAATGTAAAATAAATAAATTTAAAACAAATTTTAAAAGAAAGAAAAAAGACTAGGGTTTGCCTTCTTACTCATGGAATAAATAAAACTTTCAGAAAATGCCTTTATTAGGTAGAAACAATAACAATACATTTACAATATTCAAGAATGCACAGTTGATAAGTGCTGTGCAGAGAAAGCTAAATCCAACATGATTGACCATAAATTGAGTCCTGCCTCCAATGGCTTGAGAAACAAGCTAGGCATATGTATGCCCAATCACAACAGGATGGAGAACCGGAGAAAAAAGGATTATGACAAAAATAAAAGAAAAAGAGATAAAAAACTAAAACCAGCAATATTTAAGGATGAAATGAAAATATGGTGCACAAAAAATACCATAATAAACTAAAACTTCCTTTTTCACGCCCCCCCCCCCCCCCCCTTTATAGGAGGTTGTTACTATAGGGTGTATGCGCTAGCCAGAAAGACAGAGAGAGAAAGAAAGCAAGAAATCACCCCCCCCACCCGGGGGGGAATGGCCACGCCGCAATCCCTTCTCCTCCATTCTCCTCTCAGGATCCTGGGCACACACACACACGTGCCCGATGTGAGTTTAAGCCACCAGGTCCGGGACTCGAACCATGGTCGACTACATGGGAGTCCAGGGACATAGCCATTACGCCAACTGCTGGCCCCAAAACTTCCTTTTTCTAAGAGAAGTCTGAAAAGGTACCTGAGCAAGCTCTTTCTGCTCATTCACAAGCCGGCTGCAGCTAGCAATCATCTGGTCCAGGGCATACAGGCGATCTTCAAGCCCTTTAATGGCTTTCATATTCTGATTATCAAGTTTGGCAATAGTCTGACGGCATTCTGCTATAAATGGTCGAATAATCCGTGGATCAAGCTAAATTAAAAGGAAATACATATGAATACAATTTGCAGCAAATAATTTAAAACATGTTTTATATAACTGATACACAGCGTGAGAGAAAATAAAAATGATATAAACAGAAAAGCAGAGGCACGGAAGATTTAAGTTATACTTTAACAAGAAGGTCAAATCAGGATAAATGCCATTCTAATAGTACGGAATACACTAGAATATGTAATTAGAAATATAGTCACAGGATTCATACACTTGAATCAATGCTATAACTTAATTCTCAACACCTCTCAGAAAATGTTATTTTCAGGTTCTTATGAAGTACAGCAGAGTTAATGGCTAAAACTCATTCCTTGGTCATTAATTCTCTTACCAATCTAAATTATATCCCTAATATATTGACTTCTTTGATCAAACTTACCTCCCTCCTAGTAAGTTTATAAATCCATCTCTATCTCCTTGAGTAATCTAGTTGATGAACTCTCTCTTCAACTTTTCTTACTTTTCAACTTTTTCTGTTCCCTGTCTCTAATTCTATGAATTTGATGGAATTCATGGCACAGCCCCAAAATTTTCAACACTACTCATTTCCCTTGAAAGAATATTTTACCCTAGCTGCATTTTCCATAAACAACTGCTTAGCCAAAGACCACCAATGACCTCCTATCACTTGAGCCCCTGACACATTTAGCATTGTAGAAAACTTTTTCCAGGCTTTACAGGCTTTGGGACATGACCGTTGCTGTTTCTCTCACAGTATTCATCTCTGGCTCCTTTTTCTCTACTCTTCAGCAACTATTGATGATCTAGAAGGAGTATGCCCTTAGCTCATTATTACTATTTGGTATATGATATCAGAATCAAGCATAGCTTTTATCACAGTAACCTCTTGGCCTATTTTAGTCCCTAATCTATCACATAAATTCTGTGTTTCTGATGACAGCTGCTATTACTGACTTATGGCTGTTTTTTGATACTCAAATGGCTTTTTTCCTCCATCCACAAATAACATCCAATAAATGTAGACTACAGCCAAGGTTTCAGTGAAATGATACCAGCAAATCTCTCCAGGTTCACCATCTTTTCAAGCTAAGTTGCCTATTACTTCAAGATACATCCAGTATTTTTCTGCCTCTGATCTTTATTCACATTACTTATACTACCTAGATGTTTAATTCCACCTCTGTCTCTATTTAGAGATCCTACTCAAAGACTATCTCCTTCACATTGTCTTTTTGCTCTTGATGATCCAAAGGACCGTAACTTTAGTTTATGTACACAGAAACCAAAGTGTACTAGTCTATTCTACTGTTATTAAGAATCTAGTGCTAGTGGGAGGATGCATTTCTTAGACCACCAAAAACAAAATAACCAGGGCCATTATTTAAATACAGATAGCATTCATTTCACACAATATCACTTTAACTGAACTTGTAATGTGAACATTTCTTCACTCCCTCTTCTCAATTTTGTGATAACTGAGCCCAATGCACATACATTTCTATTCTATGATACAAATCAGTCTCATTATAAAGTATTAATGAAATAATTAATAAAGAAATAGAAACCGACTAAAACTAGCTGAAATTACAACTTGAGTAAAATTATAATTACACTTAAACTTAATATAGCAATGATTTAAATAAAATAAACCAAACACCAAGGCTCCTAATTATGTTTCTATATTTTGTAATTCACTGGAAGTATAAATTGCTGCACTGACAACCACAGGACAGTATTTATTATTCACTGAATAGAGTTTATAAAACATAACTTTCCTAAAATGTCATTGTACTTCATAATAATCTTTTGTTCACCGATAATGGCAATTTAAATTTCCAAATAGTGTTTGAAGAAATGTTTTGGATGACATATATTTAAATCACAGAGTTATATTAGTAACTATTTAGTAAATTTTCAATAACTACCACTTTATGTTACACTAATTTTTACTGTTGGTCTGTTTGACACATTTATAACTTTTTTATAGTGTTATTTATTGCTGCCTTAGAGAAAGAACTATAATAACCAGTTTCTTACTCTTTCAATTCTTAACCATCTGACCTTCAAACCTACCCCCCATTGCAAAGAACAAGCAACAATATTCCTTAAGATGACAAGCTGCCTGAGTGAAATACTAAGATTCCGTAAATCATTCTGGTACTAATCTGGACAGCTTACAAAGGAGCTAAGTGCACATTCTTCTAATTATGACTCGTCAGAAGCACGAATCAGTTTGCTTTTTGTAGTACAATCTGAAATAGAACATCCAAGAGTCATTCTAGCAAGAAAATAAAATCTAAGAGACTAAAACTTTTCCCAACAGATTAAAACTGGGGAAAAACTAAGCACTTCATGAAACTATTGAGTTTTCAGAAGAGTCAGGACATATAATATATTATGAATTTTCTGAAAACCCAGTAGCATATTATCAAATCACACAAAATGAAGCTGGAGATAAAAAATATTAAGTGACTTTCCAAATTCTAAATTCTAAAATACCTGCCTTGACTAATTTCCTAAGAAAGAAATATGTGTCTCCATGGAAATACATGCTATTAACACAAATATTGCTGCAATTAGGATTAGTCTATAAAAATGATGGCATTAAACAAAATATACTTATACCACAGTATCAAATCTTGGCACATCTTTAAAATATACTGGCAGACAGCATGACTGCTAACAGATATCAACTTGTTTAGTTGTTTTAGACAACAATTTAATAAACATGAGATAAAAAGGAAGCATTTCTGATCACTGAGAAATCCCATCTTCAGAGTTCAATCAATCATTAGAAATGCCAAAAGTTGTATCAAGAGTACACAGATCTAATAAACAGGAAGAAAATGTTAATTTAATGAAAATATTTAAATGCCACATATTACGCAATAAATCCTATCTATAGAACATAATATAGTGCACAAAAGGTAAGCAAAAATATAGAAACACATTTCTTTTAAATAGGTTTTCACAACTTTCATCTAGGAGCCACATGAAATGAATGAGTGCTGTAATACAGGTAGTATTCTAGTCATGTTACCTCATCTTATAACAAATACACATAACCAAGTGAGAGCTTCTATTCTGGCTGGCAGAGCTGGAGGGAGGATCACGGCATGAGCACCCTGTTGGGGATGCCCATCTCTCCTTTTCCTTCACTCCCTCTCTGCCCCTCTCCTCTGTCTCCCTCTCACATGGTAGAAAAACGAAAAGTTAAAAAATAAAAGCAGAGGTATTAGATCTCCAAACTTAAAAATTTTGACAAGTGTACTGTAGGAGACGCCGATACAAAATACAACCTTTTATTTATGATTATAAAATACAACTAAAAACACAATATTTGAAGGATCTCAGACAGGTATACTATTCAAAATTTCTTTTCTTTTTTTTTTTTTTTTTGGAGAGTTTTTTGCTATAGAGCGCATGCACTCGCCAGACAGAGAGACAGAAAGCGAGAAATCACCCCCCAGGAGGGATGGCCACGCCACAACCCCTTCTCCTCTGTTCTCCTCTCAGGATCTTGGGCACGCACACACACGCGCCCAGCGTGAGTTTTAAGCCACCGGGTCCAGGACACGAACCATGGTTGACTACATGGGAGTCCAGCAACATAGCCATTACGCTAACTGCTGGTCCTCAAAATTTCTTTCTAAAAAAGTCAGAAAAAGGTTCCTTTTAAGGAGATGGTGATTGAAAAGAAGTATTAAGATGACAAGTTGGGTAATGGGAATATTCACTAACTTCTTTTGAGTCCTGGCTACTCCTTAACTAATATTTAACACCTGTACACTTTACCATACGTAAATCACTTATTATGCTAGACATCTTACTTACATGATCTCAAATAATCACCTGAAGTTTATGGTGAATTCAGAAATGGTATTTTAGGATTAAATCTAGACTGAAAAGTTTCACTACAAGGTCTTTACTTCCATTGTACCGTAATCACCTCTTTATTATATAAAACATTTAGTATAAATGAGTAAAATAATTTAATTAAATGACAAATATCAAATTAACATTACTTACTCTGCTCATAGAATCAAAGCACTTCCTGACCAAAGATTCCACATCATTAGGTCTATCTTGAACATTTATCCAGTCTAACAAAGAAACATTAAAAAAAGGCAGATCACCCTCTTTAGCATCTTTTGAAGTTTCATCTTGGTGGACAGTACTTTGACAACATTCCCTAATTTCACTGCCACTCTCAGCATCTGCGTTGTCTGGGGCTACATGTTCCACTGACTTGTGAAGTGAGGTTAATGAGGATTTGTTAGTTGTTCTAGGCATATCAGGAGAGAGCACCAGTTCAGTGGATCTTTTCATCTCGTTTTTTTCTGAGTCTTCATGTTCAGGTAAAGAATCCGGTCTTTCCAAACATTCCCTGTAACTATGTCTTGTTAGGCACTCCAACAGTGGAATCTTGGCCATTACCGAAACCGCAGTTCCTAAGCTTAAAACACAAAGGATCTGTCAGTAAAACAATTAGACTGTTCTAGTTAGGAATTAGCAGGTTTGAGTGAAATCACATTTTTATTATTATACACATAAATCTTATCACCTCCCTATTACATTATACATACATAAACTCACCTACGACCTGAAAGAATTCTAATTTAGCAGACAGAGGATATCGTTAATAGATTAAAATGTCACTCCAACATAAAGTTATCTAGATTGTATTAAACAAATGTACTTTTATCAAACTACAAGGTATAACAAATTCAAATTTACAAAAATTCACCATAGCAGTCACTTAGAATATAACTTTCTGTCTTTAAGCCAATCAAATATACTTGATATATTTAAAGCACAGGAAAAACTAATAATCTTAAAAAAGATTAGGCTAATTCTTGCACTCACAATATCTCTAAAACAGATAGGCAGGTTTATGTTATTGAAAGGATGAAAAAATCCTTGATGATCTGAGATCTATAAAACCACATGTAAAATGATGCAGGATCTTACATTAAATTGACATACAGAGACAAAACTCTCCAAAAAATAGTTACTTGAAGAGGTTACTAAACTTCAGAAAGATCTTTATAAGTCTTACACATTCTCTTTCCTCCCAAGATTTCTTTTAATTGTCAACTTCAAATCTACCTAAACATTCATACCACAAAACAGAGAAACCTATAAAGAGGTTACCTAAATTTTAAAAAGAAAAAAAAAAAAAAAAAGAGGGGAATAAAAGGGAAGGAAATACAGTATCTGCATCCGTTTCACTAAGTAAATTTTAAAAACCAAAAGAATCAAAAAGAAAACAAAAAATTGAACGAAAAATAATGAAAATAGACATACGCACACACGCAATGAAGTTATATTCATGCTTAATTATTACTATATCTTTACATTAATCATAGCCCTTTCAAAAAAAATCCAATGGGTATTAGATGTGATTTTATGCAAAGAACTAAATGAGGGTGAGCCTCATGGCTGAGAGAGCCAAATCTCACATGGCCAACTACAGCTAGAAACCAAAAAAAAAAACACCGAGTGTTCTGTGTGCATGCCCAAAATCCTGACAGGAAGGAGGAATGGAAGAAGAGGGGATAACAGTGTGACCATGTCCCATCATGGATTGTTCACTCTTGCTCTCTCTCACTCTCTCTCTCCCTTTCTAATCAGTGCACAAACTTCCTGACAAAAAAAAAACTAAAAAGCCACCTAAATGAGAGACAAAACAAAGTGTTTTGTTTTTTTTTTTCCCATCTTGTCAAACTTCTACTAGTATATCAATACTTTAAAAATAAATTAAAATTGTCCTGGATTGTCCAATGTTTGATAACTTTTTTATTTCTGTGAGACTTATTTTTACATCTTACTTTCTTCTTATTGAGAAAGAGACAGGCAAAGATTTTTGGTTTTATAAATGGTTTCAAAAGTATTTTGCAGGGGAGGAGGCGGCAGATGGCTGCCTGGACTCCCACATGGCCAACCCTAGACCTGCCAGCTGGAGAACCACATCAGGCACGTGTATGTACGAGCCCAAGCCCCAGGAGGAGAGCGCAAGAGGAAGGACTGTGGCAGGGCTATACCTCTGGGGCTGTTTTCTTACTCTCCTTCTCTCTGTCTTTCTCTCTCTGACAAGAGCACGTATCCTATGACAAAATCTAAAATATGTATCTTGTGCCTTTTTCATAAATAAAGTAACTTAAGGAAAAGAAATGTGGGAGGCTTGCTAAAAACATGGTTAAAAAAATTGATCACAACTTTTAAATTATAAATTTATAAATCTGTAAAAACGATAATCTGCAAAGTACTAGCATGAATGACTCAAAAGTAAACCTCAGTCACTACAAATACATGACCTTACAAATGGACTAAAACTAGTAATAAATGTCAAAGTAATTTTAAACAAGAATTTTTTATCCATTTTAATGGCAAACATACTGAGTAAGTTTTAACTTGATGTCTTCTATGGATTGCAGATAATTTGAATAAATACTTTCAAATTTGAAAAGTAGCTTCTGGTATGAATTGGAACAGTCCTCCAGATTGGCCATGATTGCAGCCCAGCCTTGATGCTGGAGATGTTCGTCATGGACAAGGCCTTCACAAAAAGAACAGAGCTTCTTGGCAACTTCATACATTTCCTGTATTGAAAAAGACCATAAAAGAAGGCAATGGTTTTGTACACATGTTTGCATATGTATATATACAGGTATGCATAAATACAACATAAGCACATTTTAATGTGTTTTTAAAGGACTATTTTAATTAATACTGTTCATGCCTATAAGAACCTAAAAGTAACACAGGATATAAATGCTGAGGTGTTTCTGAGCAAGTAGCCTAAAAGAGGTCAACCAAGGGTCCTGTAAGATGAAACCTCTGAAAAATAGAAGAGTGGAGGGTTCCTATGTTCTTATTGATGACTAAGGTACTAAGATATTCCACCTCAAATGTAACTCTCCTCTAAAGAACTATCTCAAGCCAGATTTACTAAAAAAATTGTTTTTGCATAAGGCAGAAACTAAAAACTAAAAACATGTACTTCTCATTAATGTAACAGGAATACATTTTGTAACCTACTGAAATTCTTGAAAATACTTTATGTCAACAGGGAAAACAGTGAGAATGAAAATTTAGGATTCAATTCTAGAGAAAAGAGTAAATTACTAGAAAGCAATGTAGAATATCTAAATATTACAATTCCTGTTACAAAACATTTTAATATAATAGAAACTAAGATCATTCCAACTTTGTTAAGTGCTATAAGACAGATATAAAAATCAAGAAATGGGTAAGGAGAAGGCTTTCTGAAAATAAAAAAATACTTAAATACTGAGATGTGAAATGAATACGAACAAAACTGCAAGAGAAATGGAGGAAAAGAAGAGAGTAATGTAACTCAGGCAAGGAAATGGAAAATATGTATCATTGATTAGAACAAAACGTGAGAAAAGGAGAGCAAGGAGAGAACCAGATGATGAAACACTCAGAAAATACTAAGGTAAAGGTGTTGGACTTTACTCACAAAACAACCACTTCCGAAGGATTCTTTAATGTGGATGAACACGATCAAACACATGCTAGGAAGATTGATAAGCCAAAGTGATCCTAACAAAAACAAAGCTAATGTTCAAAAAAATACCATAAAGCCATAGTAACCTAAAGTAGCATGGTATCTGGATAAAAACATATACAGCAGGATAGAGAACCCAGAAACAAATCCATGTATATACAGCCGATTAATTTTCAACAAAGGCATAGGGACCAGCAGTTAGTGTAATGGCTATGTCGCTGGACTCCCACGTAGTCGACCGCGGTTCGAGTCCCGGACCCGGCGGCTTAAACTCACGCCGGGCGCGTGTGCGTGCGTGCCCAAGATCCCGAGAGGAGAATGGAGGAGAAGGGATTGCGGCGTGGCCATCCCCCATGGGGGGTGATTTCCTGCTTTCTATCTCTCTGTCTCTCTCTGTTTGGCGAGCGCACGCGCCCTATAGCAAAAACCTCTCCAAAAAAAAAAGAAAAAAAAAAAAAAAAAAAAAAGAAAATATCTGCAAACTAATCACCTGACAAGAGACTATGATCCGGCACTCACAAGGATGTCAAAAAGATCAAAGCCAAACAAACAAAAACCAAGAAATGGACATATGATTTGAATAAATTATTTCTTAAAAGTAGACATACAAATGGCTAACAGGTGCATTAAAAAAGCTCAACTTCTTTAACCACCAAGGAAATACAAACCAAAACGACAATTAGCTATCACCTAAGTCCAGTTAGAATGGCAATTATGTAAAATGCATAAAAACAACAAGTGGTGACAAGGATGCAAACAAAAAACTCTAATGCTGTTGGTGGGAATATACTTTAGGTACCATGGAAAACAATATGGAAGTCTCTCAAATATCTAAATCTCACTGTTGGATATATATTCAAAAGAAAGGAAATAAGTTTGCTGAAGAGATAGCTACACAGGCTTATTGCAGCACTATTCATAGATACACAATCGACCTATGTACCCCTCAACAATAGAATGGATAAAGAAAATGTGGTATATATAGGGCCAGCTAGGTGGGATGGATTCTAGTTGTCTGACTGGTTGGTTTGAGTCTTAGATCTGGTAGCCGGAAAAGAGGAAAATGGAGATTGGGATTGCAGCACAGTCATCCCCCAGTGGGGTGCTTTCTCATTTTCTGCCTCCCCTGCCCAGCCCTCCCAAACCTACCCCACGGCAAGCACATGCGCCCTCTGGCAAATTTTGAAAAAAGAAAGAAAAAAAAAATGTGGTATGTGTACACATTGGACTACCAGACAGACAGTCAATAAAAACAAGACAATTCTGTCATTGGGATAACATGAAAGAGCTTGGAAATCTTCTGTTAAGTGAAATAAGCCTGATACAGAAAGAGAAAAATCACATGTTCTCACACAGATGTAGAGGCTAAAAAGGTGAACAATTAGAGAGTAAAATACTGGTTACCAGACGTGACCAAGGTGATGGAGAAGGGGAGGGCAGGGAGCTGTTGGCTGATAGAGTCAAAATCAGTTAGACAGGAGGAGTAACTTCTAGTATTCTATAGCACGGCAAATAACTACTAATCTATTATCTATTTCAAGACAGCTAAAAGAATTTTGAATGTTACTAATACAAAGTAATTATAAGTGTTTGAAGTGATATGCTAATTACCCCAATCTGACCATTACAATGGTATTCATGTATCAAAAAACAATACTTTATAAATAACGGGAAACAGCGTGTGGCATAATGGTTACATTGCTGGACTCCCCCATAGTCAACTGTGGTTCCAGTCCCAGACTTGGTGACTTAACACTCATGCCGGGCACGTGTGTGTGCATGCCCAAAATCCCAAGAGGAGAGACTGGAGGAGTAGGGATTGCAGTGTGGCCATCCACCCTGGGTAGTGATTTCTCACTGTCTCTCTCTGTGTCTTTGGCAAGTACACGCACCCTATAGCAGAAATCTCTCTTTAAAAAAAATATGGGGGACCAGCAGTTGGTTTAACGGCTATGTCACTGGACCCCCATGTAGACGACTGCAGTTGAAGTCACAGACCCGGTGACTTAAACTCACATTGGGCATATGTGTGTGTGTGTGTGTGTGTGTGTGTGTGTGTGTGCCCAAGATCCCGAGGGGAGAATGGAGGAGAAGGGGTTGCGCTGTGGCCATCCCCCCGGGCGGTGATTTCTCACTTCTGTCTCTCTGTCTCTCTCTTTCTGGAGAGCGCATGTGCCCTATAGCAAAAACCTCTCCAAAAATAAAACCAAACAATAAATATGAAATCATAATTACAAAATATGTACTAGCTGCACATGTGTACATATGTAACAGAAACACAGATAACAGAGAGGCATAACATGCATAATACACAGTCATACCAATAAATTTATGAAAACCCATTGTCATAGACAAAGAATAAGAACAGGAGAACACCATAGGTACAGAAGGAATAAATGTTCAAACTTGGTAATTATTTGCAAAATAAAAAATAAATGAACAGGGCCAGCTAGGTGACATGGAGTTTAAGACAGTGAATTCCACATGGACGACAGTACTGTTTCAATCCCAGACTCAGCAACTTGAAAAATACACTGGGTACACACGTGCATGCAAGACCAAAAATCCCAAAGAGTGCAGTCATTCCCCCTGGGAGGTGCTTTCTCACCTGCCCTCTCTCTCTGTCTCTCTAGTGAGGGCACGCATCAATAGCAAATTAAAAAAGTAAGTACGTACGTATGTACATACATACATACATACATACATAAATAAAGTTGACCAAAAGATCCCATCACCCTTAGCTATCACTGTGACAAAATTAAAGACAGAAAAATCTTGTCTATAGGGTGGGAAAATGGATACTTAGTCAATTTGGAAACAATTATCAAAACAAAATGTATAATATGACATAGCAATTCTGCTTTAAGTACCTGTCCTGGAAATACTGGCACAGACACACAAATACTAAGTATCCAAGTATGGTGACCGTGGGAATGTCGGCGGCTGGAAGACCATCCAAATACTGGGTTGTCAGAAAAGTCATGATGCAACTGACGGTGCCTGGCGTGTTTTTAAGTCTCTAGGGATGGCATCCAAACCACAATGAGCTATGCAGGATCCAGTGCCCTTAGCCACCCCTGTTGAATTAAGTTTTATTTGTTCCTCAATTTCACTCTATTCATTTGAAACTCATATGTAATATCTCCCCCTCCATCTGGAGTTTTACTTTGCAGTTTCAGTTACCCACAGTCAAACATGGTCCAAAAATAGGTAAGTACAGAGGAGTTAAGATATTTTTACAGAGACAGTACTTTTACATAATTTTATTACAGCATAATGTTTCATTATTGTTGTTAATCTCTTACTGGGCCTAATTTATACATTTTTAAGCTTTATCATAGATATGTATGTACTACAAGAAGAAAACATACAAAGAGACTTGAAAAGTTTGTGGGAAACTAGAATTAAAACAGAAGCTTATTCTGGTGAGAAAAATTTGAAATCCATATATAATTTCTTCCTAATACACATTATCCTTGAACTTTTTGAAGGCTTATCTCCCTCCCTCCAATATAGGGACTGGTATCATCCAGTTTACTATCCACTGGAGGTCTTGAAACACATCCTTCACAAACGGGGAGGAAGTGGTGAGAGCTAAGCTATCCTATTTCGTTATCCTTTAGTTTATTCTCATGTTTAGTATTTCATTTCCTCTACCAGAATGAAGCACCTATACTTTCCAACCATATAAAAAAAAAAACAAATTTAAAGGACTCTATTACACAAATCCACATTACAGAATTATGCTTTAAACAATTTTATTCTCTCAAAAGTACTTCTGGGGAACCAGCAGTTAGCGTAATGGCTATGTCACTGGACTCCCACGTAGTCGACCGCGGTTCGCGTCTCGGACCCGGTGGCTTACAACTCACGCCGGGCGCGTGTGCGTGCGTGCCCAAGATCCCGAGAGGAGAATGGAGGAGAAGGGATTGCGGCGTGACCATCCCCCCTGGGGGGTGATTTCTCGCTTTCTGTCTCTATGTCTCTCTCTGTCTGTCTGGCGAGCGCACGCGCCCTATAGCGAAAAAACCTCTCCAAAAAAAAAAAAGTACTTCTGGACTCTAGGAACCAGCAGATAGCCTAATGGTTATATCTCTGGGCTCCCACATGGCCGACTGCGCTTTGAGTCCCAGACCCGGTAGCTTGAAACTCACACTGGGTGCATGTACACGCGTCCCCAAAATCCTGACTGGAGAATGGAGGAGAAGGGATTGCCACATGGCCACCGCACCTCCAGCCCCCACCCAGGGGGTGATTTCTCGCTTTCTTTCTGCCTCTATGTATCTCTCTCTGTTGAGCGCACACACCCAATAGCAAAAATCTCTCTTAAAAAAAAGTACTTCTGTGGGACCAGCAGTTGGCATAATGGCTATGTCACTGAACTCCCAAGTGGTGGACCACAGTTCGAGTCCCAGACCCAGTGGCTTAAACTCATGCTGGGCGTGTGTGACCAAGATTCCAAGAAGAGAATGGAGGAGAAGGGATTGCAGTGTGGCCATACCCCCTGGGGGTGATTTCTCACTTTCTGTTTCTCTGTCTTTCTGGCAAGCGCACTTGGCGAGCGCACATGCCCTATAGCAAAAAAAAACTCTCCAAAAAAAAAAAAAGTACTTCTGGGAGCCAGCAGGGGGTGTGGTGGCGAAGGCGCTGGACTCCCATATGGCTGGTGGTGTTCTGAGTCCTGAACACGGGAGCCTGTTTTCTTTCTCTCTCGTCAAACTTAAAAAAAGTAATAACAATAAATACATTTTTTTAAAAAGCACTCATGGACTCATTCATACTTATTAAATGTTTTGGAAAGATGAAGCTAGTTCCTTTTCTGTGTTGTATATGTGAACAATGAAGTGGTTTCACAAATGTATATACTACCTTAAGACAATTCCTAAGAGTTTTACTTACCAAAACACATGAGCAAAAGTTATGTTAACTTTTACTGAAAGTAATGCCTTCTAAGACATTATACTTCTTCATGTGTGAAAGCTAAATGTGGCTTACTGCTGATAGTTTAGAGTCTTTAACAGTAAACAACAAGTTTAAAAGGACAAAAATCTGCGGGGATTCTAAGGAGTAGTGCAAGAAGGATATGTCAGAAAGAAACTTGGTTCTCTATTAACCAAATATGGAAACACGAGAGAAAAATTTTATCTTTAGAGCTATTTAAGCTCTCTTTGGCAAACATACGTATTTTATTAATTAAAGAATGCTGAAAAGTAATTATATGCATATCATCATTGAAGACAGTTGATCAAATTATGAAGAAGTTGATCGAATTATGTTTAAGACAGCTTTTTATTAAGATTCTAAAAGCCTGGGAACCAGCAGTTAGCGTAATGGCTATGTCGCTGGACTCCCACGTAGTCGACCGCGGCTCGCGTCTTGGACCCGGTGGCTTACAACTCACGCCGGGCGCGTGTGCGTGCGTGCCCAAGATCCCGAGAGGAGAATGGAGGAGAAGGGATTGCGGCGTGACCATCCCCCCTGGGGGGTGATTTCTTGCTTTCTGTCTCTATGTCTCTCTCTGTCTGTCTGGCGAGCGCACGCGCCCTATAGCGAAAAACCTCTCCAAAAAAAAAAAAAAAAAAAGATTCTAAAAGCCTTTTAACTGTCAATGTAATATGGCTACCAAACATATGGGCTTAAAATTTAAAAACTGGACATATTAATCACTAAAGGTTTTATAAGTTTGTTACATTTTATGTTGTTTTTGGATGCTTCCTATGTAATTAATAGTAGTCAGCTCTTTGTATTGTAATGTTTTAGGAGCAACTGGTTAGGTAAAAATGACTATTAACATCTTACCACTGCAAGTTGTGTCCTGGAAGCAACAGTGTGAAAAACTGCAGGCATCATAAGAGACTCTTCAACTTTTATTTCCATGTCATTTTCTGTTGAAAAGGTAGTTTTAGGAATAGCAGGTGGACGATCGCATAAGATCATTTCTTTGTTAAAAAGAAAAATTGGATTTGTGTCCTATATAAAGAAAAATGCAGACATTTTACAAATACTGAACACAGTGCCCTCAATATATGTGGCCCCCAAAAGCGCCCCCACAGGTAGATAAACCTGACTTCTCCGTATACCAAGTTCCCAGCTCCCGACAGTGTGTGAAGCTGGACCATCTTTGTATAGAGGCTCGTAGATACCTACCGTCCCAGCACTGTAGGTGCATACTCTTCTATCTGCAGCCATGCACTCGCCTCCGTTGACCACCAGCACCTGATGCTGAATAGCAATCTTGTATTTGCTCTGAATGGCATGCTTAAGGTCTGCCACACTACAAAAAAAAGGAAAAAAAGAAGCCAGTTATTTACATTTGCCTTTTTATGACTTTATTATCAAAATAGCACTACGCTAGACCAGCCGGTAGTGTGGTGTCACTAGACTCCCACATGACTGACCATGGTTTGAGTCCCAGACCTGGCAGTTTGTTATCTCTCTCTTGCTTTCTCTTTCTCTCTGGTAAGTGTGCATGCCCAATAGCAATTGAAAAAAAAATAATGATGATAAATATAATTAAGTAATTCTTTTTTTTTATAAGGTAGGACTATGTTACCTGGTAAGTTAACGAATTTCACTCTCAAACCCTCCCCCACCCCCGAAAAACAGCAGTAAAAAATATAGCTTCCTCAAAATGGGCATAGAAGGGCCATTTCTCAACACAATAAAAGCTATCTATGAAAAACCCATAGCGAACATCATCCTCAATGGAGAAAAGCTGAAAGCTTTTCCACTAAAAAACGGGTACAAGACAAGGATGTTCACTTTCTCCACTCCTCTTCAATATAGTACTAGAAGTCTTGGCCATTGCAATCAGAAAAGAGGAAAAAATAAAAGGCATTCAAATAGGAAAAGAAGAGGTGAAACTCTCTCTATTTGCAGATGACATGATTGTATACATAGAAGACCCAATGGTTTCCATAAAAAAATTTCTGGAAGTAATACATGAATACAGTAACGTTGCAGGATACAAAATTAATATCCAGAAATCTATAGCATTTCTGTATACAAACAACAGGCAGACTGAGATGGAACTGAAAAAAGTTGTTCCATTTACCATAGCCACAAAAAGTATAAGATACTTAGGGATAAATCTAACTAAAGAAGTTAAAGACCTCCATAAGGAAAACTATGAGAAGATAAAAAAAGAAATTGAAAATGACACAAAAAAGTGGAAGGACATCCCATGTTCCTGGATTGGAAGAATTAATATAATCAAAATGGCAATTTTACCCAAATTAATCTACCTATTTAATGCAATGCCAATCAAAGTACCAGACACATTCTTCACAGATCTAGGAAAGACAATCATAACGTTTGTCTGGAATCATAAAAGACCCCGTATTGCCAAAGCAGTTTTGCACAAGAAGAATGGAGTGGGCAGCATCTCACTCCCTGACCCAAAAATATACTACAAAGCTGTGGTAATCAAAACAGCATGGTACTGGCACAGGAACAGACAGGTGGACTAATGGAACAGAATAGAGTCCCCAGGAATGAATGCTCAAACATACAGCCAACTGATTTTTGACAAGGGGCACCAGTCAATCCTGTGGGAAAAAGGATAACCTCTTCAGCAAATGGTGCTGGCAAAACTGGATCTCCACTTGCAGAAAGATGAATCTGAACCCCTACCTCTCACCTCTGACAAAAATAAAGTCAAGGTGGATCAAAGATCTAAATCTAAGACCTCAAACTATAAAACTGCTCCTTGAAAACACCAGGGAAACTCTGGGAGACATTGGGGTAGGGAAAAACTTCTTAAATAAGACTCCCAATGCACAGTCTATGATCCCTAAAATAGACAAGTGGGATTACATCAGACTAAGAAGTTTCTGCATGGCAGAAGACACAGTGATTAGTGTGAACAGACAGCCCTCAGAATGGGAAAATATTTTTGTAAACTATGCATCAGACAAGGGACTGATAACCAGAATCCACAAGGAACTCAAGCGGCTGTTCTGGAAAAAGACAATCAATCCTATTAAAAGATGGGAGAATGAGTTGAAAAAAACCACTTTCTAAAGATGACATACGAATAGCTAAAAGGCATATGAAAAAATGCTCAACATCCCTCATTGTAAGAGAAATGCACATCAAAACAACAATGAGATATCACCTAACCCCAGTCAGAATGTCTAAGATTAAAAAAACAAAAAATGATAAGTGCTGGAGGGGGTGTGGTGAAAAGGGAACTCTCTTACACTGCTGGTGGGACTGTAAATTGGTACAACCACTGTGGAGAACAATTTGGAGATTCCTCCAAAATCTACAAATAGAACTACCATATGATCCAGCAATCCCACTCCTAGGTATCTACCCGAAGGACAGAAGAATACTTAATCGAAAAAGTGCTTGCACATCGATGTTTATTGCGGCGCACTTTTCACGATTGCTAAGTCATGGAAACAACCTAAATGCCCACGAACTGATGAATGGTTAGAAAAACTGTGGCACATATACTCAATGGAATACTATTCATCCATAAAAAACAACAAATCCCTGACTTTTGAAAGGAAGTGGATGAATATGGAAGACTTACTGTTGAGTGAAGCAAGCCATGCTATGAAGGAGAGACATTGTATGTCCCCACTTAATATATACCGAGTGTCTGCACTCTAAATGTGTATATATATATATACACATATATATGTGTATATATATATATATTTTTGAAACCATTCTGCTTCTGTTGTTATAGAGTTTTAAAATTATACAAAATTATAAGTCATATTTTGAACATTATCTTTAAAATTCAGTATTTTGAGATTTTGAAAGTTGTTTGTAAACTGTCAAGAATTATAGAGTATGAGCTAAAATTTTTTGCTATGTAAAGTAAATGTTTGTGGAAAAATGTAAAAATAAATAAATGAAAAAAAAATATAAGCTTCCTGTTTCTTGAACTGGATTCTATAATCAACTGGCTAATCTTAGGTAAGTCAGTCACCCACTGAGTCATATCTAAAAGTAAGTCTAGGAAATACAGGCAGTAAACACATTTATTTTTGAGCACTATATATAATACAGCAAAGGAATATGCTCATACTGGTATCAGGTCTGTTAAAATTCTCAGATTTGTGTTAAAATCTGCAGATCATATTACAGAAAGTACATTAATTCTAAACATGTTAAAATTCCTTCTTCTTTCTATGTTTCAAAACAATCATCCCTTTAGAGGCAAAACTACATTTCATAAAAACTAGTCCTTTTAAAAATAAAAAGAATTCCATAATTCCATTTTTAAAACAGAGATTATTGATCCCAAAAATTACTCATAACAACTTTAGTGTTGGATTTATGTATTCCATACTGCTAATAAGTCTTTGCTATTTTGACCAAGATAGTAATACAAGCAGGTCTGAAATGATTATTTGTCTCTTCACCCTGTTTGGCCTCAAAATACATTCTCTCTCTCCTACATGCTCTCCCAATTTTCACAAATATAGCAGGATAAAAAGCATTCAACTGTCAAATATTTGACATCTTTGAAAAGCTAAGAGAATTATTTGATACACTGTATGAGTACCATTAATTTGCCTAAGCATATTAAATTTTTTCTTTTAGATTTTTTATCATAGGATGTGTGCGCTCACCAGAGACAGAGGGAAAGAGAGAAACCACTTCCTGGGGAGATGACACCCACAATCACTTTTCCTCCACCATTTTCCTCTTAGGATGTTGGACACACATGCACACATGGCTCATGTGTTTTTCAGACCGCTGGGTATGGGACTCAAACTGCTGAGTCAGCCATATGGGATCTAGCACTTTAATCACCACACGCCACCTGCTGGCCTCATATCAAATATTTTTTATTCTCTAAATAACAACCTATTAACTTGACTTCATTCATATGATACAGTAGAAAATTAAATGACCAAATAATATTACTTTATGAACCTAGAAATACCCTTAAAAATTCCCTATGAAACTTAAAATAGCAATTGGCTACAGGTATCTATTAATAACAGCCTTACTGTAAAACCACTTTGTGAGCAGGGTCATTGTTTGTGTGTAGTGCATTTACACAAAAGCAACAAAAGACAACTTAAAGAATTTAACTTAGGCCAACCAGGTGGCATGGCATGGTATTCAAGGTGGCTGGATCTCACATGGCTGACAACACTGCTTAAGTCTCAGACCCTGTGACTTGAGAAACATGTCACACGAGCCCAAGAGGAGGAGAGGAAGGAGAAGGGACTGGGGCATGGTCAGCCCCTCAGGGGTGACTTCTCACACTACCAACCGCATAGCTTTGAAGAGTGTATATGCTCTATGGCAAATTTTAAAAAAGAAAAAAAAAAAAAGAAAGAATCTAACTTCAGGGCTAACCCCACGGTCTAAGCAAGTGTTCAAGGGAGCTGGATCACACATGGCTGACCACGCAGTTTCCAGTGGATTGAAAGACAGGCTAGGCACTTGTGCATGTGTGCCTCAAATCCCAATGGGGATGGAAAAATGGAGAAGGGATCGCAACCTACCATTCCCTATTGGGAGATGCCTCCCCTCTCCTTGGTGAGGGCATACACCCTCTGGCAATTAAAAAAAAAAAAAAAAAAAAGCAAGACTTTAGTTTCAGGATTTCAGAGAAAGTCAATGAAACATGTAATGCATTGTGATAAAAGATTTAAGACTTGCCATATAGCTTGCTATCTTCTCTAGCAGCTCAATAATTTTCTCTTGCATACAAAATGCAAAACTAAGTAAAGGGACCAAAACTAAGTAAAGTGGGCGTGATGGCTATGTTGCTGGACTCGCACACAGTAGACCGTGGTTCGAGTCCTGGACCCGGCAGCTTAAAACTCATGCCAGGCACGTGTGCACGCGTGCCCAAAGTCCCAAGAGGAGAATGGAAGGGAAGAGATTATACCCTGGGAGGTGATTTCTAGCTTTCTGTATCTCTCTGGTGAGTGCATGCACCCTATAGCAGAAATCTTTCTTCAGGCGAAAAAAAAAAAAAAATCTAAGGAGAATAAATAAAATACAACTCACGTTTGCACTGTAAGTTCAGTGTCAAATGTTAGAGTGGTTCCAGTGTTAACCAGAAATACATATAACTTCATGATTTCTCTGGATTCTGTGAGTTTATACCTCACCCCTCTGATACGATCACTAAAATAAACAAGAAAAGTAATCAACTCACAAACACAACAGGGACCAATAATGACACAGCACCATATTACCGTATTAATTTTTTTAAAGAAAGTTTTTGCTGTCTAAGATGGCAGCCTCAACAATTCTGTAAACTTGATAATAAAAAAGTAACAACATGTGAAGAGACTAGTATTCAAACAAAAGTCTGTATGTGTCTATTTCATATTGTTTTCTACATTAAGAATAAAACATCTGATTAAGTATCTTATCCCCAAAAGTGCTTCCCCCAAATCTTCCTTAAAGCAGTAATAGGTTAGTCTTAAGATTAAACTTATTAGTAGCACATAACATACCTACCCCTTTCAAGTTAAGAAAAATGTGCCCCAATTCTTTCCACTAGCTGCCTGTTAATCCATGTTCCTCTCCATATTGAGCTGGAAATTCCCCATAACAAACTTAGGCCCAAACAGTCATTTCTTGTGCAACAGAAAATGCATAGGTCTGTGAATTAAATATTTAAAACAACTCTGCCATTAAGTTGTTCAAGTTAACATCTCATCTATAAAAAAAGGCCTTCTCGTCTATAAAATGAAGTCTATATGGAAAAGGGACAAATTTAACAAGCTAGCATTGTATGCTTAACAAAAGGAGGTAAAAATCTCAAAGATCAATGAAAGTAGAGAGACAATTATAAATAAATTCCTAGAAAACTAGTAAGTACCTTTCTTTACGCTCTTTCCACCTAAGCCTTAGAATAAAAATATCAGAGAAGGAAAAGCATGTAAGGTCTTAAAATTAAGGTTTCTAAACTGAAAAGTACATTAGATAAAATATTCTGTTATAAAGGTAGGAACTGGGACTTACCGTCAGGCACTGTGAAAAGGGTTGCCACTTTTCTTAAAAAGCAGATTAAAACTGGCTTATGTTTGCTTTGCTTGATATTGGCAACTGAATGGCATTACTGGTTAAACTCAGAGAACTGTAAAAAAATGTTCTGGATTAGTACAAGCAGAAACAATTCAATATGCAAAGACAACATATGGTTATTTTTCTCTCTTAAAATTAACATCTATAAGACTGGTCTCTCTGAGTCCCTTTCCTACCTGAATGCATTCACTAAAATCACAACTGTATGACAACACCCAACATCGCTCCATTAAAAGGCATCAAACAAGTCATCAATGGTGGGGGAGATGGGGCAGCGGCACAATAGCAGGATTCTAAGCTCTTCATGGCTGACCCACATGGAAGGGTTCTGAGTTCACATCTGGAGACCTCCCTGAGTTTGTACCCATGATCCAGGCTGGTTGAGACTGGTTCTTTCACTCATTGAAGAAACAAACTTATAAAAAAAAGTCATGAACAGAACATACTCCCCAAAACTACCATTTCTATAGCAATTTCTCGTCCTTAATTATGATAAAGTGTCCAGGCCATGGAGTCAGACCGCCTGCCTCTGGTCCTGTCCCCATTACCTGTATAGTCATCTCTGAAAAGTCACTTAACTGCTTCAGTTTCCATTTCTATAAATAGGAATAAAAATGGCACCTGCAGCAAGCAGCCTCTAAGACAGCACCCATCACTGGTGTTAACTCTACTGCCGGGTCATGATCTCTTCTAACCAAAAAAATAGGGCAAAAGTGATGGCTGTCATGCCTCCAACTGTTATTCCAGACTAACTCTCATCTTGCCAGCTGACTCTCTTCCCTGCAACTGATGAAGTAGGCTGCCGCATGGAGAGGGATCACTTGTGCAAAACTGAGAATGGCCTATGGTAGCAGCCAGCAAGAAGCTAAGGGCCTCAGTCGAACAACCCTGAAGGAACTGAATCTTGACACCACATGGGCCTGGAAGTGGATCCTTTCCCAGCTGAGCCTCAGACAAAACCCCAGCCATCACCAACAACTCGACCATAGTCCTGTAAGAGACGCCTTGCAGAGGACCTTACCAAGCCACGGCCAGAATCTGTGAAATATATTTTTATTGCTTCAAAGAGTCAAGTTCATGGTCTAATTTTTCTCAGCAATAAGTAAATAATACACCACAATCACCTCATAGGGATATTATGAGGACACAAAAGGAAAAACTGTCATGTTGCAGCGCGGCGCTTGGTATGTAGTAGGCCAACTCGCCAATGCTGGGTGGGACCTCAGGTTTCTTCTCGCATTTTTACAGTAGAGTTTACCTACTCCTACAGCTGGAACTCCCACTACTGTTACTGTTGACTCCAAAAGTCAGCCCCAACTTATCCGCAATTATCCATCC
Organism: Tupaia tana; assembly: GCA_026018925.1. Lineage (NCBI taxonomy): Eukaryota > Metazoa > Chordata > Mammalia > Scandentia > Tupaiidae > Tupaia > Tupaia tana. Next base: position 6,645,588 of record JAKSZU010000008.1, read on the forward strand.
AATCTCTCTCAAGCTCACCTAATCCAAAGTTATTTCTAATATGTATTTCTTAAATACTATTGTTTCTAAAATAGAACTAATTTTCTCAGCCCCCTAACTCTCCTTACTTTCTGTTTTTCATTCCTCTTTCGATGGACTCTATATTCACCCAATCTCTCACATGCTATCCTAGATCTTTCATCTTCCTTAGGAAAATATAAATAAACAACAAATCTGTCTTGCCAATTCTAACAATTAATTATTTACTGACTATCTCTATTTCTACTGCTATGGCCTTAAATCAGACCGTCACTGTCCTTCCCTAAGGTTTTGAAAACTCCACAGCCAGGCCCAGCAGATGGCATGGTGGTTAAGGTGCTGGACTTTCACATGGCCCACACTGGTTTGAGTCCCAGACCTGGTGCTTTGTTTTCTCACCTTTCCCCCCTCTCTCTGTGATGAGCACATTTGTTCTATAGCAAATTGAAAAGTAATAATAATGATAAATTAAATAAATAATTCTTTTAAACATATTGAAAAAAAAAAAAAAAAAAAAAACCTTCTCAGCCCATAGCCTACTTCATATCACCTCAGTTCCTACGCTGTCTTCTACACTGCTTTCAGAGATCATTCTAAATGTTAGGCTGATCAAGCTTTTCTTCTGCTTAGAACTCATGATAATTATGATTTTTACAGCACAGCTACCATTTTGCAAGTATTTAATGAGACCCCAGGAAATAATTCTGAATGCAGTCAGTTTAATATGTCTATACTGTCATCTTCATCTTATAGATGAGAAAATAAGAATTAAGTAACATCATATGTGAGTAAAGGTGCAAATCCAGACAGTCTAACTCTGCTGTTTCATGCTTTCAACCACCACATCTAAGACAGCAAATACAATACCTCTTTGTCATTGTCACCACAACTTCCTACTCTCATCCTTCGCAATCACCCAACCTTTCATATCCAAATACCTCATTGTTTTATTTTTAGCAGAGAGTTTTGCTATAGGGCACATTTGCTTTGTGGCAGAGAGACAGAAAGTGAGAAATCAACCCCCCATGGAGGATGGCCATGCTGTAATCCCTTCCCCTCCATTCTCCTTTCTGAATTTTGGGCACGCAGGCACACGAGCCCGGCGTGAATTTTAAGCCACTTGGTCTGGCGCTCAAACAGCAGTCGACCCTGTAGGAGTCCAACAACGTAACCGTTATGCCATCTGCTGATCCCAACACTTTGTTTAAGCTCCCTGAACAAAATAAGCTGTTAAAGTCTGAGACTTCACTGATGCGGTTCTTCCTGCTTAGCATTCTCTTTCCCCTGTCTGCTGTGATCAACCCTTCATCCTCCTGTCCTAGTCTCCTACACATTCTCTTTCACAGACTCAGTCACTGACGACTGATCACTTCACTAGCTGTGTCATGTACTCTGTATATGATTCTTAGAGTACACGCATTGTGATGGTTCTGCTATTTCTTACCTATATAAAACAAGCTTAATTTTAAAAAGATTATTTAATTTAACTTTATTTATTTATTTCAATTATGTCAGAAAGGGAGGGAGGGAGAGAACGAGAGAGCAAGCAGCCAGGTCTGGGATTCAAACCATGATTGGCTATGTGGGAGCCCAGCACCCTTAATCACCATGCCACCTGCTGGCCCCACAAGCTTTGTTTTTTAAAGCAAAGGCTATGCATTCCTGAGAACTAGACCTAAAATAATTTCTAAATAAATAAACAAATAATCCAACACTGGCAAAGAATTATTTTACATCCTTTTGAAGATTCCTAGGAAGTCACATGCTTGACATCTACCCTAGGATTTTTTCAGCTTATACTCTAAGAAAAATCCCTCAATTTTTCCTATATCATTATTTCCACAAAAACAGTAAGGTACAAGTTCATTCATTACCAATACACCTTCCCCACCATTAACATTTATGGGTGACACAAATATAATATCTTACAAATATTGCACCGTGGTTCCACCCAACTAAAAAGATACTAGAGTGCTACCTAGCCAGCATAGACTAAGGTATGTTTTTTGTTATTCTATAGATTAGTACCAAATTTTTCAATGAGTGAGAGAAAGTGGCAGGAAACTAATAAAGTAGAAAGTAAATATGAGTAGCTTATAAACTGAGCCCCTAGCTGGTGTCCAGAGTGACAATGACCAAGTCCTCTTTGTCAACTCATGAAAGGCACAATGGAACTGAGAAAGAAAACATGCTAAATTGCTAAACTTTGGAAGATTTCGCACCATTATATTATTAGTATATTAGAAAATGCTACAAAACTGCTTCTTTTACTCTTCAGACAATGTATCCAGGTAACAAAGATCACTATATCTTTGTCAGTATGATATTTTTAAATGCTTGCCAGTAATATTTCACTATTTTATATTACATGTCATCTTTGATCATTACTGAGTTTGAATGTTTTTCAGTCACAGATTGCCAAGTATGTACCAGGTACCGCACTAGAAGCAGAACATAGCTGTGACTAAGATAAACAAAGTCCCTGGGTCAGTACAAACCTAAATTAACAGGACCAATGACGATTCCATCTCAATAACAGTTTACCTAAAGATCAAGCAGGATAGCATATATTTTAAAATACCCAACACAATTCCTTAGAAAAGCACTCACTAGGGACCAGCAGTTAGCATAACGGCTATGTTGCTGGACTCCCACGTAGTCGACTGCTGTTCGAGTCCCGGACCCGATGGCTTAAACTCACGCCGGGCGTGTGTGCGTGCATGCCCAAGATCCCGAGAGGAGAATGGAGGAGAAGGGATTGCGGCGTGGCCATCCCCCCTGGGGGGTGATATCTCGCTTTCTGTCTGTCTCTGTCTGTCTGGCGAGCGCACGCGCCCTTATAGGAAAAACCTCTCCAAAAAAAAAAAAGAAAAGCACTCTATAGATGTATCAAACATTTCATACACACAAAAGCCAAGCATCAAAGACACAAAAATGATTGTTAATGACAAAAGGAGGGGCCAACAGGTGGCACAACGTGTCAGCAGGGCACATCATGGTTAAGGCGCTGGACTCCCACGTGGCTGACACAATGAGCCATAGACCTGGTGGCTCGAAACTCCAGGTGGGCAAGTGTGTATTCATGCCCAAATCTTGAGAGGAGAATAGAGAAGGGATTGTGCCATGGCCTTCCCCTGGGAGGTGATTTCGCTCTGTCTCTCTGGTGAGCACATGTACCCTACAGGGGAAAAAAAAAGTCTCTATATTAAAAAAAAAAAAGAAAGAAAGAAAAAAAAGAAGGGACTAGCAGTTAGTGTAATGGCTATGTTGCTGGACTCCCATGTAATCGACCATGGTTCGAGTCCCGGACCTGGCAGCTTAAACTCACGCCGGGCGCATGTGCGCGTGCGTGCCCAAGATCCCGAGAAGAGAATGGAGGAGAAGGGATTGTGGCGTGGCCAGCCCCCCGGGGGGTGATTTCTCGCTTTCTATCTCTCTGTCTGTCTGGCGAGCGCACGCGCCCTATAGGGAAAACCTCTCCAAAAAAAAAAAAAGAAAAAAAAGAAAGAAGGAAAAAAAAAGGAAAAGGAAATATCTACAGCTAAAGAAAGCAGACAAAATGATCAAAAATGTGATACTTTCTAAGAAATATGCAAAATGACAGGGAAATATGAAAGACATGCAATAGCTGAATGAGAGATTAGCCAGGAAAGACAGGCCTAGGAAAGTATGCAGAACTGAAAGATGCTGAGGACAGGAAGCCTGAGGCAGAGGCAGAGAGGGAGATGACTGCTCAATAACGATCTGAACTAGTGAAGGAGGCTAAATCCAAAAGTGCAGGCATCCTCTTAAAGGCTACAAGGAGCATTTTGATTTTCTGAAGAAATTAAGTAGCTCAAGTATAGTGATGAGGGGACCAGCAGATGGCGTAATGACTATGTCACTGGACACCCATGCGGTTCAAGTCCTGGACTCCAGTGGCTTAAACTCACACCAGGTGTGTGTGCAGGTGTGCCCAAGATCCTGAGAGGAGAAGGGATTGCAGCGTGGCCATCCCCCCGGGGGGTGGGCGATTTCTCGCTTTCTGTCTGTCTCTGTCTTTCTGGCGAGTGCATGTGCCCTATGGCAAACCCCCTCCCTTCAAAAAAAAAAAAAAAACACAGTGATGAGAACATGAGACAGGCAGAAAAAGTCATTCATCCAACTACAACAAACACAGACCTTAGGCATCAGGACTGGCTACTCCGGACAGACAGACATGATCTCTGTCCTCAAGGCATTAATAGTTTTGAAGGAGAGACAAAGGCATTAAACGAGAACAAAGTGAATGTGATAAAATCAATGAAAGAAAAGAAAAGCAGGAGGGACCAGCAGTTAGCGTAATGGCTATGTCACTGGACTCCCATGTAGTCAACTGTGGTTCGAGTCCCGGACCCTGGCTTAAACTCACGCCGGGCGCATGTGCGTGTGTGTCCATCCCCCCTGGGGGGTAATTTCTCACTTTCTATCTCTCTGTCTCTCTCTGTCTTTCTGGCAAGTGCACACGCCCTATAGCAAGAAACACCCCCCCAAAAACGCACACGCACGCGCACACACACACACACACACAAAAAAAAAAAACTCTTTTAATATTAGGTTTGAGTAAAAAAAGCAGAACACTCAGAAATAGGATAAGGTAGATTTTTCAACTGAAAGGAAAGTCATCATCCAAAAAAATGGCATGACCTCAGTCCTGGGAAACCAGTATCTCCATGGGTCCATAGGTGAAAAGGGGATTCCTGGCATTTAATAGGCTGGAAATTCTTCCATACCTAGTCAATTTGGCAGTATGGGACTTCCTGGGTATGTGTACATTGAAAACTTCAGAGCTAAAGAAACGTACAGAGGAAAACCTACCTATAGTAGCCAAGAACAGGGCTGAGTGCGAAACCCAGACAGGGCCTTCCTGAAATCTGTACCTTCGTCCTAGTCCCAGGGTTTCTTTTTGCAGCCCAGGGCACATGGTGGGGCCCTTAGACACAGTGAACCTCGCTGCTACTGATAGCAACCACTGGGAGGAAAAACTAAATCTCAGCTCTGGACTGGGAGAAGCAACAGGCTACCTGGCCTCCCAAGCAGGATTTCAGGAGAAAAAGAAGGGTGTCACAGGATCTAGGAGTCTCTAGGCAGAAAGTAAAATGGTGGTGGCCTTCATTTCCAAGCTGCCAAGTGCACCCCCTACGGGTGGTCCTCTGAGTCCAGGGAAAGTTTCCAAATGATGGCCACAAAACAAGCCCACCACACGAGATGGCCTGTCCCGGATGAATGAGACTGAGCAAGAGAGTCTGTTCTTATTATAGCAGCACCTGCATAATGGCCCTGGTTTTTGCCTCCTGGACAGCAAGGCTAACCTTAACGACCTGTCCTTTACAAGGAAGGTCTGTGACCTCTACTCCAGAGCTTGAGCAACTGCAGCCACTTCAGTGAGTGCCGCAAATACCTCGGTTACTCAAGTGAGCACGTGCCATGTACAACAGTAACACCACACAGAAGCCACAGCAACAAAGAGGAGAAGTAGTTCCCCAGGAGACAATTTCTCAGTTTTCTTTCTAAAAGATGTTAAAACTCAGGTCAGGACAGATCACAGAAATGAGTGTTCTCTGGCTAGCAGGGGAGGGGAAAGGGTAGAAAACAACAACAAGAAAATTGTCTTCCATCACCTCCATCAATTTCATTTCTCCTCACAACTGGTAAGATATGACAATTAACAAATGACTAAGTTATTATTAGCTTTTAAAAAAGAGCTCCAACAGATTAATAAGAAAATCACAAAGATCCACAACAGATGAGCAGGAAAAGGGCAAAAACAGGTAACTGAAATAGTAAAAAAAAAAAAAAAAAAAAAAAAAATATGGGAAGTCTCTCCAGTAATTATAGAAATATAAATCCATAGGCCAGCCCATCGATGTAGCGGTTAAAGGCAGCTGGACCCCACACGGCCAACTAGACAGTTCAAGTCCCAGATCAAGTGGCTTGAAAAACACAATGAGCGTCGTGTGTGCATGCCCAAAATCCTGAGTGGAGAATAGAGGAAAAGGGATTGGAGAGTGGCCATTCCACCTGGGGAGTGTTTTCTCATTCTCTCTCCCCAGTGGGTACATGTGCCCTACAGCAAATTAAAAAAAAAAATTTAAAAAATATATGTGTGTGTATATATGTGTGTGTGTGTGTGTGTGTGTGTGTGTGTATGACATTATTTCTCACCTATTAAGCAATATTTTTAACATAAGATTCTAAAGTTTTTCAATTTCAGAGAAAATAGATCAAATCTATAAAGTAGTAAAAATACTTTGGAAATGTTACTATAAGTAAGAAATTGTTCTCCACATAAAATACATATTCCATAGCACCAATGAGAAAAGGCAGCATTAATCCTAGGGGCATAATTACCCATAACATCTTAATTGGTGAAGAATTACCTTTACCCAAAGAGCAGTCCAGCCTTTGCCCTAGGCTCTGGAGAGGTGACCTCTAGGCCCTTGGAATGTCCTCCCTGACAGGACTGTCTTTGCCCTGAGAACTTTAGTCATCAGACAGTTTAACACCATGATTTATGATAGAAGCTTTAGGATACACTGTTGTCAATCCTAATCTTTAGATTAATCTCCTGTTGCCTACTTTGTGTTTTTAATTACCATAGAAAATTATAAAAATATGAAAACAAAACTTACACAACACTTCCAGGAATTCCCACCCTAACAATAGGTAAAAATTATATAGCTAGAAACTCTGATCAATGAACTGGTTTTCACCCCTCCTGGTGCCAGATGGTAGTGTACAGGAGACAGCAATTCTCTATGAGGCTGACCCAGATGGGAGGGTTCTAGGTTCACAACCAGAGACCTCTCTTAGTGCACCAAGTACCTGCATGCATATGACCCAGGACTGCCGGAAATCAGGGGTAGACTGTGGGTGGCATCAGGACCCTACTAGAGGTGCTGTTCTTCTTTCTCACTCATTGAAGAAATAAATTAGTGAAATAAAAGATATATAATAAATTAAATAAACTGGATTTTATTTTATTATTATTTTTTAGGCAATACCTGATAAACTTTTTCACAAAAACAAATTCATTTTATAAAAGGCTGCTGTTGAGCCAGTCTCATAGCCCAGTGGTTAAGGAAACGGGATCTCACATGGCCAAGAACATTCTGAATCCCATCTTTGCACCTTAAAAGCATGCAAGGTAGGTGTGCGTGCATGCCCCAAATACTGACAGGGTAGAGAAAGAGGAGAAAGGATTGCAGTGTGACCACCTACCACTTCTGCTGGGGGTGCTTTCACCCTCTCTCTCTCTCTCTGGCAAGGGGACATGTCCTATATCAATGAAAAAGTAAAGTGCTAGGGCCAACAAATGGTGTTGTGGTTATATTGCTGGACTCCCATATGGCTGATTACAGTTAGAGTCCTGGACCTGGTGGCTTGAAATCATGCTGGGTGGATGTGTGTGCATGCCCAAGATCCTGGGAAGACAATGGAGGAGAAGAGATTGCAGCATGGCCATCTTCCCCCACCCCTCCAAGGGGAGTGATTTCTCACCTTCCCTCTCACTGTCTCAATTCTCTATCTGCAGTGAGTGCACATGCCCTAAGGCAAAACCCTCCTGGAAAAAACCCAAAGTACTGCTTAAAGAACCATGCCTAGTCTGGTATCTATCTACTGGCACAGTGTCTACGTAAAAGCTACATGCTTACGTAGAATATACATATTCCTCTCCCGCTAGTCATCTTTTCTCAAGTTAATGGCAGAAGTTTAGAAGTTCAATGGGACCAGTTCTATGGCATAATGGTTACATCGCTGGACTCCACGGTAGTCAAACGCAGTTCAAGTCATGGACCCAGCGGCTTAAAACTCATGCCGGGTTCATGTGCATGTGTGTCCAAACCCCCAAGAGGAGAATGGAGATGAAGGGATTACAGTGTGGCCATCTTCCTGGGTGGAGGGGAGCCGATTTCTCTCTGGTGAGCCCACGAGCCTTATACTAAAAAACCTCTTTAAAAAAAGTTCTAAAAGTAGTCTTTCACTGCTGCAAGATGATACTAAGAAATCTCCTTTCCCACAATGTCTGAAAAAGAATTATCAACATGTTCTTAGATTAAGTTTGATCTAAGCATATAACATCAGTCTTCAGCATATCATTATGTGCAGCCAATCCAGAAACATGAGAATATATATCAAATAATGTCTAACACACATAGGGCTTGTATCCATGCTAAGGTATAACACTAAATATGCTTCACTCAGTAAAAACAATGACAATTAACGATTACAAATATAATGAAAGTAACAGCTTCCTAAAAGGTAAACAGATGTGTGTGCATGCGTATACAAAGTCCAACTCAAACTTCCATCTTGCAACAGCTCCTAACCAATATAAAGGTTATCCAAGATTCTCTTATTCTCAGACCACACTCTCAACCTGTTTAGCGAAAATCACCAGAGACTTGTAAAACAAAATATTACATTTACTTGAAATGAGTTCCCTGTACTATTGCCTCATTGAGAAGAAAGCAGGAGACCAGCAGTCGGCATATTGGCTATGTCACTGGACTCCCACGTAGTTGACCGCGGTTCGAGTCCCAGACCCAGTGGCTTAAACTCACACCAGGCATGAGTGAGTGCATGCCCAAGATCCCAAGAGGAGAATGGAGAAGAAAGAATTGAGACTTGGCCATCCTCCCTGGGGGGTGATTTCTTGCTTTCTGTCTCTCTGTCTCTGCCTTTATGGCGAGCGCACACGCCCTATAGCAAAAACCTCTCCAGAAGAGAGAAGAAAGTTGACCTAGATGAATGTACAACCAAAGCACCTACTGACTCAAGATTCTGTGAGATAAACTGCGTGAATAAGACTGTCAAGCCACCTATTTAGAGACTGTCTTGAAGTGCTATGCAATCTCATTTACATTAGAAGGAGCAAAGAGCCAAGTCTGTGACAGAAACAATAATGGGAAAGAAGTTTCATTTCTCTCTTGCCTGAGCACTCTGTCTCAGTCAAAACAAGGGGATTTTGCTTCACTTTTGCCCGTGTACATGTCACCACTTTTCCATCAACAAAATCTCTTCATAAAGCTGTCTCATCAAGTTTTTACTTCATTATCTTACAGGCTCCTAAGCTACTAGAGTCTTTTAAAAAATCTATTTTATCTTCAGCTGTTATTTCTATCCTAGGTTACTAATATTCAGGTGGTCACGTCATTGCTTCACAGCAAAATAAGTATGTTTGGTGTGGAAATTATTTCACCTCAACTTTTTTCTTATTTCACAGATTGGACATAATAATAAGAGTGAAAAGATGAATTTCTGTGTAAGGAAAAACAAAAGTTTGCCAGAATTTAATAAAAAATGTGCCTTATAAAATTAAGTAAATGTTCAGTAGGATAACTTGGACAAATAAAACATTAGGTCACTGGGACAGTCATGACGTATTTTTCTATGCAAAAATGTGCCATAACTTTCTTGATAACTCAATATATTCATATTAATGTTTTAAACAGTTGTTTAAAAATGTCTTCAGACCTATAAAAAGACCAATTTTATACTAAGTTGTAAAATTTTATTGAGTTGAAACTCCACAATCTGTGAGTTGCACAGCTTTATTATAAAGAAAAAAGTAAATAAAAAAAACTCCCTCCTTAGTACACATCTGTCTAAATTTCCATGAATGAATCTGCAAATGAGGATGTGACTACCCAAATCATATGGCTGGTGTAGAAAACAAGTAAAATGACGGATATTTAAAAAGCTATTTGGTACACTGCCAACTTCAAAAAAAAAATCTCAAAAATGTTACGTAGGGACAGGAAACAACTCTGTGACATAACACAAAGCACCCAAAGCATCTGTTGCGGGGCCAGTAGATGTTGTAATGGTTATGTTATTGCACTCCCATGTGGTGGACTGCAGTTCGAGTGCTGGACCCTGTGGCTTGGAACTCACCCTGGGCACATGTGATGTATGCCCCAAATCCTGAAAGGAGAATGGAGAAGGGATTGCGGTGTGGCCATCCACCTGGGAGGTGATTTCTCACTTTCTGTCTGTCTCTCCACCAGGCACAAATGCCCTATAGCAAAAATGTCTCTTTAAAAAAAAAAAAAGAAGAGTATCTGTTGGAGTCGGCAGAGGTATGGTGGTTATAAGGGCACTGAACTCCCTCATGGCCAGCCACAGTTCCAGTCTTGGACCTGGCGGCTTGCTTTCTCTCTCTCTCTCTGTCCCTCTCTGGTCAAATCAAAATAAGTAAATAAATTAAGTTAAATAAAATAATTCATTAAAGAAAACAGTTTGGCAATTTCTAAAAAAAAAAAAAAAAAAAAAAAAAAAAAAAAAATCTGTTCAATGAACCGGTTTCACATGCAAATCTACTCTTAGTATATTCTATAGAATGACAAAATAAAGTTCATATCTGAGAGAGATCACATTAAAATAGCTCATTTTGGTCATCTCTCTTCTACTTTATTCCCCTGAAGCTGTCTAATTCAGTGCTTATTACTGCAGCACACCTGAGCCCTGACAATTACCTACCTACAGACTCCATCTCCAACCTAGCCAGGAAGACAATGCCAACTAAACAATCTTCAGTCCTATTTTTAATGTCCCTTTACTTCTCCCAAAACTAAAAATGCTTCCTAATATCCACTCAAGTAAGTTTTAACTCTGTAGAGTGATACCCCCTATTACTCTTCTATGGTCCATCCATATGAAGCTCCACACCATTTAAATGGATCTCCTGGGGCCAGCAGGTGGCGTGGTAGTTAAGGTGCTGGACACGCCCACATGGCTGACCACGGCTCGAGTCCCGGACCTAGTAGCTTGCTTTCTCACTTTCCTTCTCTCTCTGTCTCTCTCTCTCTGGTCAAATTAAAATGAATGAATGAATAAAATAAAATAAATAATTATTTTTAAAAAAAAATGGATCTCTTGACATGAAATAACAAAACCTTGGGTTTTTCCATGTCTTTCCTCATGTTATGTGGTACCAAGAACTGAAACACTGTCAGAAGGTCTTCTCTACTCTTCTGGATGTCAATGGTCTGCTCCTTGGGCACTTACAGCTCATACTGTAAACTCCAGTTAATCAAATAAGTGTTTGTATCCAGGAGATAAATAAATGTCCTGTTAAAAAAATGTTTTTGCACCTCTTGCCAAATGACTTATATTGACCGAGCTATATTACAAAGCTGCATTTTTTCCTTTGTACATAATTGTTAAAACACTAAGCAAAAAAGGATATTAATAGCCAAATACTCGATCACCCTAAAATAAAACATACTAGGACAGATAAAACAGGTAAGGATTTTAGTACTAGCTTCACACTTTTACTCCCATGACCTTAAAAACAAATTACTTAATTCTGGACTCTCAGTTTCCTTTTTGAAGAACGAAAAGGGTATACTAGATCATTCTTTTATAAAATGCAAAATGGTCAGATTATACATTAAACCCAGTTGTAAAGTACAGTCATTGAACAAATAACAATTTAAACAAAACTAATTCTGTGTGCTATCTGTCTTATAAAAGCTTAGTCACATAAAATGAATACTACCATATCATGTAATATAGTAAGTATTAGAAAGAGAGGTCTATCTCAAAAGTTATATTGAGAAAGCATGGACACATCAAACAAAGATGTCATTCTAAAAAAAAAAAATTGGGGAAAAGAAAAACAAGTTCTAACAAGAAACCTACAATTTATCTTCATTGACCACATTACTAAACCTTAAGAGGATAAGCTTACTAGTAAACCACTGATTTCTAAGAAAAGAATCATTAAAAATCCTAGGGTCAGGTGGTGGCACAGTGGTACCACAAATGAACCACATGAAAAAGGTCCCGATTCAAGATTCTGTTCCAGGACCACCCTGAGCATACAGGGCAGGGCGCATGTGCCTGTGATACGGGCTGGCTCAGGCTGAGGCAAATCGCAGTGTAAGGGTTCTACAGGGTTGCACATCTCTATCTCCCCGAAAAAATATATATCTAATTTATTATTTTTTAAAAGAATTACTTTATCATTATTATAATATTATTATTTTTTATTTTGACCAGAGAAAAACAGAGAGAAAGTGAAAGTGAGAAAGCAAGCCTCTAGGTCCAAGACTCAAACCACAATTGGCCACGTGGGAATCCAGCACTCCAATCACTATGCCACTTACCGGCCCCCATACATACATTTAAAAAAAAATTTTTTTTTTTTTTCAGGGGCTGGCAGGTGGCATAGTGGTTAAGGCTCTAGACTCCCACATGGCCAACCATGGTTCGAGTCCTGAATCTGACAGCTTTCTCACTTTTCCTTTCTCTTTCTCTCTGGTCAAATTGAAAGATAAGTAATATCAAATAAAGTTAAATAAATAATTCTTTTTAAAAATGTTTTTCAAAGTGCTGAAGCTTGCCACGTTGCATTTTTTTTTTTTAAAAAAGGATCTTTATAAAACTGCAACTTCAAGATTACTTACTATGTATTTTTCCTTAACTTACGTAAAATTCATTAAATTCCATAAACAGGCCGAGACTATGCATCTTTAAAGTTATTGCAAGTAATTGTAAGGTTCAAGCATAGAAGTCAACTTTTGCTGATGGTAGAAATTAACATCATATGCTTTATATAAACATAACCCTAGTACAGAACTATTTTAAATATTTTCACAAAATAGTCAAGATTTCTTAAAATTGGACTTGATGCTCATTTTATATAAAAATCTTATCTTTTGGGACCAGCAGTTAGCATAATGGCTATGTCGCTGAACTCCCATGTAGTCAACCGCAGTTCAAGTCCTGGACCCGGTGGCTTAAACTCACGCCGGGCACGTGTGCGTGCGTGCCCAAGATCCCGAGAGGAGAATGGAGGAGAAGGGATTGCGGCATGGCCATCCCCTCTGGGGAGTGATTTCTCGCTTTCTATCTTTCTGTCTGTCTCTGTCTGTTATGCGCCCTATAGCAAAAACCTCTCCAAAAAAAAAAAAAATCTTATCTTTTGTTTTCTTTTTATTAAATTGCCAGAGGGCATGTGAGTTCACCAGAGACCTACAGTGAGGAGGAGAGAAGGACGGAGGAGAAAGCATCCCTTCTGATGGGACATGGTTGCACGGCAATTCCTTCTCCATTTCTCCACTCTGACAGGATTTGGGGGACACACACCCACAGGCCTGGCATGTTTCTCAAGCTGCCAGGGCTGAAAACCACTGTCAGTCATGTGAGATCTGGTTCCCTTTAACCAGCAGGCCATGGGGCCACCCCTAACTTTTTTCACAAGAGCACATGTGCTCTTCAGAGAGAGAGAGAGAGAGAGAGAAGAGAAAGCATTCCCTGTGAGGGATGGTCATGCTATAGTCCCTTCTCCATCTCTCCCTGCTTTCAGGATTTTAGGTACACATATGCCTAGCATGCTTTTCATGTCACTGGTCCATCTTTTCTTAATTTCTATTAAAAATAAAACCCCACACTTAACATTATATAAGTTAAACCAATTCTATGTTAAAAGCAACAAGTCATAACTTAATCACTGACACAGATTTTCTTAATTAAGATTAATCTGACTGGGCCTGCCAATGCTGTCGTGGTTTAAGGCATCTGAATTCCACAATGGCTGATTGCTTGGTTTAGTCCTGGATCCAGTGGCTTGTCAAACATGCAGGTCACGTGTGCATGCATATCCAAAATCTCCAAAGAAGAGCAATATGGAGAAAGGACTGCAGCATGACCACTCCCCATGGGGGGTGGTACCTCACTTCCCCCTCAACCCTATCTCTCTCTGGTGAGGGCATGTACCCACTAACAAATTAAATGAAAAATTATTATTTGACCCTCAAGCCTAAAGACTTCCAGTGAGACAAAAACTATTAAATGCCTTCTGTATGTATTGAGACACCTTAGGAGAACTGTCAAAACGTACTAAACACACAGTAAAGTGGTGCATTACTAAACAATGTATAAAACAGAACGAGTCGAACTTTTTTTCTTTTGCTACAGTGCAAGTGCGTTAATTGAAGACAGAAAGAGAGAAGGAAAATGAGAAAGCACCCCCCCATGGGGGATGTTCACACCACAATCCCTTCTCCCCTATTTCTCCTTTTGAGACTTTGGTATACATGCAGAAACACATCCCTGAGGGGTTTTCAAGCTACCAGGTCCAGGATTGGAACCGTGTAATGGATCATGTGGGATCTAGCCCCTTAGAACACCATGCCATCTGGGAACCAGCAGTTAGCGTTAACGGCTATGTCGCTGGACTCCCACGTAGTCGACCGTGGTTCCCGTCCCAGACCTGGTGGCTTAAAACTCACGCTGGGCGCGTGTGCATGCATGCCCAGGATCCCGAGAGGAGAATGGAGGAAAAGGGATTGCGGCGTGACCATCTCCCCTAGGGGGTGATTTCTCGCTTTCTGTCTCTATGTCTCTCTCTGTCTGTCTGGCCAGCGCACGCACCCTATAGTGAAAACCTCTCCAAAAAAAAAAAAAAAAAAAAAAAAAAAAAAAAAGAACACCATGCCATCACCTAGCTGCTAAGTATCTTGACATTTATACACATGACTACACAAAAAAGGTAGAATTTCAAATTGGGAAAAAAGATGAATGTTTAAAGCATGATATTAAGACAAACAGCTATCCGTTGTTCTGAGAGAACAGAGTAGTAAGGCCTTTGAAATGAGTCTGGAGAGGTAAACATACTTGGAATCTTAGCTGTGGTTGCTATGATTCTGTCATTTTTACGAAGTTCGAAGTAGTGCTCACAGATGGCGTTAACTGACTTACAAACTAATTCACATATTATGAAGTATGGCATGAAAGACTACGTAATTGTACTTGTGCTAAAAAAACAACATTAACCAACAAAAATTCTTGAGTAGGTAAAGATTGAGGTCTGAGGCTCAAGTTCGTCTGGAAGAGATTAGGGTTAGCCTAGTCACTTCCCACACACCTGTCTGAGATAACTGTTCAAGGACACATTTTTAAGAATTATTTTAACTTCATTTATTTATTTTAATTTGGTCAGAGATGGACAGTGTGTGTGAGAGAGAGAGAGAAAGTAAGAAAGCAAGCTGCCAGGTCCGGGACTCAAATCTCAGTCAGTCACTTGAGAGTACAAGGCCTTTAGCCACCACGCCACCTGCCGGCCCCTCAAGGACATCTTAACAAAGAGGTCACTGACTAGATGGCATCACAGTAAAAGTATCCTAAATGACCAGAGACTACATATTGTTCATCGTAACCCCATCCCCTGCCTGTAGTTAGGGTACTAATGTGGGATATGTGAAACCTCAAAAAGCCAGTCAGAATTGTGCTGATCTTATGAATCAATGTTATGAGTTCTTAGGGGAAAACAGCTTTGTAACTCTCCATCATTCCCATTGTCCCAAGGGGGAAAACAAAACACCCAACATTTTCATTTTGGAACACTGGCTACTGCTTTCTTTTTTTTTTTTTTTTTGGAGAGGTTTTTGCTATAGGGAACGTGCGCTAGCCAGGAAGACAGAGAGACAGAGAGACAGAGAGACAGAAAGTGAGAAATCACCCCCAAGGGGGGATGACCACGCCGCAATCCCTTCTCCTCCATTCTCCTCTCGGGATCTTGGACACGCACGCACACTCGCCCGGCGTGAGTTTAAGCCACCGGGTCTGGGACGCGAACCGCAGTCGACTACGTGGGAGTCCAGCAACATAGCCATTACGCTAACTGCTGGTCCCACTGGCTACAGCTTTCTGAAGCCTGTTTCCTGGATGGTCAATCACATGCTTTGTGCTTGCCTGACAAGCTCAGGTCAAACTCCCATACTTCAGGTTAATAGCAAGAGGAAAAGTAAACCATCTGGAAGTACTAAGAAATGAGAATGCAAATGCTAACAAGATATCTTTTTTTAAAAAAAAAAGGTTTTTTTTGGTTGGGCTTGGAGCATGTGCACTCACCATAGAGAGAGACAGTGAGAGGCAAAGTGAGAAGTCATCTTCCAGAGAGGATGACCACACTGCAATCCTTTCTCCTCCTGGGACTCTGGCATGCACGCACATGTGCCTGGCTGGATTTTTAAGCCATGGGATCCACGACTTGATCCACAGTCAGCCATGTGAGAGTCCAAGAACTTTGCTATGCTATCTGTTGGCCCAAACAAGGTATCATTTTTTAAAGAGAGAATTTTGCTATAGACAACGTGCACTTGCTGGAGAGACAGAAAGCAAGAAATCACCCCCCAGGGGGTATGGCCATGCTGCAATCCCATTTCTTTCATTCTCTTCTCGGGATTTTGGGCACACACGCACATGTGCCCGGCATGAGTTTTAAGCCGCCAGGTTCAGGACTCAAACTGCAGTCGACTATGTGGGAGTTCAGTGATATAACCATTATGCCATCTGCTCGTCCCAAGATATCATTTTTTAACTACCTTAGATGACTTCTAATGATTTTTTAAAAATATTGCTGACAAGATTAAGAGAGATTCTACTGGCACATCTGTGACTAAAATATAAACTGGTACTTTTTTTCTTCAGGGCACAAACACCTGGCAGAGAGAGGCAGAGAGAGGCAGAGAGAGGCAGAAAGAGAAAGTGAGACACCACCCCCCTACACATACACACACACCCTCCGCGGTGAATGGCCATTCTGCAATCCCTTCTCTGTTCTCTCAGGAATTTGCACAAACATGTCTTTTAAGCCACCAGAACCAGGACTCAAACTGTGCAGTTGGCCATGTACGATCCAGCCACCTTAACTGTCACATCACCTGCCGGCCTTAAATTGGTACACTCTAAGGAAATCTAATCTGGTAACATGAACTACAATTTTAAATTTGGTAAGATACTGTGCTCTGCAGGCTAGGACCACATGGGCAGTCCAGGTTCGATTCCCAACCCAACATACAAGTGAGGTACAATGGTTATGCCAGTGATCCTGATGACTCAGATAGCATGCAAGAGAATGAACAGCCCCAAGCTGGCCTGGCAAAACAGGCCCCTGCCTAAAGAGCTAGGCATGGTGGCGCACGCTTGTAGTACCAGTTGGGAAGCTAAGGCGAAAGGATGAAAACATAGGAGATCCTGTCTAAAAAATAAAAATTTTAAATGTATGAAGCATTACTTTTAACAATGAAAAATTAGAAATCTACCAACAGATGCTAATGAAGTAAATTACGAAGCAACTATGAGATGCTATTATATTTAGACATTTGAAAATGTTTGCTTATACATTTTGATTAGTGATATATCTATTATCCAGTAATAAAAGTTATGGAATAAATCATGTAAAAATATTTATAATTTTTATATTAACTATCACAAAGGATATGTCTGCATATAGTCATTTAAAAAGAGTGGAGTGGGGTCAGCAGAGGGCATGGAGATTAAGGCAAACTGGATTCCACATGGTCAACTGCATGGTTTGAGTTCCAGAGCCAGCAACTTGAAAAACACACTAGGCACATGTGCATGAGTGCCCAGTATCCCAAGAAGAGAATGGAGAAGGGACTATGGTGTGCCCATCCCCCAGTGGGTGCTTTCTTTCTCTCTCTTTCTCTGGTCAGTGCATGTACCCTATAGCATTAAAAAAGTTTTTAAAAAAAAAAGAAAAAAAGAAAAAGCGTGGAACAATTTAACACATGACTTAACACCTATCTTTTCAACACTGGCTACCTCTGGTAGTCAGACTCTCACTTTTTCTGATTTCTTTAAAAATCGCATTTATAATTACGAGGAAAAACACTTAATATCATTTTTTAAAAGAAAGAAATATGACACTCTATGCATTACAAAAAAACAAAGAATCTGAATTTGCTGCCCTAGAAAAACTGGTCCAACCGAGAAAGCAAGACAAAGCTGCCCTACTACCTGCTTTCACCACTTCAGTCTCCCATCTGAGGTCCTAGTGAATCTGTCTCCAATACTGCCTTCCCTAACCAGTTGTTCATCCAGTCCTCCAACTATGATGTTCACGTAGACAAAAAGGGGAAAATACAATTGTGAGAAGAATATGATATCTGAAATTGAAGGTCATTAGGGAAATCATGTCATATTTTTCTATGTTTTTCTATGCAAAAACATGTCATGACTTTCCCCACGATCCAATGTTCAAGTTCTGCTTCTACTGACTATTACGGTAACTGACTTCGTCAAACAAGCTTTCCCACTTGATTCCAACAGGGGAAGAAATCACCTACCTCACAGAGTTGCTGGGAGGATCTAAACAACAACTCTACCCACAGATAGAAGAGCAATACACTAAAGGGCAACATGGACATCAGTTACTGCTATTAACTAATCCAGATCTGTCTTGAGCTTTTCACTAGTACTAGCTGGTGCTAAAATTTTCCAACTAGAAACTCTATTGTCACCCTGAAAACTAATCATGTCTAATTTAAAATTATTCCTTAACATCTTCATCGTCGGCAACATTATCATTCTCCTGCTACCCAAAACGTCAAGTTATTTCTGTTCAAACCCTATCCAGTCAGTCTTTCCTTAATAATCCAACCCCTTGTTTTCTGATGACATAACCCTATTTTCAAGCCTGCAAGTTCTCTGCCTTTAAATCTCTGCCCTGCACCAACCCGTCCAAACACTCCTCCCAGCAACAACCACTATAATCAGGCTGCTTCTCTTAAATGCTTCCTCTATCTCCTCACCTGCCTAGGGGTGGGTACAAACCCATGGTCCAATTTGCTCTGTTACTTCTTTCTGTGACGCTACATTTTACGTGACATCTGGTTCAGTATCCAGGTTTCACTTAATTACATGATCTTCCTGCCCCTCTAAAGCAGGTGAATTTGCTAACTCTGACATAGGCTAGAATAATATGAAAGTGGCAGGTTTGGGAACAAAACGTGACTGTATTTAAATCCATCTACCCACGAGGCTCAGATAATCTACACACATTAGTTCATGATCTATAAACTGAAATGATACTTTCGACATTAGTTCATGATCTATAAACTGAAATGATACTTTTGCAGGGTAGGTGAGAAGGATAGGAATAAAGTACTTCAGCTTATTTACAGTGCTAGGGATGTGCTTTAAAAATGGTGGCAATTAAAAAAAAATGGTGGCAATTAAGACTTTAATTAAACTCTAACATCCAAGGACTTTCGAAATGAACACCGGTTTATCTTTCTAGACATATCACCAACTACTCCTCTACCTGAAACCTGTGCTCTCACTTCACATATTCTTGCCAGGTAGAATTACCCCCCCCCCCCCTTGAGTTTCACTCATCCATAAAAGTCCACCTATTACCACTTTTAGGAAATCTTTCCCAATCACAGGTGGCCTGCGGTATTCCCTCCTCAGAATTTAAAAAGCTCATAACTAGTTTTATAAGGTAGTATGAATTATATTATTGGGGAAGTGTGGACCCATTTCACATCATGAAAAGACACTTGCTCATCCTTCTGGGATAGTAAACTACAAATAAGGGAGAGAAAGCAAGGTGTATTTCTTGTTTTTTTTTTTTTTTTTTTTTTTTTTAATTTGTACTAAAAGGCCCACACATTTGCCAGGGAGAGATAGAGAGAGAGAGAGAAAGAGAGAGAAGGAAAGTGAGAAAGCACCCCCAGGGGGAATGGCCATGCTGCAATCCCTTCTCCTCCATTCTCCTCTTGAGATTTTGGGCACGCACGCACACAATTTCAGCATGTTTTTCAAGCCTCCAGGTCCAGGAACCAAACCAAACAGTTGGTCATGTAGGAACCAGCCACCTCAACCATCAGGCCTCTGGCTGGCCCATGAAAGTGTACGTTCTAAAAATACTGATCCCATTGTATTTATTTCTATATGTACAAGAGTAACAATTGTATTTTAATTCCCACATGTAGGCAAAAAAAACAGAGAGCATCCTGTACATACTTAAAAAACTAAATATCCAACTAATCAATTAGCAGTTTATGATTTCCTCTTGAGAGATTTCCACCACAATTATTAAGTTAGTCATTCTAGCCTAATATATTCAAAACTTTGTATTAGCCTCCTTATATGAGATGAAAGAGGAACATCTTAGATAACAATGTATGACTCCCAAAACTGAACACATTCACTCACTAGGCACTGAGTATTCTAGAGTCGTCTCACTTAAGCCAGACACTATACTACTTTCAGGGAACCCAAGTATCTTCAAGTTGCTTTCAAAAGAATAGAATACATGAGATCTGGATGACACTGATAATGAGGACTAAAATCTTCATACAAAAAAAAGAAAAAAGACTCGGGGTAATTCTTCCTGCTTTCTAATTCCACAATTTGCTATTCAAGTCTCTGGCCGCTGCACTAATGAAGACAATGTCCACCACATAAGAGTGGTAGGTTGGGAACCAGCAGTTAGCATAATGGCTATGTGGCTGGACTCCCACATAGTCGACCGCGGTTTGCGTCCCGGACCCGGTGGCTTAAAACTCACGCTGGGTGCGTGTGCGTGTGTGCCCAAGATCCCAAGAGGAGAATAGAGGAGAGGGGATTGTGGCGTGACCATCCCCTCTGGGGGGTGATTTCTCACTTTCTGTCTCTATGTCTCTCTCTCTCTCTCCATCTGGCAAGCGCACGTGCCCTATAGCGAAAACCTCTCCAAAAAAAAAAAAAGAGTGGTAGGTTGAGCAGGGACTGAAAACTGGGCATTTAGTCTCTCTCTAAATCAGATGAATTCCCATCTGATCCTACCTTTTCTTTGCTAAGCAGTAAAGAAGAAAAGAAGGAAAGAAGAGTAGGTTACACTATTTCCTCACATTCCCCAAAAGAAAACCTTTCTCATAAAGGTTCAAGGTCTCCTAAACATATGGCCTGTCCACAACTAGACAAGCAACATCATGTAAGGACAGCCCCAAAACAACGGTGATAACAGCCCAGTCAATGGTGTGGTAGTGAAGGCAGCTGGATCCCACATAGCCGACGGTGCAATTCAAGTCCTAGAGCTGGCAGCTTGAGAAACACACCAGGCACATGTGGGTGTGCATGACCAATGTCCCGAGAAGAGAAATGGAGAAGGAGTTGTAACATGACCAATCCTGTGGGGGGTGCCTTCTCAGTTTTCCTTGTCTGTCTTTCTCTGTCTTTCTCTCCAGCAAGTGCACAAGCCCCTAGCAAATTAAAAAATAATAATAAAAAGAAAGAAAGAAGAAAAAAAAAAAAAAAGAAAAGAAAGACTTCATGTAAAAAGCCAGTGCCCAAAGACACTGGAACAGAAACAGGAGAGAAGAAATGTTGTGTGTGTGTGTGGGGGGGGGGGGGGGGGGGGGGGGGGGGGGATACTGTTAAAATGAAAAAAATCTAAGTTTGGAATATATCCTTCAGAGTTTTTCCCCAGGTAGTGGAAAGTTAATATACATATAGAGACAATTTGATCTTTTATAAAAAGGATAAAGTCATACATCCAACTATGTACCTATGTACCTTGCTTGAACTGTACAACATGGAAATCTTTCAACATCAGTACATGCTTATATTAGATCTTTTTAGTGTTTTGCCATTCATAAAAACCACATGGAATGCATGGCTTTAGTAAAAATTTTCTAGTTACATGTCTTATTTTATAAGGTATACTAAGTAAAAATTAATAAAGCCAAAATCATCGACATAGCAACTAATAGCTTTATGCTGTTAAACCAGGATTATCTGTAAACATAAAGACTAACCAAACATTCATGAAAATATTAACAGTACAGTACTGAATTGATATTTCAACAGATATGCTGGACAGTATAAAAGAAAAAATCATATGGATAGTCCCAAATTAGTAATTAAAAAATGGAAAGAGTTCACAATTATTTTCATATCCTAGTATAATTACAAGCTAATAAAATAACGAGAAGTAGAAAGAGCAAAATCATGGATAGAAAGTGTGATCAGGGCATTCACTAAATGGTTGTGAAAGCATAAACAATACCCAATGAAAGGAAGAATGTGTGGAGGTACCTCAACGACTGCACTTGCAAAACAGTAATTCATCAGAACCTTAACTTGACCTACAAATAGAAAGAAATGTCATCTTCTCAGCACTCTGGACAACAAGGCTAGGCAAATTAGGTTTATTAGGTCCATGATGATAAGCAGAAAAATGTCATAGTCTCTTTTTCCTTCAAATTTGCCATAGGGCACATGTGCTCGCTGGAGACAGAGAAAGAGAGAGAGAGAGAGAAACTGCCACCCAAGGGGAACGCCCACAATGCAATCTCTTCTCTTTTCATTCTCCTCTCAGGATTTTGGACATGCCTACGCACCAGCCTGTCCAGCATGTTTTTTGTTTTGTTTTTAAGAGAGATTTGTGCTATAGTGTGCATGCGTTCACTGGAGAAAGAGAGAGAGAAGACAGAAAGTGAGAAATCCCCCCAACCCCCAAGGTGGGACGGCCACTCCGCAATCCCTTCTCCTCCATTCTCCTCTCGAGGTTTTGGGCATGCACCCAGGGTGAGTTTCAAGCTTGCTGGGTCCAGGACTCGAACCAAGTTTGACTATGTGGGAGTCCAGCACCTTAACCACAATGCCCTGCTGGCCCCCAGCTTGTTAAAGGCATTGGTTCAGGGGTGCAAACCATGCAGTCAGCCATGTAGGATCTAGTCATCTTAACAACCAGGTTACTTGGCTAGCCCATAGGTAATCTTCATATCCCTTTCTTTCGTTTCTCTTTTTTTTTTTTTTTTTTAAAGAGATTTTTGCTATAGGGTACGTGCGCTTGTTGGAGAGACAGAGACATCCCCCCAGAGGGGGATGGCCATGCTACAATCCCTTCTCTTCTATTCTCTCAGGACTTTTGGGTATGTACACACATGTGCCTGGCCTGAGTTTAAGCAACCACATCTGGGACTCAAACCCTGGTCAGTCAACTACGTGGGAGTCCAGTGATATAAGCATTACACAATCAGCTAGTCCCAATCTTCATACCCTTTTATTTTACCACCTGAAAGCAATCTGCATTTCTTATTTACCTTCTTTAAAATTTCCAATAGTTCTTATTTCCTAGACACACACACACACACACACACACACACTCATGTCGTCAAAAGGTTTGTGGAATGAGTATTATAAAAAATTATCCAATGGATTTCAAAATTTTTGCACCAAAATAAACTTTAATTCCAGTTTATATGAAGTTTTTGAAACCCCTTCATGTATATTGACCCTTCTTACTGTGCCGCTGAAGCTAAGAGTGTGCTGCAGAGGTTCAATGAACATTTCAGGAACAAAATCAATCAATTTGATTCTAACTGCTTCCCAGCTTTGCTGGAGTTACTGGAATCACCTCTACGCCTTTGTACATGCAGAGTTAGGGAACATTTTATAGTAGTGTCCTTACTATGATGTACAAAACCTAAGTATCTGTAGAGTCCCCCACACTCTGGTTCTACTATTCTCTATGCGCCTGCCCATTGATAGAGTAGTAGTGCCGCATCCCGGATGGAGACCAATGTTTGAATCCCTGGCCTGGTCAGCTTTGAAACATGCCTGGCATGTACCCAAGTACCCAAGATTCCAAACTGAAGGCCTGGAGGGAAGGGATCCTAGAGTGGCCAGACTGTGGAGGATGTTCACCTCTTTCATTCTCATGGATATACAGGCTGGCATTCTATCAGGAATTTAAAAAAAAAGAAAAACGTCAATCAGTGACTCTTTCCCTGGCCACTTTGTCTAAAGTTCTAACGCCTAATCCTGACATCCTCTCTTCCCTGCTTTAACTTCTGATTAATAATTGCAGCTCTTACTCCTTTTATTTTAAATGTGCTATAGGGCAAGTGTGCTCATGAGAGAGAAAGGAGGAAAGAAAAAGGGAAAGTGAAAAAGCACTGCCTAAAGGAGATGGTCACACTGCAATCTCTTCTTCATTCTCCTCTCCGGATTTTGGATATATACCTACGCACGCCTGGCAAGTTTCTCAAGCCCATGAGTCTGGGACTCAAATCATGTAGTCAGTTATGTGGGATCCAGCTGCCTTAACCACCATGGCTGGTCTTCCGTATTTTTAAAATATGAAGATAGGAATTTTGGTTTGGTTTGTTCACTGCTAAATCTCCAATGATTCTAGAGCAATGCCTGGCACACAGCAGGTACACAATAAATCAAAGTCAAATCTCTGTGAGGTGGCGAAGGCATTTTAAAAGAGAGGCGAAGTAATTTGTCCATGTCACTTTATGCTGCCTCTTCTCCCCCAAAAAGATCCTCCTACACTCTGTAAAAGCTCAATCCTTTCAACCAACTTTCAATAATGCCCTATTATAACTTTATATACAGAACTGCATTTTTTCTCTGACCCCCCAAAAGAACAGTACCTTAACACATTCTTACATCCCTCATAATAACCAGTTCACGGTTTTGCCGTGGTAACAATAAAAGGATAATGAAAGTGTGTGGGGAGGGAGTGCTGGATTTTAACTTGAGTTTCTTGGGTCAGTCAGTATTTACACTACGTAGAAAATGTGTAATTGGGGCTAGAGAATACTATTAAGCAAATGAGAAAATTTTACCAGCCAGTCTTTAAAAAAAAAAATCTAAGTTACATACATGTGTAAAGCAAAGCATATAGGTACTCAAATACTTGCTGAACGCATAAAAATCTAAAGACAATATGAAAATTCGAAGCCAAATAAAAGCTCTTCTCAAATTTATATAATCAAAACTTGGGTCCAAAACTGACTTCCAAAAACAATGGTCTTGTGTCCTCTATCCTTTTGGGCTTTATTAATTGTATTGGCTAAAAGTCAATGTGCCATGTATTCTGACCTTATCTGTAGGCAAGGGGCAGGAGCACTGCTTCTTTGTCTCCCTTGCCACCCACGACAATATATTAAGGATTAGACTCACAAATACTCAAAACTTCACATAAAATATTCAAAATAGGCTATGTGAAATAACTTTTTAAATGTGGCTTAAAGTCATATCCAACTCCCATTAATAATAATTTATGAACATAAACACTATGTGCCTAAACATCCCTGACAAACTCTACGAAGGTTTTGAACACAAGTGTATAGGAACATGACAGGAATGTTACTGAGAAAAGTCATTTGATTCAAGCCATACTATTCTGTTCAAAAAGACAAAATATGTTCTCTGGGCTGGGCAGTGGTCCCCTTAGACAGCCACTCCCCTCGGCGGGGCGGCTCCTTTGCTCCTCCCAGCAATCCCGGGGCAGAGCAGAAGTGGAGGGACCTCTCTGCACATCTACCAACGCACCGCAATAATACTCTTGACTGAACACGCATTTAATAAGCCTACTTAATTAAAAGTCCCCTCCTTCACTAACTTTCCAAACCTTCTGATCGGTCAGACAAGCCCTGTACACACGAAGACTTAAGAAACCCCACACATACTGGAAGCGCCAACAGGCGCTTGTGTTGTTTACAGAGGCCGGCGGGCTTGCCCAGCTGGCTGACTGTCCTGCAGGAACGTGACTGTCAACAGAGAGCGCATCGGCCTCCCCACCTCACGGGACGAGCACACGGCCGAGGCTGGACGGCAAGCCCGAATTACGAAACCAGAGGCGGTCACCACAGCAGTCCTCGGGCGGCCGAGGGCTACACGTCCTCCCCTCGGAGGCTGCCATCTCTGCTGCTGGCTACTGTATGTCTTCTCCCACCACGAGAAGTTGTGAAATCAGCGTGCACACCGCATCCCAAATCTATCGGCAGGGCGGGCGGAGGCTGAGTCATCCCTAGGAGTAACTTTATACCGATCCTCGCACTCCGGGGTCGGGACAAAGACATCATCTCTCCGTCCCTCCCACTCTGTACACTTCGTTCGGCCTCGGCCCAACTCCGCTCTCCGGTTTCCCGAGCCCAACACGCCACTGGGGCTGAGCCTTGGCAGCGGGGACCGAGGCACGGATGCGTCCGGGTGGGTCCGGGCGCCTCTCGTCCTCGGCCACTCGCGCCACTGGGCCGGGTGCTGGGCGGCGGCGCTCCCGGGGCCAGGCGGAGGAAGCCGCGGGCAGCCTCGCACCGCCACGACCCGGTGGGGCATCGGCTCGAACCGCTTTTGTTTCCTCTGGAGCTGTCGCGCAAGGAAGGCGACCGCTGGGCAACACCTGCCGGGGCCGCACACACCTGCGCGCGGGGACGCCGGCGGGCCCACCCTGCCCGGACTGGCCGCGCGGCCGCGGTGCCAGAGGGGGCAGGGGCGCGGGCGGCGGCAGCACTTACCAGGCAGCGCCTCCTCCTCTGCCAGTGGCAGCAGCTGGGCCGGCGGCCCCGGGCACCATCTTCCGCCACCGCCTCGTCCTCGGCGGCGGCTACCGAGCGCCCATTCGGCACCGCCAACCGACACGACTGCCGGCGTCCCGGGTGCCGACCCACCCGCCGCGGCCCCGAACTCCGGGCGGGAGGGAGGGCTGGGCGCAGAGAGATGCGGTCAGGCCCCTCGGCTCTAGGTCGGGGGCCGGAAGACAGGGGCCGCGGCCTGTCAGAGCCGAGGGGCCCGGGCAACTGGGGGACCCCGAGGCAGCGCCTAGGGCTCGGCAGGGCCGCGGACGCGGCCGCGGTCGGGTTTGTTATTGTCGACTCCGTCCCTTCCTCCGCGGAGCACGCCGGGAAACGGCAGGCCGGGGGAGGGGCGCGCCGGGCAGCCGGGCGGCGCAGAGAGGCGTCTGCGCAGGTCCGGAAGTCGGCGCGCTGCCTGGAAAGGGGCGCGCCCGCCCCCGGACCGGCTCGACTTGGCCCAGGACTTGGCTGTCCTGCCCTGACCCGGGGACACAGTGCTGGGCGGCCGGTTGTGGTGCTCGCCGCTTCCCGGCGCGGACGTCCCCAAGGTGAGCTCGACCTTCCCTGCCATAGCGAGTAGGCCCGGCCTAGGCCGACCTCGCCGACGGTCGGATCAGCCCCGGGGAGAGGGGCTCACCCCGCCACCCTCTGTTGGAAGAGCGAGGCTGATCAGGGTCTGCTGCCTTGTCGCCTGTCCCCAGAGCAGGCGCGGCCGGCCCTAGGTCTGTGACAGGATGCCCTACCGGGGGCTTGACCCACTATCGCCCCAGCACCCCGACCGCCGCGACTGCGTGCAGCAAGCTAGTGTCCCTGGTAACGGCTAGGGTGGGGGCCCAGTTTTCCTCGGACCAGGTAAGGAAAGATTAAAAACAAAAACAAAAAAACTTACGTGAGAGAAAAGGGCCAAGGCTAGGCCGACTGGGATGCAGACGTCGACGCCAAGACCACCAGCGTTCAGCCCTGTAAGTACTGTGTTGTTCGAGGCTCGAGGCTCGCCCTTAGCCTGAACAGTGGTGGATGGACGGTTTGTGAAGATGATCGGCCACAAGACTTAAGCTTCAGAATCTGAGGAGATGTTACAAGCATGAGAAAGCTTCAAAACGGTCATGGAAAGTGTACATCATGAAAAAAAGCTTGACATGGATTTTTTTAAAAATTTTTGCATCAAAATAAACATTTTTTAGAGAGATTTTTGCTATAGATCCCATGCACTTGCCAGAGAGACAGAACGAGACAGGCAGGCAGAAAGTTCCTCTCGGGATTTTTGGGCATGCGTGCACACTTGCCGGGTGTGGGCTTTAAGCTGCAGAGTCCAGGTTTCCCACCGTGGTTGACTAAGTGGGAGTTCAGACACTAACCGTTTGGCTATCTGCCGGTCTCCAAAATAAACTCTTTAATTTCATTTTTCCATGAACTTTTTGACATCTTTTCGTAATTACATGAGATTTTATAAATTCCTTTTATATCTAGGAATATCTGATTTGAGTAAAAGCTTAGAGGGGCACCTTCAAAATTATCAGTATATCTGAGTTATGTTTGTAAAAATGAGGGCAAAAGAGCACACCAAACTGAACGTTTGCAGCCCTTCCTTCGTTATGTTTTGTTATGGAAGAGACAATAAAAAAAGAAATTGACTGTCAACATTAGTGATTTTCCATGCTCATCACACTACCGAGTATGTGGACACTGAGATTGGACTGGTTTGTTTTCTTACAACTTTATTTATTTATTTTGAAGGTTTTTCCTATAGGGTGCGTGCACTCGCCAGAAAGACGGAGAGAGACAGAGAGACAGAAAGCAAGAAATCACCCCCCAGGGGGGATGGCCACTCCACAATCCTTTCTCCTCCATTCTTCTCTTGGGATCTTGAGCACATATGCACATGCACCTGGCGTGAGTTTAAGCCACCGGGTCCAGGACTCAAACCTCAGTCAACCACATACGTGGAAGTCCAGTGACATAGCCATTACGCCAACTGCTGATCCCACAACTTTTTTTTTTTTTTGAGAGATTTTCACTATAGGGTGTGTACAGTAGTCCAAAATACAGAGAGAGTCAGAGAGAGAAAGTGAGAAATCCTTCAGGGATGGCCACACCTCAATCCCTTCTCCTCCATTCTCCTGGGATTTATTCTCTTGAGATTTAGGACATGGCACACACAAGGAACCTGGAGTGAGTTTGAAGCTGCTGGTCCCGGACTCAAACCAAGGTCTGCCATGTGGGCCTCCAGAGCCTTAACCACTGCGCCACCTGCTGACCCCATTGCCACTTACTTTTGCACTGCTACATATCCCACAGAAATCATGCCTTTATGATCTTTGGTAAGCCATTTTACATAATTTTTTAAGCTGTAATTTATTGTACCCTCTTAGCAGGATAGAGCAGAAAAGTGAAAATTAAGCACTTGGTTGTTATGCCTTAGGGGAGGGTATGAACTAACAAGATTAAAGAAAAGAGCTTTTATTATTATTATTATTAAACACTTAATGGTAATAATCAGTACATAAAATATGTGATAACCAGGAGTCTGGCCAGAAAACTGGCTAAGAAAAACACAGGGTGAAGCCTCTAAACAACCTGTTGGTGTTGGTCCTTCCTCTTAAGTTATGACATTCATCATAAATACAATCCAATTTAGATAATCTACTTGATAATAAAATGTCGTAGGTGTCTCTCTTTGTTTCATTTGAAAACAGATTAGTTCAATCCTGAGCGCTCTTAATCAGAGACTGAAAGAAGTCACCAGAAATAACTGGTTCTGACCTTTAAGTTTTAACACTTCCAATGTAAATGTTAATTTATATGTGTATGAAGCTCTTCCCCAGGGATAAGTAAAAAATAACATTAATTCTACGTATTCATGTAGTGAGAGAATTTAGTAAGTATAGATATGTGTGTGTGTGTGTGTGTGTGTGTGTATGCAAGTATCTAGAAGAAATATTTCAAACTACTGATAGTACATGTATCCATAGAAACATTTTGATGTGTTATTTTTCTTCATACTAAACTTATTTCAATGCTCTAGCTATACTCTCCTTTTCACAATAAATAAAATCAAGAAGAAATAAAATCCTCCTGCAGGCATCACTTCTCAACCAAGCTTCCTGATAGAAATCCTCAATCCAGTGTCTTATTTTTGGCTCAGTGCGCTTTTCTCACTGAAACTGCAGGATAATGGGACTTCCAAATTATTACATTAAATGGACATGCTAGGACTTTACTTGTACTTTCTAAAGCATTAGCCATTTTCAGTTATTCACTCTTTCCATCTCTCCCTTCCCTTCTGGGCTGTCCCCTCCTGCCGTCTTGAGTCTCTGCCCACTCGTTTGGTCCTATTTCAGATTGCCAAGAAAATGATGATATGGCATAAATGACACAGAGATAAAGCGCTGTGCAAGAACAGGAAAGACAGGCTTAATTGGCCTTCACATTATTTTTTTTAGTTGAATATGTCATTTTAGATGCTTTGGTAGATTTGTAGTGAGGGTAAAACAAAGTTTTGTTTTGTTTTGTTTTAAGAAAGAGTATGCAGGAATTATACTGAGTCTACTGATAAATACCCTAAGTACTTCTAATCAGTTCGGATCTTTAAAATCCCCTTCTTCCTTCAGATTTCAACTTCAGTGTGATTTTCTCAGGGAATTCTTCCCTGACATGCCGTAATTCCCCTAAATCCTTGTGTTCGGTCAGTAGCTATCTAACCTGCTGACTGTAAGCTCCTTTTTGAAAAGGATGAACTGATTTCCCAGCATCTGGTATAGAGTGGTGTGTACTCAACAAATGCTGGCCGTGTCCCACACCTTGTTCAGGCCCCTCCTGCACCTGGACCAACCTCCTGCTAGTCTCCATCACTTACTCTATCAAGGCCAGTCTAATCATGTCTCTTCCCTGCCTAACGACTGTCCTTAGTTTGGTTTCGTGCACTAGCTCTAACTTAAACTTACCAACATAGCATAAAATCTGGATGGTATGTGCAGCGTATCTCTGCAACTGTGTCTGCAGCACTTTCTCCTTTTCCACAGAGTTTATATGAATGTCCTCCCTCTGTCTGGGAATGTTCTTTCCCACCCTTCACCTTTCAAAGTCATCCTTTAAAACAGAGACTGGGGACCAGCAGATGGCATAATGGTTACGTTACTGGACTCCCACATAGTCAACCGCGGTTCAAGTCCTGGACACGGTGGATTAAAACTCAAGCCGGGTGCGTGTATGTGTGTGTACCCAAAATCCCAAGAGGAAAATGGAGAAGAAGAGATTGTGGCATGGCCATTCCCTCAGGGGAGTGAGGGATGGGGAGTAGGGTGATTTCTCGCTTTCTGTCTCTTTGTCTCTGTCTCTTCAGTGAATACAAGTGCCCTATAGCAAAAATCTCTTCAAAACAAAACAAAACAAAACAAAAAAAGGCAGAGCCTGGACACCAGCAGCTCCCAGCTTAGACATCTGGTGATCATTGACCCTTCTATCTAGCTCTGCTCCATTTCCACACTACTATAAGTTTCTGTCTTCCTTCTGAGTCTATGAAACCTTTCATATTTGAAACTATGCATTATTAATTTTTTAGAATTATTTAATTTTATTTATTCATTTATTTTTAACTTGACCATAGAGACCGGAAAGATAGAGAGAGGGGGAAAGTGAGAAAACAAGCCACTAGGTCTGGGACTTGAACCATGGTCTGCCTTGTGGGAGTGTCCAGCGCCTTAACCACCACGCCACCTGCTGGTCCCAGTTTTTAAATAACTAGAACTTTGTGGGAAAGTTGGCATAGTCAGCAACTAAAATATTAGTAGAATGTAATAAATCCTGCAAATAATATTATCAAAGGTTGACTAGGTAAGTTACTGTGGAAAATTCCTGCCCTTGTATATCTCAAAGGCTGGACCAGGGGACCATTCAAAGAAATTGCAGTGACAAGTTTATATTGGCATCAATGCTTTACCAAAGTACACACGATATGGGGAAGGTCACAGCACACCTCTTAATTTTGCCAAGTGCGTCTGATTTGGAATTTCATCCAGGATGTGCATTAGGTATTTGTCAGACAACTTAATGTCATTCCCCTCATTTTCTGTTCAAAGAGCCAGTAACCACAATTCATATAATTTGGCTTTATTCAAGGTATGAATCACAAATATTGTCCATTTTTTAAAGGGTTAAAAGTATGTACTGTTTTGGACTTTGTTTTTAAGATCAGAACTCATTTGTTGTACATGGTCATGCACTATTTAAAGGCTGCTGGCATTGTGATTACTAATGTTTTTCGTACTGTTTACAGACCTTAAAGCTATCCTACTCAGCTGGTCTGTTGGTACTCACACATGTTATTAGCAATAATAATAGTTAACTTATGAATGACCATCTTCAAAGCTAGTGATGAGCTTGATGAGCTAGTGAGCAACCCAGTTTCTAAAGCTACATAACAAATGCAAGAAAATATTTCTGGCATGCTCAGTTTCCCAAAAGATATAAACCAATATTGAGGCAAAACATTTTAAATCATTTTTCACACTTAGTATCGTATTTCACTGGATTCTTGTCTTCCTTTATTTTGAAGGACTTCTCAGCAAAATGCCCAGAAGTCAAGATGATGCCATTTCTGGGATATCCTAAAGCAGAGATTAGTCATATAGATACAGGTATAGAATTGTCTCAAACATTGGACTTAAGGTGGAAGCTTTCAAACATCTTGACTGTGACCCACATTAAGAAATACATGTTAACATTGTGACCAGGGAATACACATAGAGATCTCAATGAAACATGTTTTATGAAAAAGTATTTTCTGCTGGTGATGTATTTGGATAGTTTATTTTCTTTTTTTTCCCCCCAGTGCTAGTGCTAGTGATCATTTGACTGACATTAGATTCAATAACTTAGGCCCCAAATGTTGAAATTCTTTGTTCCTGGTTTTTCAGTCTGTATCTTCTTATTTTGATTACAAACCTCAGTAGTGAAGTTCATGATTGTGTTTGAAAGCATAATGTAACTAAGTCGTGAAACACTTTTGGGTGTGTCTTAGATGCCAGACCTGAGTTTTATACATATAAATATATTTACTTGCCTTAATAACTGTCATGTTTCTATAACTCTTCTATTATTTTACAGATGGGGAAATGAGGCATAGAGAAAAGTTAAAAATTCAATATATTTCCTTCTACTTAGTGTTGTTCAACTACTAACGGTCAAGGTCAGGATTTGAATCCAAGTAATCTAATTCTAGAGGCCGTATTCTTAAACATAATATTATGTAATATATATTATTATGTATTATCCCTTAATTTGATGTCAATCCTGTAGGGGGAAAATAGTGAGAACTTCAAAGTTTCTCAGCCTCAGCACTACTGGTACTTTGGGTCCGGTCATTCTTTGTTGTAAGGGGCTGTCTTGTACATGTCAGGATGTTTAACAATATCACTAACCTCTGACCAGTAAGTTTCAGTGGCACTTACCCCCCTCCCCATGACAACCAAAAGTGTCTCAATATTTTGTAATATTTCTAGAAGGACAAAAACAATCCTTTCCCAAAATCACAGGGTCAAAGTATGGTATCTACATAATGAAATACTATGCAACCATTAAAATTCACATCTTAGACAAATAGTTAAGCCCCAGGAAAACTATCCTCAATTTGCAGAGCTGTTGTATTTTCTATTGCAATATCCCTGAAACAAGTCTAAAGTAAAAATTACTAGTGATTTTTTTCCTTTCTGTGTGTACATTTTTCATTTTCCAAAATACATGTTTTGAAAAATATATCCATTAGTCTTTTGTAATTTCAGATGGTTTCTCTGTTATATAAAATTAAATATTTTTTCAATTTGCATAAGTATTTATTTTACTAATGTCATTTTTTTCCCCTTATTTCCTCAAGTCATCGTTTTGTTTTTGTCATCCCTACTGGCTGTTATGCAGAATTCCTTTTCATATGGCTTATTAAAAGGAGTACTGAATTGAATGTCTAGAAACCTGGGTTCAAGTTCTACCTCGGCCTTTTGTCTCATGTTTCTTTCATAAGCCATACATTCTCCCCATGCTTCAGCAAACTGTCCACATTATTCTCAAATTCCTGACCTCACCCCTTTGCAGTTTTTTCCTTGGCAAATAATTCATCTCTTACATGAATGCGGAAATAGAAGAAAAGCCCATTCTCACTCTTCTGCTATGAAATCTGCAAGCCTGCTCACACCTGTGCCTCATCTTAGCCATCTCTATCCCTCCTATTTGAGGTGGTTGTGGCTTTGATTCCATCCCACTTTCCCATCTCATTCTTTTAGTTTTTTTTTTTTCTTTATTTCCCAGAGAGTTCATGTGTGTGCTCTCAGAACCATTTGTTAAGTACAAAATTTAGTTCATATGTGAAAATATTTTTAAAAATATTTTTGCCATAGGTCACGTACATCTGCTAAAGAGAGAAATAGACACAGACAGTGAGAGAGAAAGTGAGAAACCACCCTCCAGGGGATATGGCCTTGGACATGGCACACGCACCTGGCATGAGTTTCAGACCTCCAAGTCTTGAGACTCGAGCTGCGGTTGGCCATGTTGGAGTCCAGCACCTTAACTACTATGCCCTGCCAACCTCTGTATGTGAAATATTTTACCAAATCTAAATATCTCTAAAATTGAAAGCTATCCTGCTTCATTTATTATTGTTCATTTAAAATTAAAATTGAATCAAAAAATGAAACATTTCATTAGCAATGTGATTTAGTGGGTATTTAAGTTACATCTTTTGCATATGTTTTTATTAAAATTCACTTCCTGTTAGAACTAGACAGTTATTTACATGAAAATGATACATCCTGTTATCAAAGGATCAAGGTTAAAACTCTTAGGCAGATATAAAAACTACTGAATATTTAACTTTTTTCCTTTTTTGGTTTTGTAATATGTTCTTTTTAAATGTTGTACCGTCTTTTCTTTTTTTTTTTTTTGAGAGGTTTTTGCTATAGGGCGCATGCATTCGCCAGACAGACAGAGAGAGACATAGAGACAGAAAACGAGAAATCACCCACCAGGGGGGATGGCCACGCCGCAATCCCTTCTCCTCTGTTCTCTCGGGATCTTGGGCACACACGCACACGTACCTGGCGTGAGTTTTAAGCCACCGGGTCCAGGACGCGAGCCGCAGTCGACTACATGAGAGTCCAGCGACACAGCCATTACGCTAGCTGCTGGTCCGTACCGTCTTAATTATACAAAGTTCCAGGAACCAGCAGTTAGTGTAATGGCTGTGTCGCTGGACTCCCATGTAGTCGACCGCGGTTAGCGTCCCGGACCGGTGGTTTAAAACTCGTGCCGGGCGCGTGTGCGTGCATGCATGCCCAAGATCCCGAGAGGAGAACGGAGAAGGGATTGCGGCGTGACCATCCCCCTTGGGGGGTGATTTCTCGTTTTCTGTCTCTATGTCTCTCTCTGTCTGTCTGGTGAGTGCACGCGCCCTATAGCGAAAAAACCTCTCCAAAAAAAAAAAATTATACGAAGTTCCAATTGAAAACGATTTCAGTTTCTGACCCTTATTGTTTCATAATGTTTACTAGTACTAATTCATAGAGGAAAGGAGCATTAAATGCTGAGTGTCAGATACACTTGGTCAGTGGTGTCAGGGACAGGACTCAGGGCTCTTCATTTTTTAATAAGTCCTTCGGGAAATTCTAATGCAGATGATGGCCTTGTGAAACAAAAGATTAAATTTCTAAAGATCCTCACACTACTAAGTCTTTCTTCTCTATAAATGTCATCCACTCAAAATAAATTATTTAGATAAACCATAATCTATTCACAAAACTGCTTGTGTCTTTGTACTGTTATTACAGCATAAATTTGAACTCATTTGTCATTGTCTGATGTGCCTTAATTTTTAAAATACGTGTGTGTAGTTAACACACCAGTAGAGCACAGGTTGGTTGCAGGATCTCACTTGAATTTAGGCAAGCACTTAACATATCTGTATTCACGCTCCTCCTTTAAAATGGTAGTGGTGGGGCCGGCAGGTGGCATGGTGGTTAAGGGCACTGGACTCCTACATGGCCAGCTGTGGTTCTAATCCTGGACCCAGTGGCTTGCTTTCTCACTTTCCCTCTCTCTTTGTCCTTCTATGGTCAGATTAAAATAGATGAATAAATATACAGTTAAATAAAAATAATTATTTAAAAAAAAATGGTAATGGCAAGACCTGTTTTTGCTCCCTCACATTAGAATCAAACTTTGCATGTAAAATATATTTAGTTCTGACATTTTGTACAGTCCCCAAGGAACTGGTGTAATAGCCACTCAATACTTTTTTAAAAGTGCAGTTCTAGAGACCAGCAGATGGCATAATAGTTAGATCGCAGGATTCCCATGTAGTCAACTGCAGTTCAAGTCCCAGACCTGGTGGCTTAAAACTCACACTGTGCGTGCTTAAAATCCCAAAAGGAGAATGGAGTAGCAATGGAGAATGGAAGAGAAGGGATTTGTGGCATGGCCATCACTTCGGGGGGGCGGGGATGATTTCTCACTTTCTGTCTTTCTGTCTCTCCAGTGAGCACATGCTCCCTATAGCAAAAAATCTCTCTTATAAAAAAAAAAAAAAAAAAAAGCAACTCTAGTCGATTTTGAAAGTATCTTTGTGTATTTTGGTACTAACATCTACTTACATTTAAAACATCATTTAAAAAATTATTTCAAAATACTATTTAAGAAACTTTTTAAAGAATTTGGTTTTTTTCATTTATTATCATTATTTTTAATTTGACCAGATAGAGACAGAAAGAGAGAGGGAAAGTGAGAAAGCAAACAGACAGGTTCAGGACTGGAATCCTAGTTGGCCATGCGGGAGTCCAGTGCCTTAACCACCACACCACCTGCTGGCTCTCAAAATAATTTTAGGGCCAGCACGTGGCGTAGAGAGAAGGTGGCTGGATCCCACGTGGCCAACTGTTCGGTCTGAGCCCCGACCTGGTAGCTTGAAAAAGACGCCAGGGGCATGAGCATGTGTGCCCAAATCCCAAGAGAAGTATCTCCATGTGGTGTGGCCATCCTCCTAGGATAGTGATTCCTCTCTCTTTCCCTCCAGAGAGTGCATGTATTCTGTCCAGCAAGCACATGCACCCTATAGCAAAATATGTTTTAATCTCACCTTTTTGTTCTCATTTACATTTATGTTGTTGGCTTTTTGTCTCACCTCTTCTCTCTTTCATTGCTTTTTATCCCAAGATTTTTGGAAGCTGATCAGAGAGACATTTGTGTAAAATGCCTGTCTTTTCCCAAGAACAATTTTACACTGATTTTAAGATTAATTTTTTGAAAGTATCCTACATCACCAAGAGATAATCTGATAATCACAGGTTTTCTGAAAAAAAGACTCAGCCAGTTACAGCATGTATAAATTTACATACATACAGATTTTAAAGAAGTAAAACTGGTAAAGTCCACATTATTGATCTTAAAATTACCTTTTCTTATTTCATGTAAGTATTTCAGATGTTTCCTATTTCATGAAAGTATCGCAGATGTTTTTGTGTGCTTGTTTTGTTTTTACTTTTTTTTTTTTTTTTTTTTAGATTTTTGCTGTAGGGCACATGCGCTGGCCAGAGAGACAGAAATCAAGAAATCACTTCCACTGCCCCTAGGGGTGGCCACGCCACAATCTCTTTGTTCTCCTCTCAGGATTTTGGGCGTGCACACATGTGCCTGATATGAGTTTCAAGACACCAGGTCTGGGATTCAAACCATGGTCAACCACATGAGACTCCAACACCTTCACTACAGCTCCTCTTGCTAGCCCTTGTTTTTACATTTTTGTCATAGGGCACATGGACTTGCTGGGGAGAGAGAGAGAGGGGGAAAGTGAGAAATCACCCCTCAGGCATATGCTACACTGCAATCCCTTCTCCATTCTCCTCTTGGGATTTTGGGCACATAAGCCCACATCCTGCCCAGTGGGTTTTCAAGCCACTGGGTCCAGAACTCCACCCCCGGAGTTGCCCATGTGGAATCTAGCACCTTAACCACCATACCACCTGCTAGTCCCAGAAGTTTTAAGTTTTTTGGTTTGGCTTTTGGCCATAAGATGCATATGTTCGCCTGAGAGAGACAGAGTCAGTAAGAGGAAAAGTGAAAAATCACCCCCTCACACATCGGGGAGGATGACCACATGGCAATCTTTTCTTCATTCTCTTCCTGGAATTTGGAGCATGCACACACATGTGCCTGGCATGATTTTCAAACCACCAGGTCCAGGCCTCGAACCCTTGTAGGTCATGTAGGAGTCCGATGTCTTAAACCACCAAGCCACCTGCTCGTCCTAGAAGTACCAAGTTTTTATT
Source organism: Tupaia tana (assembly GCA_026018925.1). Lineage (NCBI taxonomy): Eukaryota > Metazoa > Chordata > Mammalia > Scandentia > Tupaiidae > Tupaia > Tupaia tana. The sequence goes on from JAKSZU010000008.1 coordinate 6,683,044, forward strand.
TTAACATTTTATTGTGTTTTCACACACTAGCAGTGAACAATTAAAAATGCAGTTGATAAAAGAAGTTCACTTAAAATAGCATTAGAATTGTTGGGTACATTATTTTATATAGTATACACTGAGAATATGAAACATTCTTAAAAGAAATTGAAGATAGCATTTTCATGGGTTGGTTGGCAAATTAAAGATCCAAAAGGCCAAACAAAATACCAGGTGACCTTTTTGCTGAAATGCAAATATCCTAAAATCATGAGAATGCAAGGGACTCAGAATAGTCAAAGTAATCTTGAAAAACAATGCATAGTCACCCTTCACATCCACAGGTTCTGCCTGGATTTCAGTCAACCCACCAACCTCTGGTTGAAAAATCTTATACCATTGCTGATGAGAAGAATGTAATTAGGCCTATGATGCTAGGCGTGCACTGAACATGTATGGACTTCTTTTTCTTGTCATTTCTTCCCTGAACAATGCAGTATAACAACTATTTACATAGCAGTGACATTGCATTAGGTATTATAAAGAATCTGGAGATGATTCGAAGTGTGTGGGAGGATGTGCATAGTTGTTTTCAAATACTACACCATTTCTTTATGGGGCCTTGAGCCTTCAGGGCTTTTGGAATGTGTGGAGGTGTGGTGCTAGAACCAGTGCAGGGAAGACTGTTGTAGAACATCTCGCTTTCCAACTCTAAAACTTAACCACAAACCCACAGCAATCTAGATAATGTGGCACTGGCATAACGTTAGATAGAAAATAATTTAGAGTATAGAAAGGAACTGCTAAAGTTGCTTGGTTTTCAACAAGACACCAAGATATTTCAATGGAGAAATAATAGCCTTCTCAGCAAATGGTATTGGGACATCCAGATTCCACATGCAAAAGAATGAGGTGGGACTCTTACCTCGCACCATATACAAAAATAAAACATCATCTAAGACTAATCTTTGTTTAAACTTTCCATTTTCAGAAGAAAAAAATGGGAGTAAATCTTTGTGACTTTGGATTGGCAATGATGACTTACATTTTATACCAAAAGCATAGCCCACATACACACACTTAGGTAAGTTGGACATCATCAAAATTAAAGACTTTGGGAACCAGCAGTTAGCGTAATGGCTATGTCGCTGGACTCCCACGTAGTCAACCGCGGTTCGCGTCCCGGACCCGGTGGCTTAAAACTCACGCCGGGCGCGTGTGCGTGCGTGCCCAAGATCCCGAGAGGAGAATGGAGGAGAAGAGATTGCGGCGTGACCATCCCCCCTGGGGAGTGATTTCTCGCTTTTTGTCTCTATGTCTCTCTCTGTCTGTCTGGCGAGCACACGCGCCCTATAGCAAAAATCTCTCCAAAAAAAAAAAAAAAATTAAAGACATTTGTGCTACAAAGGACACCATTAAGAAAGTGAGAGTGGGCACCATGATACAGTAGTAACAATTGAGAAAAGCCAGCTCCCACATGGTTCGAATATCCAGCCTGGTCAGCCAAAACACTGCTGGGCATGTGTGAAGCACCCATGATATGACATGCTGGAGGATTAGAGGATGGGGATTCCAGTGTGACAAGACCTGTGGAGGGTATGTATCTTTCTCTTACACAATTCAAACATTTATGCACTCTATCATGAATAAAAGAAAATATAAAAAGAGGTAGGATAGGTGATGCGTTAGTAATACGCTGCTCGGTTGAAGCTGGCACCATATGGAAGACTAGGGGTGTGACTCCTGAGTCGACCTGTACTTGCTCAGTATGTGACCCCATGATTCTGACTGGAAAAGCTAGAGTGGGTGGGGTTCACAGTGTGAGACTCTGTGAAGGTACTTCCCTCTCTCTCAAAATAAAATTTAATGGGGAACCAGCAGTTAGCGTAATGGCTATGTCGCTGGACTCCCACGTAGTCGACCGCGGTTCGCGTCCTGGACCCGGTGGCTTAAAACTCACGCCGGGCGCGTGTGCGTACATGCCCAAGATCCCGAGAGGAGAATGGAGGAGAAGGGATTGCGGTGTGGCCATCCCCCCGGGGGGTGATTTCTTGCTTTCTGTCTCTATGTCTCTCTCTGTCTGTCTGGCGAGCGCATGCGCCCTATAGCAAAAACCTCTCAAAAAATAAATAAATAAATAAATAAATAAAATTAAGGAAAGAAAAAAGATAAGATACAGGGGCCAGCCAGTGGCATGGTGGATAAGGCAGCTAGATCCCACACGGCCAACTGAGCAGTTCAAGTCCTGCACCCTGTGGCTTAATAAAAACCACACCAGGCATATGTGCATGTATGCCCAAAATCTTGAGGAGTGCTTTCTAACTAACCCCATCAACCCGGTCTCTGATGAGCACATGTCCCCTATAGCAAACAAAAGAAAAGGTCAAAGATAAAATACAAAATATGGGGACCAGTGGATGGCATAATGGTTATGTTGCTGGACTCCCATGCAGTTCAAGTCCTGGACCCGGTGGCTTGAACTCATGCCAGGCATGTATGCATGTGTGCCCAAGATTCTGAGAGAAGAATGGAGAAGGGATTGCAGTGTGGCCATCCCCCCCTGGGGGGTGATTTCTCGCTTTCTGCCTCTCTGTCTCTGTCTTTCTGGCAAGCACATGTACTCTATAGCATAAACCTCTCCCAAAAAAAATTTTTTTTGAGAAAATATTTGCAAATCACATAAAAAATGAGGAACTACTATCCAGATACATAGACAACCTTAACCTTTACAATTCAGTAACAAAAAGGCAATCCAGGGGGCCAAAAAGTGATGCAATTGTTAAGGTACGGGATTCCACATGATTGACCATGGTTTGAGTTCTTGAAGCTCACGCTAGGCACGTGCATGAATGCCCCAAATTCCTAAGACAATGGAGAAGGGATTGGGACATGGCCAACCCTCCTGGGGGATGATTTCTTGCTTTCTGTCTGTCTGTCTCTCCAGTGGGCACACACATCCTATAGCAAAAAATCTCTCAAAAAATTAATCCAATTTTTTAAATGAGTTAAAACTTTGAACATTTCTACAAAAATATACAGACACTAATAAATACGTGAAAAGATATTCAATCTCAGTCATTAGGGAAGTGCAAATTAAAATCACAACACTACTTCAGATCAGCTAGGATGGCTAAAATACAAGGACAAGGATGTGGGTACTTGGAACCCTGTTCTGTTTCTAGTGAGGCTGTAAAATGGTGCAGCCACTTTGGAAAATAGTTTGGCAGTTTCTCAAAGAGTTGTATGTAAAGTCATTACATGACACAATTTCACTCCTAGAAAATATAAAAGCATACATCACCAAAATCCTTTTATACAAATGTCCATACAGCATTATTTCTTTCATTTTTTTATTTATTTAGGAGAGATTTTCGCCATAGGGCACGTGTGCTCATCAGAAAGACAGAGACAGAGAGAGAAAGCGAGAAATCACCAACAAGGGGGGATGGCCACGCCACAATCCCTTCTCCATTCTCCTCTCGGGATCTTGGGCACGCATGCACACGCGCCTGGCGCGAGTTTAAGCCACCGGGTCCAGGACTCGAACCACAGTCGACTATATGGGAGTCCAGTGACATAGCCGTTATGCTAACTGCTGGTCCCCATACAGCATTATTCATAACAGCTGAAAAATGGATACAATTAAAACATTCTTCAATTTATGTATCCTTAAAATGTGGTATACCTAAAAAACAGATATATGTAATGGAGGAATTTTAGCTCCAGGGCTAGCAAATGGAATGATGGTTAAGACGTAATAATAATAATAATAATAATAATAATAAAAAATAAATTTTTATAAAAATAAGAAAGAATTTCAGCTCCTCAAAAATAAGCATAGTGAGGCCAGCAGGTGGCGTGGTGGTTAAGGTGCTGAACCCCCACATGGCCAAACCTAGTTTGAGTCCTGGACCTAGTAGCTTGAAAATCATGCCAGACATGTATGTGTGCATGCCCAAAATCCCAGGAAGAGAATGGAGGAGAAGAGATTGCGGTGTGGCCCTAGCCCCCAGGGGAGTGATTTCTCACATTACTTCTCTTTGTCTCTCTGGCAAGTGCATGCACCCCATGGCAAAAAACTAAAAAAAAAAAAAAAAAAAAAAAAAAAAAAAAAAAAAAAAAAAAAAGAAAAGAAATTCTACATGCTCCAATAGTTTCATTTCTATGTATATACAACCTAAGAGAGCTAGAAAAAAAAAGCCTTTGCCCACAAAAAATTCAGATACAGATGTTCTGAGAAAAGTTCTTAGTGGCCAAAATGGCCACAACCCCAATATCAACTGCCGAATGAATAAAGCAAATATGTCCTAGTCATACAATGGAGCATTATTACTTGCCAATAAACGGGAACCAAGAATTGGTATATGATACAACATGGATGATCCATGAAAATAGGCTAAGTTAAAGAAATCACGTATGAAAGACCCTACACCATGAATTTGCATATTAATTTACATCTTAATTTCCCCTTATATAAAACGTCTACAAAAGGCAAGTTCATAAGACAGTGTATTAGGGGTTTCCAGCGGTTGGAGGAAGGAAGGGAAGTTTGGGATGTGACTGCTGTGGGCAGGGAATTTTTTGGGGGGTTCATGAAAATGGTTCAAATTTAGAGAGTGGTGATAGTTTTACCACCTTAGAAGCAAAGTGAAAACGACTGAATTGCACACTTTAAAATGGTAAACGTTTGGTATGTAAATTATATTTCAGAAAGCAGGAAATCAACTAAGAACTGCTACATAAATCACCAGCTACTAAGCTCTGGTTCCTTTAACCCTCACTGAGGTGGTAGTCTTTTAAGAAGCAGTATGGAGAGCTCCAATCTGAGAACACATGTGACCTTTAGAGGCATGCAGAAGTGCAGAAGTGAGATTCTGTGAGCTACATTAGCAATGGCTATGGGAGTATTTCCATATGAAAATGCTATCTGCAGGCCGATTATCTTCTTGATGTTGATATCGATACTGCAGGGCAGTATGAGGCTAAAGGAAGCCATGTGCGTTTATCAGATTTCGCCCCCAAAAAGTCAGAGAAATCACATAGTACTAGTTGTTCTTACATCTTCAGACGATTTACATCCTAAAGTAACTGGCTTTGCATTCCATTCCCTCTTCCCTCATTTTCTGCCCTTTAAAAGAATAAACCCGAGGCCAGTTACGGGTTGCAACTTCTCCTTCAGAAAAGTTGGGCCCACGCAGTCCTCCCTTTTCTATACTTGTGTGTCTTTGTGTGTTGTTGCGTTTATTTATAATCCAGCCTTCCCTGCTCAGAAAAACATACTCAACAGAGCAGGTCCCAGCAAAGTGGAAATGGAATTTAACCCTCACTGAAGTGGTTATTCTTTGGCAGGAGAAATCTAGAATGAAGAAAGGTACCCAACATGTGGTGGGCTGTGGCTACCTTGGGTGCGGACAATAATACTAGGAACTATTTAAAACACTGTAGTGAAAAAAAAAAAAAACTATTTAAAAAAAAAAAAGAAAACCTAACCAGCAGATGGTGTAATGGTTACATTACTGGACTACCATGTAGTCGACCATGTTTCAAGTCCTGGACCTGGCGGCTTAAACTCAACACCAGGGGTGTGTGTGTGTGTGTGTGTGTGTGTGTGTGTGCGCGCGCGCACGCCCAAACTCCTGAGAGGAGAATGGAGAAGGGATTGCAGTGTGGCCATCCTCCCTGTGGGGGTGATTTTTTTGCTTTCTGTCTCTGTCTCTCCAGGGGGCACATGTGCCCTATAGCAAAAAATCTCTTAAAAAAAAAAAAAAAAAAAAAGAAAAGAAATACCCCACGTAGGCCAGCAGGAGGTATAGTGGTTAAGACACTGGACTCCTACGTACTCAACCACAGTTTGAGTCCTGGATCTGGTGGTGTGAAACTCAGGCTGGGCACGTGTGCATGCATGTCTAAAATCCCGAGAGGAGAATGGAGGAGAAGGGATTGTGGCATGGCCACCACTCTGGGGATGATTTCTCGCTGTCTTTCTGGCGAGTGCATGCACCCTATATAAAATCTCAAGCAAAACAACAAAAAAACCCACATAACTGAGCCAGTAGGTGGTGTGGTGGTTAGGAGCTGGATCCCATAAGGCCGATTCTGTGGTTCAAGTCCCAGACCGGTGGCCTAAAAAACACACCAAAAAATTTAAAAGGGGACCGGCAAATGGTGTGTAGTTAAGTTGCTGGATTCCCACATGGCCAACTGCTGTTCGAGTCCCAGACCTGGCAGCTTAAAAATCATAACAAATAAATAAATGAATACTTTAAACATGTAAATAGTGGCTTTATTGAAATATAATTTACATACCAAACATTCACCATTTTCATGAGTTTTACTATTTTTGTGAGATCGTGACTGCATCACCACTAATTTTGAAATGTTTTTTATCACTCTCCTCTAATTAAAAAAAAAAAAAAAATCACTGTTTTTACTGTAACTGTGTGCCATTAATCCTAAACGATGTCAGTAAAATATACTCCTGGAAAAAAACAAACTTGTTTGTCCCAATCTGAGTTGTCTTCTATTGTCATTTTGGGTCAAATAACTCTTTGTTGCAGAGCGTCCTCCCGCACATCTTAGCATATTGAGCTGCATCGCCAGCCCTTACCCACTTGATTTCAGCCACACTCCCTCCTCTCCACTTGTAGCAACCCAAAGTTGGCTCTGCCCACTGCCCACGTCATCTGAGAGGCAAGATTACTAGGTGAGAACCACTGATCTAAATCCTGAATAATGCTGTGTTTTCTGTTTAACTGTAATAATACCTATAAGCCTCAAATTAGCACATTCTTATCTTTTAATAAACATTATGCTCTTCCATAACGTTAATGCAGAGACCTCCCCCATACAGCCGGCCCCAACACGCAAGGACTCAGCTCTACATGCGCATCAGAGTCGGTGGCATCTGAACGGCTGATTCGTTCCCACCTGCTTTGGGCACCATTCCCATCAGCCATGGCTGCGGTCTTACGTAAATCGTATCTCGGAACAGCAGGCTCAGAGGGTACAATGGTGGCACCGTGACTGTAAAGACGCCAAAACAGAAACCGAACGACTTCGATTCTGCCGTCCTCTGGGCAGAGCGCTCTCTGAACCTCACGGGCTTCTTTCTAAGCATTCCTCATGTGCCCTCCGCCTACCATTTTTTTTCAGAAATATTCATGTAATAGAAAAGTATTCATTCATTGCTTTTTTCCTTTTATATATTGTAATGTTTAATTTTTTACTTGAGAACATTTTCATGGCATAATTATATAAATGGAAGATCAATAAAATATTTGTCAGTGTCTTCATTTCTTTCTGGTGTATATTAGTTTTCATTTCATGATTATTAAAAATGATTTTCTCTTGGGGACCAGCAGTTAGTGTAATGGCTATGTCGCTGGACTCCCACGTAGTCGACCGCGGTTCGAGTCCCGGACCCGGCGGCTTAAACTCACGCCGGGCGCGTGTGCGTGCGTGCCCAAGATCCCGAGAGGAGAATGGAGGAGAAGGGATTGTGGCGTGGCCATCCCCCCTGGGGGGTGATTTCCTGCTTTCTATCTCTCTGTCTCTCTCTGTCTGTCTGGCGAGCGCACGCGCCCTATAGCAAAACCTCTCCAAAAAAAGAAAAAAAAAAAAAATGATTTTCTCTTTTAGAGGAAGCAGGTGCCACAGATGACCTATCTAATGCACTACCAAGAGCCGGGTGGTGGCATAGTGGAAATGCGCCTAGCTCCACTTGGAAATGCCTGGGTTCACATCCGCCATCCATCTCCCGGGCACCGTCAGCCAGGCCAGCTAAGACTGGGGTGCACTGAAGTGTGGGGGCTCTGGAGGGGCTCTCTCTTGTGGAGGAAAGGAAAACTTTTTTAAAAAAACAGGTTTTTGCCATAGGGCATGTGCATTCACCGGGGAGAGACAGTGAGAGGGAGAGTGAGAGATGATCCCTCATGCACACGCACGCACGCACGCACAGTGTTATTTTCAGGCCAACCGGTCCAGGGATTGAATCACAGTCAGCCATGTGGGAATTCAGTACCTTAACCACCATGCCACCTGATGCCTCCCAAAACTAAAACTTTTAGAGGGGCTAAGCAAACCACCGATTCAGTTAAAGGAAAGAAAAGGTATATTAAGATGAAAAAGAGGAAAAGTAGTTGAAGCAAAAAGATAGGGGCCCAGGACTTTAAGATCAGAAAAAGGAAACTTCCAGGTTAATACAAGAAATTGATAACTTCTGAAATGGGTAGATTAACAAAATGCATTATTCATGTTCTGCTTATTTCCTTGGGTGTTTGGCCATAGGCTGAGACACGTAAATTATCAAATTATCATCTGTTCCAACACCTCGTTGAGGTGTGAATTGCTTCAGCTTGCCTCACCTGGTCCCACAGTCACAGAGGCAGACTTATTCACCAGGCTGCTGCAGAGGGCTAAGGAGGCGGAAGGGGAGAGCAGGGTGTGAGCACAACCCCCAGGCTATGCCCGAGGTATTCGCTCCTGCTTGATATCTTATTTAATCTATCCCCACAAGGAAACTGAAGTTCAAGCTTAGTCGCTTTTTTTATTTGTTTCAAATTTTATTAAAATTCTTAGCATGAGTAACATTTATTGGCAGATTTTTACTGTCTTGGTCATGGGCAAGATTTACTACTTCAAAACCCAAACAAGGTCCAGCCATGATGGCATAGGCAGTAGGGGCGCTGTTGTGCTTCCCTAGAGGATATGGGCAGGCTCTGGGTTCGTGTCTTGGGTCTGCCTGAAACACCTGCCACGCCCACAGTGCACCAGTGATTCTGGCTGTAGGGCTTGGGAGAGTATCGTAGCATGAAGACCTTTTTGAGAGTGCCTGTCTGTATTTCTCCCATGAAGGGAAGAAAGAAACTTTAAAAAATAAAATAAAATAATGGTATACTGCTTACATCCAGTAATATAAATCACCTTTTAAAGGTGTGTACTTATGTTGGCTTTTTAAATTAAGAATTCCTTTCCAGCACAGTATACTGTACAGAAAGACTATTATTTCAAATTTTGAAACAATCAGTATTTATTTATTTTAAAAGAAGGTTTTTGAATGTAGACTTGCCTATACTAGTATATACCTAGTCTTGTGCAGTGTATTATGTAGCATTTAATTAACTCTTGTGTAATACATACTGTATTAAGTTTGCAGCTCACCTAGTCAACTTTAAGTTGGCCTTAAGAAAAATTATCCAGGCCCAGCAGATGGCATAGTGCTGGACTCCTACATGGCTTACCACGGTTCAAGTTGCAGACCTGGTGGCTTGGATATCATGCCGGATGCATATGCGTGCATACCCAAAATCCCAGCAGGAGAATGGAGGAGAAGGGACTGCAGCATAGCTATCCCTCCTGGGAGGTGATTTCTCACTTTCCTTCTCACTGTCTGTCTCTTCAGTGCATGTGCTCTATGGCAAAAACCTTAAAAAAAAAAAAGAAAAAGAAAAGAAAGAAAGAAGGAAAAGAAAACTTGTCCAGAAGTGACTTTAGTAGCAAAATACTGGTGCACAAAGAGGTGATAGACTTATTAAAATGAAGTCTTAGTCTAAAACACAGAATAAGAGAGAAATAAGACTAGCATTTTAAAAATATATGTACTTTTTTTTTTTTTTTCTGTAGCTACAGCTATAAAAGTGTGGGAGTGACTCCTGTCCCTACCGTAGAAAGCCAGATCCCGGAGGAAGGATGTGTGCCATTTTGCCTCAGGGTTTCCAAGCATGGCCTCAGTAAAACCACACTAAATGCTCCTGAGCCCCCGCCACAAACACAGTACCCGGATATTAAACAGTGTCTTAGGCCATGACTCGCCACCAGTAGGTAACTGCCGTCGCAGTTCCCAGATGGAAGCCGCCTTCTTGTCATCATGTGACAGCCAGCTGGGGAGTCAGAATGCACGAACCCGAACCTGCGTTCAACTAATTGGTGTGTTTTCTTAAACCACAAAGCCACCAGCGGCCGGGCCAGGTTTATTCCTCACTCAGTGTAAACACAGTCGGGGTGTGGGATGGGAGTATCTGTAATTCAAAGGTGACTAATACAGTACTGTGTGTAAGTAGAAAAATTAGTCTTGATTTATATTGTTTCATTGACTAACTGGTGACTCAAGTTATGAAAACTGAAAACGTACCCAGAATGTTCTTCCCAACCTATCCCATTTACCTGTAAGGTCTAGAAATGACATTTGAAGTCTGCGGTTGGATGTCCCCAGGGTATTCTCTCCATCCTCCCCTAGTCACGGGGATGAGGAATGGGGAATGTCACAGGCCCACTGAGTCCACACCTGAGTGCTTAAGCAAGCCTGTCACCAGTGTTTGCTCAAGGACTCATCTGCTCACTCATCGTGCTGCGTCTACCATGGCCCTGGTGCTGAAGCAGGTGCTCTGTGCGGTCTGTCTTGTTTTGTGGGTAACTATTACCTCTGTGTGCACTCATGCAACGTCTCTTTCTCCTCAGTTTACAACTCCTTTCTGCTTACCTGAAACACGACTCCAGCGCACAGAACTTGTGTTCATCTAGGTATATGAGGGTCTGACATAGAGCTTTTAAGAATGAATTGCTGAGACCAGCAGGTGGCATTGTGGTTAAGGTTTTGGACTCCCACATGATTAAACACAGTTCGAGTCCTAGACCTGGTGGCTTGAAAATCACCCAGGTGGGGTCAGCAGATGGTGTAGAAATTAAGGCAATAGACTCCCAAATGTACAACTGCAGCTCAAGCTCAAGTTCCAGACCTGGAGGCTTGAAACTCACGCCAGGCACATGTATATGTGTGCCTAAAATCCTGAGAAGAGACTAGAAGAGAAGGGATTGCAGTCCGGCTTCTGGCCCTGGGGAGGTGATTTACTGCTTTCTGTCTCTGATTTCTGTCTCTGATTCTTTTTTTTTGGAGAGGATTTTGCTACTGGGCACGTGTCCTTGCCAGAAAGACAGAAAGAGACGGAAAGCGAGAAATCACCCCCCAGGGGAGATGCCATGCGGCAATCCCTTCTCCTCCATTCTCCTCTTGGGATCTTGGGTACACATGCACACATTCCCCCGGGGCGGGGGGGGACCCCTGGGGGGTGTTTTCTCGCTTTCTGTCTCTCTGTCTCTGACTTCCTGGCAAGTGCACGTGCCCTATAGCAGAAACCTCTTAAAAAAAGAAATATGAATGTACAGTAAAAGAATAGGCAAGAAACACCTACATATGGTACCAGAGTAAAGTGATGTGAGAAAAACCTGTTTGTCAGTAGGTATGTGGATAAGTAAACTGTAGCGTATCTCTGCAATGTAACTGTACCTAATAACTGAAAATGCAGGGCCAGCTAGGTACACAATGGTTAAGGCAGCTGGATCTCAATGGTTGACGTCCTGGTTTGTGTTCCAGACCCGGCAGTTTGACAGCCATGCTAAGCGTATGTACATGCAGGTCAGAAATCCCAACAGGGTAGATTAGAAGAGATTGCAGCGTGGTCATCCTGCCTGGAGAACACTTTCTCATTTTTCCTCCCTCTCGTCCTCTCTCTCTTCCTTTTTTTTCCCTCTCTCTCTCCAGCGAGCACACACACCTTATAACAAAAAGAAACAAAGAAGGAAAAAAATGCATAAACTAGGACTACACTAATCAATATCTCAAAGAGATGATATTTAATAAAAATTGAAACATTTAGTAATAGGCAGTATTAGAAAATGTGTGAGACTGGGACCAGCAGTTAGTGTAATGGCTATGTCGCTGGACTCCCATGTAGTCGACTGTGGTTTGCGTCCCGGACCCTGTGGCTTAAACTCACGCCGGGCGCGTGTGCGTGCGTGCCCAAGATCCCGAGAGTAGTACAGAGGAGAAGGGATTGCAGCGTGGCCATCCCCCCTGGGGGATGATTTCTCGCTTTCTGTCTCTCTCTGTCTGTCTGGCGAGCGCACGCGCCCTATAGCAAAAACCTCTCAAAAAAAAAAAAAAAAAAAGAAAAAAAGAAAACGTGTGAGACTAGTTCATACTTATTCATTACTGGGAGTGGCAATTGATTATGGTAAACAATATTTACAGGAGACCACTGGTTTGGAATGAGCTCCTGTGCTAAGCTCAACAGACCAAACCAAAATCGAGTCACATGTGCTAAAATTCCATGTCACCAAGCCGAAGAGAAATTTTCTACCTGACCCTCTAAGAAATAAAATACACATACTTAACAATCACACCTCCACACACAGAGTGTTAGCATAACAAGGGAATTCCTTCTGTTTTCACTTTTAAAGAGGAAAGTATTTTCTTTCTTTCTTTTTTTTTTTTTTAGAGATTTTTGCTACAGGTCACACACACTCTCCAGAGAGACAGAGAGACAGAAAGCGAGAAATCACCCCCCAGGGGGGATGGCCACGCCGCAATCCCTTCTCCTCCATTCTCCTCTCGGGATCTTGAGCACGCACGCATACGCGCCCGGTGTGAGTTTAAGCCACCGGGTCCGGGACGCAAACCGCGGTCGACTACGTGGGAGTCCAGCAACATAGCCATTACACTAACTGCTGGTCCCAAGATCTGGCTTCCCTTGAAGAGCACCCACCCCTGCACCACAGAGCCAACCAGAAGGTTTGTTGTTGGGTTTTCATTTTTGTTTTGTTTTGTTTTGTTGTTTTGCTTTTATAGAATATGTGTGAGTGCATGCAAAAGAGAAAGAAGATCACCCTTTACACGGTCCGGTCATACCATGACCCCTTTCCCAGCCTTAACTCCTTCTGATCTTCCGATCTGAGCATCCACCTCATGTGTTTTCAGGTCAACTCAGCATCTGAACCCATGGTCGTCATGTGGCTTCCTTGCAGGGCCCAGCGCCATCACTGTGCCGAAGTGGCCAGGCAAAAAATTGGAATGTGTGAAGATATAATCATAGTCGGTGGGAAAGCAGGGCAGCACCCCACCTTACCTGGAGGGCCAGCTCCTCTCCACATGGAGAAGGAGAGGCGTGAAGAATTATGACCTCACAGGCTGGGCTTTGGAGCTGGATAGTAGACTAGGAATCTTCTCATGTCCTCTCACCTGGACCGAATCTCCTATTATTGCCTGCTTTATCTTTTAGGTGTTGTTTTGTTTTTAAGAATGATTCATTTTGGTTTTATTTGTTATTATTATTTAATTTGCAACAGGGCACATGTGCTCACCAAAGGAGAGACAGAGAGAAAGAGGAAGAGACAGTGAGAAAGCAAGCCACCACGTCTGGGACTTGAACCACAATCTGCCGTGTGTGAGTCCATCACCTAAACCACCATGCCGCCTGCTGGCCCCTGCCTGCTCTATCATAAAATGTCCATAGGTGGCCATTTAGGCCTATTAAATTAAGACCCGAACTTATGTGAAGTAGGATTCTGGGGAGACTAAGAGCTGGCTTTGGAGCCTGGCTGTACTTACCAGCTGGGCGATCTTGAGCAAGTACCCTAGCCTCTCTGTGCCTTCAGTTCGGAAATAGAAACCTTAATCCCCACTTTGTAAAAGTTTTGTGAAATAGTGCTTGTCAAGAGCTGGAAACAATGCCTGGCCTACAGCAAGTGACTGATTAGTACTGTCTGCTATCCTAGTGCCGCCGATGCAGGCCCTTCCCCGTCCAGCTGTCCGTCTTTGCTCAGGCGGGCACTTCTGGAATTCGCTCCTCTCATTTTCCAGTCAGAAGACCAGTGATTTTAAAACCTTTCCTCTTTTTTTCCTGGCCTACCCCACCGAATGTCATCTCTTTGCCCTCCAAAACTTCATAGACCTAGGAGCCTTTCATTTCGTCTCCTGAAATGATCTGGGCGTGGGTCTTGTTCTTCACTGTTCATGCGAGGCATCCTTATTCTGAGTTGTCTTACACAGTAAATCACACATGGTAGTAATTAACAGTTTCTAAAGACAGTTGTCTTTACTACATGATAGTATTATTCTTAAAATAATTTACTATACTTATATTTACTATAAGAGAAATAAATGATCTTGTTAAAGAAGAAAATGATGTAAAAGAATTCATGTTTTTCCATCAGTCCCAAATAATTCCCAAGAGATAGTCATATCTTTTTGAGATTGGAGTTAGACCCCACTTACAGGGTAAGGGCCCCTTTTCAATGAAGTCTGTTTTTCCTCTATGGTCTGGCTAATGTACAATATACATACCCTTTTTATATGTCTCTAAAGAATGTATAACTCCTTGAGACCAGCAGATGGTGTAATGATTATGTTGCTGGACTCCCATGTAGTCGACTGCAGTTCAAGTCCTAGACTCAGTGGCTTAAAACTCACGCTGGCTGCATGTGCATGCATGCCCAAGATCTCAAGAGGAGAATGGAAGAGAAGGGATTGTGGTATGGCCATCCCCCCAGGGAGGTAATTTCTCGCTTTGTCTCTACTTCTTCCATCTCTCTAATAAGCAAAACACATGCACTATAGAAAAAATCTCTCAGAAAAATGTATGACTCTTTGCTAATAAAGCCAAAGATAGGGATATTGAGTCTGTGTAGACAGGGTAAAACCCAAGATAGAGTTACAGAAGCTAAGTTTTCATAGCCAAAAGTTGGCTGCTTAGGGACTCAAAGCAAGTGTAGCTAAGGGCAACAGTTTCTAGTTAGTAACTTCTAACAAGAAGTACAGAAAGCTGGGACCAGCAGTTGGCATAATGACTATGTCACTAGACTCCCATATAGTCGACTGAGGTTCGAGTCCCGGACCTGGTGGCTTGAACTTATGCTGGGCATGTGTGCGTGTGTGCCCAAGATCCGAGAGGAGAATGGAGGAGAAGGGATTGCAGCGTGGCCATTCCCCCTGGGGGGTGATTTCTCGCTTTCTGTCTCTCTCTCTCTCTGTCTTTCTGGTGAGCACATGTGCCCTATAGCAAAACAAACAAACAAACAAACAAAAAAAAAAAACTCAAAAAAAAATGTACAGAAGGTTAGTCTGCTGGCCCCACAAAGACTAAGCTAATAAATCAGTCAAACCACCATGTAACTATTGGGTTGTGGGAAAAGTCATGACCTATTTTTGTTTTTCTATACAAAAATACATCATGACTTTTCTAACAACCCAATATTTTCTAAAGTCCACTTCCTTATCAGAGAGTCAGCCCATTGTGACTACTTCTTTGTCAGAGACACAGCTCATTGCTCAGACTGCTAGATAGAAACTCCTCCAGCTCCTTTTTAGCACCCCATTCAGGACTCCTCCCTGCTCGGAAGCTCTGTTTGTCCTTCCCTCCCTTAATAAACTCCACTTTACTCTCCTCTCTTGTGTTGGCATCTCTAATTCTTCATGACCCTTGGACAAGAACCAGCATAGATCTGATCACCCAACACTCCCTCATCACTTTCAGATGTTTTTTCAGAAACCAGCAGATGGTGTAGCAGTTACATCACTGGACTCTCACATGGCCAACCACAGTTCAAGTCCTGGACCAGTGACTTAAAAATCACGCTAGGTGTATGTGCGTGTGTGCCGAAGAGTCTGGGAAGAGAATGGAAGAGAAAGGATTACAGCATGGCCATCCCCCCTGTGGAGGTGATTTCTCACTTTCCCTCTCACTGTCTCTGTTTCTCTCTCTGGTGAGTGCGTGCACCCTATGGCAAAAACCTCTTAAAAGCAAAAAAAAGCTGTTTCTCTAAGTACATAAATGTATGGGGTATCAGTAGATATATTATTTTATTTCTTTTAGTGCCTTTATATTACTTAATTATTTGGAATAAGTCTATATAGATACAGAATTGTTTTTTCAACTGGTTCATTATTAAAACTGAGATTTTTTTTTTTCTTTTATAGAGGTTTTTGCCTTAAGGTGCATGTGCTTGCCAGGAAGAGAGACAGACAGACAGACAGACACAGTGAGAGGGAAGGTGAGAAGTCACCCCTTAGGGAGATGGCCACACCATAATCCCTTCCCCTCCACTCTCCTTTCAGGATCCTAGCCACGCACGGACATACACTTAAGCCACCAGGTCCAGGACCTAACCGTGGTAGGCCCTGTGGGAGTCCTGTGGCATAATCACCTCACCATCTACTGGTTCCAAAACTGAGCATTTTTTTGGATTGCTTCTACAGTTCATGATTATACATGGTTATACGATCATGGAGAAATCTACGCTCTTTCCCTCCCTCACTACACACTAAGTCAGAGTAAACCACACACAACCATAATGCTGTTCCATAGTCAGTGGTCTTGCTTAGGCAGTGAGAAACCATTCTTAGGGTTTGTATTTCTGAGACCTGGTGCCTGGGAATGCGACTTGGACCTGAGTGCTCCTTGGTCTCTGTCCATCGAGGGCCTCTGTGTTTGACCACATGGGATCTTCCATTGCCCCTCCCACTCAGCCCTCCAGACCTCCCTTCTGTTGCTTCTGAGAAGGTTATTTTTGGTAGCTCTAGCTTTTAGCAAACTGTTACATTAAATCAGTTTTATATTGTCCCTTACTTTTGGTTTTAAGTTTTTAAATTTTAAATTAATTAAAAAATTTTCCCTCCTCTTCTCCTTTTCTCCCATACTTTAATCTTAGACCTTGAATACAGGAAATAAGGGACCGACAGATGGTGTAATGGCTATATTGCAGGACTCCCATGTAGTTGAATGCGGTTTAAGTCCTGGACCCGGCAGCTTAAAACTCATGCCGGGCATGTGTGCATACATGCCCAAGATTCCTGAGAGGAGAATGGAGAAGGGATTGTGGTGTGGCCATCCCCTCGGGGTGACTTTTTGCTTTCTGTCTCTGTCTCTCCGATGAGCGCATGTGCCCTATAGCAAAAATCTCCCCAAAATAAATAAATAAAGGAAATAGGAGTGGGATGGTAGTACAACAATAATGGAGTATCCTGTGAGGCCGACCCATATAGGGAGGGCTCTAGGTTTCATCTTAAGACCTCACAAAACATGCTATACACATGTATGTCTGCCATGAACCAGGACTAGCTGAGACTGGAGATAGGATCATGATGTAAAAACAGGGGTGGGGGGTGTTCCTGTCTCTCCCCTACACCCTCTTTTTCTGTCTTTCTCTCTTTCTAATGGAAGAAATAAATTAAAATAAACTTACCATTGCAACAGCTATCCAGAGTCAAATGTCCTGTGGTGGTAAATGAGTTACTTTTTTTTTTTTTTTTTTTTTAAGAGGTTTTTGCTATAGGGTGTGTGTGCTCACCAGAAAGACAGAGAGAGACAGAGGGGGATGGCCACTCCGCAATCCCTTCTCCTCCATTCTCCCCTCGAGATCTTGGGCACGCACACACACACGCCCGGTGTGAGCTTTAAGCCACCAGGTCCGGGACTCGAACTGTAGTAGACTACATGGGAATCGAGTGACATAGCCATTATACCAACTGCTGATCCCAGATGAGTTACTTTTTAATCTCACATTTTATAAAGTCCACCAGGTTCTTAAATTTGCCATTCATGGAGGAACACACATCTGCAAAATTAAGAATTTTAAGATATTCGAGGGCCAGCCCATAACCTGGTGGTTACGGTAGCTGGATCTCACATGGTCAACCGCATGTTTTGAGTTCCAGACCTCATGACTTGAGAAACACACCAGGTATGTGTACGTACATGCCTGAATCCCAAGGGGAGGGAGAAATAAAGAAGAAGGGATCTCAGCGTGATAATTCCTCATGGCAGGTGCTTTCTTACTCTCTCTGACTCTCTCTCTCTGGTAAGCACACATGCTGTCCGGCAAAATTAAATAAATATAAATAAGATATTTTAAAAAATGTATTTGGGGACTAGCAGATAGAATGGAGGTTAAGGTGGCTGGATTCCACGCAGCCCACAGCACAGTATGAGTCTGGGACCCAGAGACATGAAAAACATACTGGGTGCATGTGCATGCATGCCCAAAATCTCAAGAGGAGAATGAAGAAGGAATTGTGGCATGGTCATCTCCCAGGAACGGGAGGAATGGTTTGCCCCACCCCACCCCAACCCATCTCAGGCAAGCATTCCTATAGCAAAAATTTTAAAAAATGTATACATTTCTTTTGTCTTAGATAATGCTATCTGCTGTATTAGACTATAGATAAGTATGAATTCCTATCATTTGTTTTACATTTCAAATAAATGAAATCTCTTTAATAGCTGAAATTTAGCAGAAATGAATTTTGTCATTTCACACACAGTTTCTGTTACCACTCTGCCAATGACTTGAGCAGGCATTACCTTACACAGCACTGCTCTTTAGCGTAGGCGGTGTGCAGAGCCTGATTTCCTTCAGAGTCATGTGCTGTCTGGCCCATGGGCCGCTTGGAACAGCTGCTCATATAAAGCCCTGGTCACTGCAGCCAGGAGCTCATTGGACAGGTGACCTTAGAGACAGAGGTGACGAGCAAGCTGCATATTTCCCAAAATTCCACCAGGGGTCACTGTAAGCTAGGGGCCTTCCACCTGGTTTGGAAATGCTAAGGTCATGTTAATCACAGCGTTTCTTCGAATACAGCTGTTCCTGGTACCTGCAGGACCTTAGTTCCAGGAGCCCTGATACCCAGATTCACAGATGTTCAGCTCCCTTTTATGAAATGGCATTGCATTTGTATAGAAGCTATACACAGCCTCCTGTAGACCCTAAATCATCCCGGGATTGCTTACAACACTGAATACAATGGAAATGGTGTGCAAATGCCGGCTATATTGTATTGTTTAGGTAACAGGCACCAAAACATGGAATGTGCTATTTTCTTCCTTTTTTTTTTGTCAAATATTTCTAGTTTGCAGTTGGTTGAATCTGTAGGTACAGAACCTACAGATAAAGAGGGCTGACTGTACTTGCTTATTGGTGAGATAATGTTTTAGGAAAAATCTCCAGCTCAGGGGCCAGCAGGTGGCGTGGTGGTTAAGGCGCTAGACTGCCACGTGGCTGACTGTGGTTCAAGTAACTGCCAGACCTGGCAGCTTGATTTCTCATTTTCCCTCTGTCTTCCTCTGGTGAGTGCATATGCCCTATGGCAATAATGATAAAAATAATAAATTAAATTAAATAATTTTTTTTGAGGTTTTTGCTATAGGGTGCATGTGTTTGCCAGAAAGAGACAGAGAGACAGAAAGCGAGAAATCACCCCCCAGGGAGGATGGCCACGCTGCAATCCCTTCTCCTCCATTCTCCCCTTGGAATCTTGGGCACGCACGCACACATGCCCGACGTGAGTTTAAACCACCGGGTCCGGGACTCGAACCGCGGTTGGCTATGTGGGAGTTTAGCAACATAGCCATTACACTAACTGCTGATCCCTTAAATAAATTTTTTTTTTTTTAAAGTAAAGAAAACCTCTGATTTTGTGAGCCAGCCCCAAGGCCTAGTGGTTAAGGGAGTCAGATCCCCCGTGGCTGACCACATAGTTCAAATCCTGGCCCCAGAAGTTTAAAAAGTGTATTGAGTGCATGTGTATCCTTGTCCAAAATCCCAACAGGATAGAGAAATGGAGGAGGATTGTGTGTGTGACTGTGTCTACTGAGAGGTGCATTCTCCCTTTCTCTATTTCTCTGTTGCATCTACGCACCTTGTAGCAAATAAATAAACAAAAACAAAAGCAAAACCTTGGTTTGGTCATAGCCTATACTTTTTTTTTTTGGAGAGGTTTTTTGCTATAGGGCGCGTGCGCTCGCCAGACAGACAGAGAGAGACATAGAGACAGAAAGCGAGAAATCACCCCCCAGGGGGGATGGTCACGCCGCAATCCCTTCTCCTCCATTCTCCTCTCGGGATCTTGGGCACGCACGCACACGCGCCCGGCGTGAGTTGTAAGCCACCGGGTCTGAGACGCGAACCGCGGTCGACTACGTGGGAGTCCAGCGACATAGCCATTACGCTAACTGCTGGTTCCCAGCCTATATTACTTTTTATCATCTTTAAACTATCCGATTTTAATTACACTAAAAAGAAAATAATTCTTCCCTTAGGAGTTTTAGAAGCATTATACTTTGAAGAGTGTTGAGAATCCTGCTTTGTAGCAAAACTTATCATGTCAGTAGATAAAACCAAGCTTCAAATAAAAAAAGATGAACTCTTGAATTTGCATGTAAGTATAATCTCTCTGCCTAAATTCCCATCTGTTAAAAAGAGACTATATTAGTTGATTTTTAAAAGAGTTTTGCTTTGCCTTGTTTTTAACCTTAGGGTGTGTGCTCTGGCTGAGAAGAGACAGACACAGTGAGAGGATGAGTGATAAATCGCCCCCCAGGGAGCCTGGCCATTCCAAGCCCTTCTCCTCTATTCTCCTCCTGGGATTTTAGGCAGGCACACACATGAACCCGGTGTGATTGAAGCCTCCAGGTCCAGGACTGAAACATGGTTGATCATGTGGGAGTCCAGGGATGTAACTGAGATGCCATCTTTGGGCCCTGTGAGTTCCAAGATCCTATCCTGCCCATAGTTGTAATCACACAACTAAACAAATGTGGCCTATCTATTCCTTGGAAGCTTTGCCTCAAGGTCCTGGAGGTCTGTGGTTCAGGGAGGCGCCTTGGGGGCGGACTTTAGGAGATCTAGGACTTAAAGATTTAAATCCATTAAGAGATAGTCCTGGGGTTCCTTCCCACAAAAGATGACCTAAATGCTTTCTTTGAAAGGGGCCAAGTCTCCAGGCAGCTTGTTTTAATGCTCCCCCCTCAGGCCACACTGACAAGGCCAGGCCTGCAGTTTCAATCCTTTTCAGTATACCACCCAGGAGAGGTTACCTGTGTGTCTGGGTGTGTCTGAAAGACAACTGAAATCAACTAAATGTTTCTCCCTACCGGGGTCTTGAACCGGGAGTTTCCAAAGACTTCCTCAGGTTTATTTCAACCTATCTTCAAGCTCCTCCAACCTTAAATATCTGCTCAAACCAGTCCCATTCTCCAGGACCCTGGTCTTCTATTAATCACTGCAGTCATTCTCCCTTATCTATGGTTTTGCCATCCATGATTTGAGTTGCCAGAAGCCAACCAGTGTCTGAAAATATTAAATGGAAAATTTCAAAAAAAAATAATTATTTCAAAAGTTTGTCTACTTATTTCTTCCATGACTGAGAGGACAGAGACAGTGGGGGACAGAGAGATACAGCATCTGCAATCGAGTTCTACCGCCACAATCCGCCCCCAGCCACCAGCCAGTGTGGGATCGTGGGCACACATGCCCTGCCCTGCCCCTTTAGGGAAGTCTCCTGACTTGAGCTGGGAGCCCTCCCAGTGAGGCTGCCTCCCAGAGCATCAGGCCTTCCTGCTGTGCCACTAATATCCAATTCGAAAACTGTTATTTTGAGTAGCATGAGGAAATCTCACCCCATCCTCCTTGGGAAATGGACTATGCCTATATTCACACTATCCATGCTGCCAGTCAGTCACTTAGCAGCACCTTGGTTAGTAGATTGAAAAACATGGTACCAGAACCAGGAGACTGCATAATGGTTACGTCGCTGGACGCCTATGTAGTCGACCGCAGTTTGAGTCCTGGACCTAGTGGCTTAAAACTCACACCAGGCGTGTGTGCCCAAAATCCTGAAAGGAAAAGGGACTGTGGTGTGCCCACCTCCCCTGGGGGGGGGGGGGGGAATTTCTCACTTTTTGTCTCTCTGTTTCTCTGGTGAGCACATGTACCCTGTAGCAAAAAGCTCTCTTAAAAAAGAAAAAAAGAAAAGAAAAGAAAGGAAAGGAAAAGAAAAGAAAAAGAAAAACATAGCACCTATAGTATTAACTGCGTGTCGGGCATCTGTTGGGGATCATGAATCATAAGCCCACAGATAAAAGGGGACTTCTGTGTATTTACTACAGTCTTCACATCCTTACTTCAGGTGACTTCTGTGTATTTACTACAGTCTTCACATCCTTACTTCAGGTGAGAGTCAATCGGAATATGAGGGTGACTTGTTAAATGTCTATTTGTTTGAGCCCATTCATTGGGAAACTGAAGAGGCTTGGTCACCTAAGATTAAAATGTAGAGTGGATTACAAAGGACAATAAAATTAATTAAATAAATACAAATTGTGGGGCTGGCCAAGTGACATGATGGTTAAAGTGACTGGATCACACATGACCCATGCATGGCTCAAGTCCTGAACTCTGTGGCTTGAAAAATACTGGGTGCATGTGCATGTGTGCCCAAAATCCAAAAGGAAAAAGGACTGTAGTGTGGCCATCCCCTGGGAGGTGAGTTTTCACCTCCCCGGGAATGTTCGTGCCCTTGAGCAAATGAAAAAATACATATAGAAAAGATATTTGCACGTTAATTGCACGATAATGTGCCCTCTGTGGTATTTATGAACACGCGCTATGCTGTTTGTGTTACATGTGCAGTGATGTTTGCTTACCGATAGAGATGTGTTCCAAACAGTGTGTCACCGGGTGACTGCCTCACAGCGTGAGCATCTAGGGTGTATTTACACACCTGGACTAGGAGGTACAGCCTATCGCGCCGAGGCTGCAAACCTCAGCATGCTACTCTAGCGAAGACCGTAGGCAACTCTCACACAATGGTAAGTATTTTGTGTATCTAACGTAAGCTACCTGAGCATAGAAAAGGTACAGTCAAAAATCCAGTCCAAAAGAGGGACCAGCAGGTAGTATGGTGGTTAAAGAGGACAGATTTCTACATGGCTAACAGTGGTTTGAGTCCTGGACCTGGCGACTTGAAAAGAACACAAGGCATGTGTGTGTGCAAAGAACCTCAGAAAAAAAATTGAAAAGGGACTGACGCATGACCATCCTCCCAAGAGGTGATTTCTCACTTTTCCTCTCTGTCTCTGTCTTCTCTCTAGCAAGCACATGCACCCTATGGCAACTCTCGCCCCCGAAAAACATGATATAAGAGATAACAATGGCACATCTGTGTAGGGCTCCCACCATGAATGGAGCTTGCAGGATTGAGCGTTGCTCTGGGTGAGCCGGTGAGTCAGTGAGTAAGTGGACTTATGGAGGCCCAGAACATTCCTGTACACTACTGTAGACTTTATAGACATTACCCACGTGACCACACAGTTGATCGTGGTTTGAATCCCAGCCCCAGAAACTTAAAAACACACTGGGCATGTGTGCCTGCATGCCAAAAATCTGGGTAGGAGGGACAGATGAAGAAGGGATGGTGGCAGGGCCACACCCTTTTGGGAGGTGCTTTCTCGTTCCTTCTCTCTTTCTCTCTGTCTCTCTCTGGAGAGCAAACATGCCCACTGGCAATTTAAAAAAAAAGTAAGCAAACGTTTTTGTTGAAAACTAGGACACAGGCATACAGAACAGCCTAGGCCCACACAGGGCCAGGGTCATCAATATCAGTCTTGCATCTCCACGTCTTGTCCCACAGGAAAGGCCCTGAACAAAGCAACACGAGATTAAAGCACAAGAGAAAACGACATACGCGAGAGACGCAGTGGGCTCAGGACGTGTAAAGCTGCTGCCAGCACAGCGGGGCAGAGCCTGCACAGTGGACTTCTTTTTATACGTACAAGGGGACTCGAAAGTTCATGGAAAATGGAATTAAAGTACAGATTCATTTTGATACCCAAATTTTGAAGTCCATGCAGTTTTTCATCATATACATCTTCCATGAACTTTTAAAAGACCAGTGCTTGTAGGAGTACACTCTGAAATCATAATAAAACACATAGTGTAGGGGCCAGAGCATGGCGTGGTGGTTGAAGTCCTGGATTCCTGCATGACTGACTGCAGTTCTAGTCCTAGACCTGGCAGTTTGCTTTCTCACTTTTTCTCTCTCTCTGGTGAACGTACGTGCCCTATAGCAAATTTAAAAATAATAGTAATAATAAATAAAATTAAATAAATAAATATTTAAAAAGTATAGTGTAGTGGGGGCCAGTATTTGGCTTGGTGGTTAAGATGTTGGACTCCCACATGGCCAACAGCAGTTGAGTCCCAGACCAAGTGGCCTAAAAAACATGGTAGTGTGTGTGCACACATGCCCCAATCCTGAGAGGGGAGTGGATGGAAGGGACTATGGCATGGCCATTCCCCCGGGTGGGGGGGGGTGATTTCTCAGTTTCCCTCTCTCAGACAAGTGCATATACCCTATGACAAAAACCTTTTAAGCATAGCGCAGTAAATACATAAGCTAGTAACATATGTATTATCTTTATCAAGTGTCGAGTAGTATACAAATTATAAGACTGGCAGGGCAGGTGTTTGCAACAGCATCGCCGTAGACACGCGAGTAATGCATTGCACTATGATATATGACAAGTGTGACACGATGCAGTGACAGGAGTCCTCAGGAGGCATCGTCGTGTATGTGGTCATTTGTTAACCAAAATGTCGCTATACAGCACATAAATACTTAGGCAGAGAAAAAATCAGTTGCTCTTGGAAGGAGGATGTTTTCCTGAACCCTTGTAGCACACAGGTAAACCAGTTTTGCAACCACATTTATATTTAACTTTGGAGGTTAACTGTGTTCATAAACAGAACAAGGTTGAAAATGGTCAAGTATCTCCTTTGAATCTATTTTAATCTGCATGTGGTCAAATTCTCATATTGGGACTTTAATAGGGAAAACCCTGTTTGGGACTTGTAACCATTCTTTATTTTGTAAAGAGTACTTGTAATAAAGAGTCAGACCAGCAGATGGCGTTATGGTTATGTCGCTGGACTTCCACATAATCGACTGCAGATAGAGTTCTGGACTCTGACTTGAAACTCAGGCAGAGCACAGGTGTGTGCTTGCTTAGGATTCCAGCAGAGAATGAAGGAGAAGGGATTGTGGCATGGCCGTGCCCCCTGGAGGTGATTTCTCACTTTCTGTCTCTCTGTCTCTCCATTAAGGACATGGGCCCTATAACAAAAACCTATTTAAAAAATAAATAAATAAAAGCACTTGTAATAAAGACTGTTTAAAAACTGCAATGCCACTAGATTGAAATACAATTTAAAGGGATGAGTGGAATCCTGAAAATAACAAAAAGTTTCTTCAAATTTATTATTTGTTTGTTTATTTTTAGTTTTCCAGAGGGCACATGCACTCACTTGAGAGAAAGAGAAAGCGCCACCCACAGTGCATAGTCACACCACAATCCCTCCTCCTCTGTGTCTCCTCCCTTCCAGTATTTTGGGTATGCACACACACAAGCCTGGTGTATTTCTCAAGCCACCAGGTCCAGGAGTAGAAGCATGGGGTTGGCCAAATGAGATCCAGCTGCCTTAACCATCATGCCTCTGGCTGGCCCAAATGATCAAACTTAAACATTTGTTGGGGGACCAGCAGTTGGCATAATGGCTATGTTGCTGGACTCCTATGTAGTCAACCACGGTTCAAGTCCCAGACCTGGTGGCTTAAAACTCACACCAGGTGCGTGTGCGTGCGTGCCCAGGATCCCAAGAGGAGAATGGAGGAGAAGGGATTGCGGCGGGGCCATCCCCCCTGGGGGGTGATTTCTCGCTTTCTGTCTCTCTGTCTCTCTCTATCTGGCAAGCACACGCGCCCTATAGCCAAAACCTCTCAAAAAAGAAAAAAAAAACTTGTTGGGCAAGTACTGGGCATAAGAAGCCAGATCCAGGGCCAGCAGGTGGTTAAGGGTGCTGGACTCCCATATGGCCAACCGTGGTTTGAGTCCTGGACCTGGTGGCTTGCTTTCTCCCTTTTTCTCTCTCACTCTGTCCCTCTCTGGTTAAATTTAAATAAATTAAATAAATAAAGTTAAAATAATTCTTTAAAAAAAAAAAGCCAGATCCTGGCCAGTAGGTCGTGAGGAGGTTAAGGCACTAGATCCCACATGACCAATTGTATGGTTCAAGTCTTGGCCCTGGGAGCTTGAAAATCACATGACGT
This sequence comes from Tupaia tana, assembly GCA_026018925.1. NCBI lineage: Eukaryota > Metazoa > Chordata > Mammalia > Scandentia > Tupaiidae > Tupaia > Tupaia tana. The sequence goes on from JAKSZU010000008.1 coordinate 6,708,734, forward strand.
GTGTGTGCACGTGCATCCAAAATCCTGACAGGAGAATGGAGCAGAAGAGATTGTAGTATGGCCATCTCCCGTAGGGGGTTTGTGTGATTTCTCACTTTCCCTCTGTCTCTGTCTCTTTCTGGTGAGCACACATACCCCTTGGCAAAAACCTAAAAAACAAAAACAAAACAAAATTCCATCTATAAAAATACACAATTTCTGAGATGAAAAAACATACGATCTGACATAAACCACAGATAGGACACTGCAAAAAAAGGGCTTATGAAATTGAAGACAAAGTAACTGAAATGATCAGATGAAACTCAGAGGAAAAAGATTTGGAAAAATGGAAAGGGCAATGTGATGTGACCTAAAACATATCACATATCAGAAAGCAGGATGGGATTGGCTCAGACAAAGAGCAATTTGAAGAAATAGTGACTGAATATTTACCAAAATGAAGAAAACTGTAAACCAACAGATCAAAGAAACTCAGCAAACCCAAATAAAATAAAACAAATAGAAACACAGCCAAGGAAGTCTCTCAGTAAGGAGTTGGCAAATTAGCCCATGGAGAGATGTTCATGATTACTGGTCATCCCTATATAGTACATGCACTTACCAGAGACATTGAGAAAGAGAGAAAGTGAAAAACCACACCCTTGGGATGTGGTCAGGCCACATCCCTTTTCCTCCATTCTCTTGGGAGTTTGGGCATACATGCACACCTGACTGGTGTGAGTTTCAAGCCCTCAGATCTGGGACTGAAACCCTGATCGGCCATAGTGCCTAACCACTAAGCCACCTGTTGGCCTCAATCATTTCTATCATAACGTCATGGAGAGAAACCCACCAAATGCAGAAATGAAAGGTTTCCAGCACCAAATGTTGGCAAAGACACACAGCAACTGTATTTCTCATACATTCCTGGTGGCAATGTGAAATGGTACAGCCACTTCGCCGAAGCAGAATAACTTTCTTCTACAAAGTTAAACACTAACATGAGAGTCTGCAGCTCCACTCTAGTGCTTTGCAGAGAAATAAATCTGCGCATTCACACAAAGACATTCACACAACGGGTCTTCAAAGCATCTTTACTCTTAATGATTAAAAACCAAAAACAACCCAATGTCTACTAATAGGTAAGTGGATAAACACACAGCAGTATATCCATGCAATGGATCTGGCATAATCAGAAGACTGGCTCAGGGAACTGTGCCAGAGAACCTCAAAAAGATTATACCGAGTGAAAGAAGTTAGATATAAAAGCACTCCCCTCACCTAGATCCCGCCCCTGGGCAAAAGATTATATACTTATGCGATTGCACTTAACTGAAATTCTAAAAAAGAAAACAATCATAGTGACAGACAACAGATCAGTGAGTTCCAGGGAGGGGCGAAGGAATTCACTCCAAAGGGGACAACAGAATTTTTCACAATGATAGTAACATTTTTTAAAAGTGTTTTTCCATAGGACATACGTGCTTGTAGGAGAGAGAGAGAGAGAGAGAGACAGAGGGAAAGTGAGAAATCATCCCCCAGGGAGATGGTCACATCATAATCCCTTCTCCTCCATTGTTCCTGGGATTTTGTACACACAAGTGCCCGGCATAATTTTCAAGCCGCCAGGTCCAGGACTCCCAGCAGTGGTCAGCCATGTGGGAGACCAGGGCCTTAATCACCACGTCACCTGCTGGCCACCTAGTAACTTTTTATATCATAATTTGGATGGTGATTACATGGCTGTGTGCATTTGTCAAAACAAACTTGCAATATACACCTAAAATTCTAGTTCTTGTCGATCATAGCTAACCAAATGAGAGTAAGAGGCTATTCTGGAAGTATATTCAAAGCTGTAAAATAGAGAAAGCCAGGTGGAAGACTGAGATCTTCCCCCCGCCCCCAGGTTTTTGCTATAGGGCATATATACTTGTGGGAAAGGCAGAGAGACAAAGTGAGAAATCACACCCCCGCCCCAGGGGGAATGGCCACACCGCAATCCCTTCTCCTCTATTCTCCTCTTGGGATCTTGGGCACGCATGCACATGTACCCAGTGTGAGTTTAAGTCACCGGGTCTGGGACTTGAACCATGGTCGACTATGAGGGAGTCCAGCAACATAAACATTATGCCACCTGGTGGTCCCCCAAAGACTGAGATCTTTATGATAAGGGCTATCTGAGATTATGAAAAGTATTATGCCTGCAAGGGTGGAGTGAAGTTTCTGAACTCCTGGGGATAATGCAGAAAGGCTGGGGCAAAGAAAAAGGAAACAGATCCTGGGTAGGAGCAGAGAGGATGTCTCTGGGAACAGCAAACAACCGCTAGGACGATTTTAGCAGTAGCCGCTTTGCCGAGTTGGAAATCTAACTCACAGCAGCTTGCCCTTCTGGTATACCTCCCTTCCGAGGACTTGCCGTGTGGACTTCGCAAAGTCTCCACAGCAGACATGCCTGTGTATGTTTTGCGTATCCCCGTAGACACGAAAGACAAAACAGCCGCACGGCGCAGGACAACAAAAGCAACTTGAAAAAATACCAAGTATTTTTAGAAGTACGCGTTCCAGTCACAGAAAATCTACTTCAGTTGTCACAAATCTTAGTTTCTCAAATCCCAAAACGCTCTGCAACACTTCCACTGCTCACGCTAAGCAGGAAAATTTCACTGTGCTCCACTTGGAGGTTTGCCCCAAGACCAGGTACAAGTTCGTTCTATTCTGAACATGCGTCTGACTGTGCTCCGACACTCTCAGCTGGTTAGGTTTCACAACTAGAGCATAATTAGTGTGTCTGAAAAATCCAATTCTCAAAATAATCTACAGTGAACAAAATGTTTTAAGAACATTATTTTTTCAAACTCATTCGATATAATAGCAAACTTGAATTCTAAAGCAATGACCCCCAAATTTTCACTTCTCTATGTTGGCCAGAAATGAATTCACTAAATTTCCTTTGCTGTTTGAAATACAATTCACAGAAATACCTTGGTTACATAGCAGAAGTCTAATTCTTACTCACCCTCTCCCAAGGGAAGAAGCAGACGAAACCAAATGCTGTAGAAACACGGGCCACCGTTTTAAGTCCTCACAGGGTACCTGTGTACAGACTCCACCTCTGGCCATCTAATTTAAATATAAAAGAAGACCGAAAGCCTTGGGCCTTCCGGTGGGAGTTACTCTGTCCCTGATAAGAGGGCTATAGATCACCTTACCAGGTGAAGCTGTGAAAGGTTTCCTCGACTCCTATACTAGGGGGCAGCTGATGGCCTAGTGCTTAAGGGACTTGGATCCCACATGACCGACTGCAGTGTGAATCCTGGCTCCAGTGCCTTGGAAAACACACCGGGCACATGTGCATGCCTGCCCCTGCGAGTCCCAACAAGATGGAGAAATGGAAGAGAAGGAGTTGCAGCCTGACCACTCCCCACTGAGGGGTGCTTTCTCCTTCTCTCTCTCTCCCCCTCTCTCTCTCTCTCCCTCTCTGTCTCTAACAAGCACATATGCCCTCTGCCAATTAAAAAGTTTTTTAAAAATCCATGCTAGAATATATAGTTGTTGGATCTCTCTGTGTGCTTGGCAATAGAACCCTAGGAATGTAAATACAAGTTAGTCAGACCAGCTCTAGTCCTGTGGAGAGGAACGAGGAGCCAGCGGTCAGCCCAGCAATTACAGTTTGCTCTAAGAGCTGTGATGTGCAATAGCACCGGGTAACTGGGTGACCTTAGGAAGGACAACTGCCTGCTCTTTAAGACAAAACAAACGGTGAGAGGTAGAAAGGAGGTTTGGAAAAGTATGCTGCAGGGGGACCAGCAGTTGGCATAATGACTATGTCGCTGGACTCTCATGTAATCGACCACAGTTCGAGTCCCGGACCTGGTGGCTTAAACTCACGCCAAGTGTGTGTGTGTGTGTGTGTGTGTGTGTGTGTGTGCGCGCGCATGCGTGCGCATGCCTAAGATCTCAGGAAAAAAAAAAAGTATGCTGTAGGAGGCCCCCTCCTTCTAAGTATGCAGAGAGACACCAAAGAATCTGCCCTCAATGGAAGGAACGCCTGGAAAGGGAATGAGAATTTTGACCCCGGAAGGTGTAGCATCCTCCACATGATGTAAGAGGGAAGTAAAGTGAGTGAAGATTGTGAAGTTTCTTACGACAAATTCAGAGCCGGCCACGGGAGCTTATTAACCAGCTGATGCCATAATCAGATTAGTCCCCTCAGCTGTTCACACCCACCCCACCCAGCCCCACCAGGACAAGGCTTAGAGAGGAGGCGAGGAACCTGATTATTTGCAATATAAAGAGTCTCTATGGCAAACTGAAAATAATAATAATAAAATGAAATAATTCTAAAAAGAAAAAGGAAAAAGAATACCTAGGTAGAGCCATATGAGCGTGTGATCTGAGAGTCACACAGGAGATCGGGAGAATGGACGAGTTCTCCGGTTTAACAATAAAATCACTCAGAGTGATGGCAGGAGTTGGGGAGGTCAGGAAGACTGAGAGACGAAATCTAAACATCATAATGACAAAAGCTAATAAGGATGGAGTGATTGCTAGGTACCTGCCACCGGACTAAGACTGTCCTAGAGGTGGCAGGGGTAATTCTCAAAACACCCCACGGAAGGTGGAGAGCAATCACACCTATGACTGACCGCCCAACGCGGCGTGGCGGGGTGACTGGAGATTTTTTTTTTTTAAGAACTATTTACTCCATTTTATCTATTATTTTTTTAATGACTTACTATGGGCACGTGTGCTCAACAGAGAGTGAAAGTGCAAGAGAGTGAGAGAGACAGGGAAAGTGAGAAAACAAGTCACCAGATCTAGGACTTGAACCAAGGTCAACCATTTGGGAATCTAGTGCCTTAACTACCACCATCACCTGCTGGGTCCGGGTAGCTGAAGATGTGGTAGGTAGGTAGGTAGTCATGAGCGGGCTCATGAAAACCTAAAGGGCATTTTGGTCAACACACTAATTCCCACTGGGGCAATAAACTAATTAGGCAGTCTAATTAAAACAACCTGGCTCACATTGGGCGTGTACAATTAGGTAATCAAATTCCTCATTCTTTTTTTTTTTTTTTTTTTTTGAGAGTTTTTTGCTATAGGGCGCATGCACTCACCAGAAAGACAGAGAGAGACAGAGAGACAGAAAGTGAGAAATCACTCCCAAGGGGGGATGGTCACGCTGCAATCCCTTCTCCTCCATTCTCCTCTAGGGATCTTGGGCACATATGCACATGCCCCTGGTGAGAGTTTTAAGTTGCCGGGTTCAGGACTAGAACTGTGGTCAAGTACATAGGAGTCCGGCAGCATAACCATTACACTATCTGGCGGCCCCAGGTAGATGGAAATTTAAGAGTGTTTTGTTTTGTTTTTTGAAGAGGTTTTTGCTATAGGGTGCGTGGGCTCGCCAGAGAGACAGAGAGACAGAAAGCAAGAAATCACCCCCCAGGGGGGATGACCACGCCGCAATCCCTTCTCCTCCATTCTCCTCTCGGGATCTTGGGCACGCATGCACACAGGCCCGGCGTGAGTTTAAGCCACCAGGTCCGGGACTCAAACTGCAGTCTACTACATGGGAGTCCAGCGACATAGCCATTACACTAACTGCTGGTCCCAAGAGTGTTTTTTGAATGTGGAAGATTTAATAATCCAGAAGTAGTTTAGCAAATCGTCACCTTTTTCTGATCCTGTAAAGTCAGAAATACGGAAGGACAACAGGGTCAGGGGAGAAATTTTGTCCTCTGAAGAGACACAAAGATGGGACCAGCAGTTGGCCTAATGGCTATGACGCTGGGCTCCCATGTTGTTGACCATGGTTGGAGTCCCAGACCCAGTGGCTTAAACTCATGCCAGGCTCATGATTCCGAGAGGAGAATAGAGGAGAAGGGATTGCAGTGTGGCCATTCCCCCGGGGGGGTGATTTCTTGCTTTCCATCTCTATGTCTGTCCCTCTTTCTGGTGAGTGCATGCACCCTATAGCAAAAAAAAGAAACAGAGAGAGGGAGAGGAAGAAAGAAGAAAGAAGAAAGAAAAGAAAGAAAAGAAAGAAAAGAAAGAAAAGAAAGAAAGAAAGAAAGAAAGAAAGAAAGAAAGAAAGAAAGAAAGGCAAAGATAGAGGGGCCAGCAGGTGGTGTAGTGGTTAAGGTGCTGGACTCCCACATAGCCCCCTGCAGATCAAGTCCCAGACCTGAAGCTTGCAACAACACCGAGCGCGTGTGTGTGCATGCCCAAAATTTCAAGAGAAGAATGGACTAGAAGGGATTGCAGTGTGGCTGTCCTCCCGGGGGGTGATTTCTCAATTTCTCTCTCTCTCTCTCTCTCTGGCAAGGGCATGTGCCCTACAGCAACAATCTCTTTTTAGAAAAGAAAGAGAAAGAAAGAAACAAACAAACACAAAGATGTAGGAGAGACCTTTGAAAACCCAATCCTGACTGAGAGTTGGTGGCCAGAGGTTAAATGACCAGGAGGTGGGAGCAGGAGGATTGGTTCAGAGCATAGTGGAAAGTTTCAAGAGAGTGAGAAATGGAAGAGACTGGAATCAGGAGAAAGGAAGCACAGAGAGGAAAAAGCTAGCAAACGGAAGCGGGTAAGGGGCTGTCGCATCAGCCTACGTGACTAGGTAGGAAAACTCCCTGCTCACGGTTACGGAGGCAGGAGACCAGTAGGGAATGTCTAGCTGATTAAGCCACATTCGATACAGCCAATGAAATAAACCAGTGGACCCAGCGACATTTAATAGAGCCAGTGAGATGAGAACAATCACAGGGCTCAGCCAATGATCAACTGACATGACCTAGATATAAAAAATATAAACCCCTGGGGCTGGCAGGTGGTGTGATGGTTAAGGGCGTTGGACTCCCACATGACTGACCATGGTTCAAGTCCTGGACCTGGCAGCTTGCTTTCTCACTTTCCCTTTCTTTCACTCTGTCCCTCTCTGATCAAATTAAAATGAATAAAGTTAAATAAAATAATTCTTAAAAAAAAAATACAAACCCCAAGTCCAGCAGGTGGTATAGTGGTTAAGGCGCTGGGCTCTGACATGGTCAACTGCAGTCTGAGTCCCAGACCCTGCGGCTTGAAAAGGCATGTGTGTGTGCATGCCCAAAATCCAGAGAGGAGAATGGAGTAGGGATTGTCACGTGGCCATCTCCCCTGGAGGGGGGTGACTTTTCACTTTCTGTCTCTCTGTCTCTCTCCATCTCTCTAGCAAGTGCATGTACTCTATAGCAAAAACCTCTCTTAAAAAAACATGATAAACCTCAGAGAATGTACCTAACGGGGCCATTGAGACACTGTCTGCTCAGGCCCGGTCCTGCCTCTCAGGAGTGCACTTCCGCTTTTACTTAGTAAACTACCTTATCCTTTTGCCATTTGTGTGTTTTGCTCGATTCCTTGTCTAAAAGACCAAGAACCCAGGTATCATCACAGAAGCCATCCGCAATAAGAGGACTTGAAGATGCACAGTGTAAACACACCTGGCCCCCGACAGCCCCACTAGTGTGGAGCGCAAGTGAGTTACCATCCATCTGGGCAACCGTGCAGTTCCAAGGGCCAGTGAACAAAAGCTAGTAACGCTTCCTTATCTCTGTCCTCTCTCCCACTAAACTCGGACTCATAATTATCATCTAGATATTCTTTAGACCTTTTTAAAATAAACAAAAAGGTTATCTATTTACACAAATTTGACTGGGGCCAGCAGGTGGTGTGGTAGTTAAGGGTGTTGGATTCCCACATGGCTGACCATGGTTCGGGTCCTAGACCTGGTGGCTTGCTTTCTCACTTTCTTTCTCTCTCCCTTTTCTCTCTCTTGCTCTGTCCCTCTCTGGTCAAATTAAAATAGATAAATTAAAAATAAATAAAAGTAAATAAAATAATTCTTTTTATTTTTTTATTTTTATTTTTTTTCTTTTTTTTTTTTTGAGAGGTTTTCGCTATAGGGTGCGTGCGCTCACCAGACAGAGAGAGACAGAGAGACAGAAAGTGAGAAATCACCCCCAGGGGGGATGGCCACACTGCAATCCCTTCTCCTCCATTCTCCTCTCAGGATCTTGGGCACACACGCACATGCCCCTGGCATGAGTTTAAGCCACCGGGTCCGGGACTCGAACCACGGTCGACTATGTGGGAGTCCAGCGACATAGCCATTATGCTAACTACTGGCCCCAATTATTCTTTTTTTAAAAAATTGGCTGTATTTATTTTCTCCTTAAGCAAGAAAGTCAGAGATAGTACCCCCCAAGAGGGTCTCAGTCCCACAACTCACCCCAGCATCAGCCAGCTTTGGATTACGGGCATACATGTGCCCAGTGTACACAGGGAGGTCCCTGGTTGTGAACTCAGAACCTTTCCATGTGGGTCAGCCTCATCTAGCATCGCCACCATTTTAAAATTTATATTGAGTGAAAGAGAGAGACCCTCAATAGGGTATCCTTCCACCATATTGGGATCTTGGGTGTGCACCCTGCAAGTTTTAGTTTGACTGATGATCTGAACCTGCTGCTTGTGTGGCTTCCAGCGCTCCGAGCAGTGTGCCACTGCCTGTCCCTGAGGCTGGGCCTGGATACGCTTTGACATGGACGAGACCTCACGGGATGGTCACACAGTAGCCACTCATGTAATGTCTCTGTTAGGGACGGCAGTGGGTCATGGTGGAGAGAACATGGAGCGGGTCCAAATCCTGTGTCAGGAACGCCATACCCTGTGCAAGAGATTCAAATGTTCAAATAATTTGCTACCTATAAAAAGAGAAGGAAATATCTATCTCATAACAGTGCGGATTAAATGAAATGTTTTTGGGGGTTAATCTCAGGGTAGGACATGGATTCAATAAATAGCAACTGTTAATAATTAACCATCACTCTCCTGAACATTTTTGGAAAGGATGGAGTCATATTTTCACTCATCAACCTTTCCATTTATATTTCACATGTGCATTCCATAGCCAAGTGAATTTTACATTAATTTATTTCTATCCATCTGCCATTGTTTTCTGTGATACAAATGTTTGTTTTGTTTTTCTGTAGGGTATGTGTGCTCACCAGGGAAAGAGGGGGGAGGGAAGGGAGAAAGCACCTCTCAGGGGGGTGGTCATACAACATCTTCTCCTCCACCCCCTCTCAGGGTTCGGGGTATGCACAACTGTGTTCCCAGGGTGGTGTTTAAGCCACTGGGTCTGGAATCACGCGGTTGGCCGTGTGGAGTGCCACCTCAAGCACCATGTCACGGGCTGCCTCACTCCCCTGTACTTTTGTCTTCCTTCCTCTCTTTCTTTTTCTTTCTTTCTCTTCTTTCTTCCCTCCCTCCCTCCCTCCCTCCCTCCCTCCCTCCCTTCCCCCTCCCTCCCCCTTCCTTCCTTCCTTCCTTCCTTCCTTCCTCTTCCTCTCTCTCTCTCTCTCTTCTCTTTCTTCTTCCTCTCTTCCTTTTTCTCTTTCTCTCTCCCCCACTCTCTCTTTCTTTGTCTGTCTTTCTTTCTTTTTCTTTCCCAGTTTTTAATATCTTATGTCCCTTATGTACAATCAATAATATCTATTCTCCCTTGGACTTTTGTAACTTAGTCTTTATAAAATTATTTTTGTTTTCCTTTAATTTCTTTCTTTCTTTTTAATTTTGCTATAGAGCATGTGTACTCACCAACAGAGAAAACAAGGGTAGCTGAGAAATCACCTCCCAGGGGCATGGCCACACTGCAATCCCGTTCCTCCATTCTCCTCTCAGGATTTTGGGTACATGTGCACATGGCCTAGTGTGTTCCTCAAGCTGCCTCCTCCAGGATGGGAATCCAGCACCTTAAGCTCCATGCCACCTGCTGACCCACATTCATTTATTTCTTGAGTTTGCTCAACTACTTTTTCACATCTTCCTCCTGTTTGTCCATTTTTATTCTGATTTTTTATGTCTAAATTCATTTATTTCTTCATATATTCAGCACTTGTCTAAACATTTTTGTTGTGAACTCATGCTTTCCATGAGAGAGAGAGAGAGAGAGGAAAGAGAGAGAGAGAGAGAGAGAGAGAGAGAGAGAGAGAGAGAAAAAGACAGTCATCCCCAACAGGGTCTTAATGCTGTGAACCATCCCTAGTCTCAGCTAGAGAGATCAGGCATGTGCTTGTGTGCCTGCTGCACTCAGGGAAACCTCAGAATTCAAACCGAGGATGTTTCCCATAGGCGTCCAATGAATTAATGATGCACCACCTCCTGGTCCAGAGCTTGTTTAATTGTATTTAATTTCTGTTAAAGTGTTGCATTTGATTTTTTGCTTGCTTGGTAGTTTTTTTGTTTGTTTTAAGATTTTTTTGCTATAGGGTGCATGTGCTTTCATAGAGAAGGGAAGTGAGAAATCACACCCAGGGGGAGTGGCCACATCCTGCAATCCTTTCTCTATTCTTCCCTCTGGATTTTGGGCTACACACATGCTATGGAATGTTTTTCAGGCTGCTGGGTCTGGGACTTGCACCATGGAGTTGGCCATGTGAGATCCAGTATCTTAACCACCATGTCACCTGCTGGCTCACTTTTTTTTATTTATTTATTATTTTTTGAGAAGTTTTTTTGCTATCGGACACAAGCACTCGCCAGAAAGATAGAGAGAGACAGAGACAGAAAGTGAGAAATCGGCCCCCAGGGGAATGGCCATGCCGCAATCCCTTCTCCTCCATTCTCCTCTCGGGATCTTGGGCACACACGCACACGCGCCTGGAGTGAATTTAAGCCACCGGATCTGGAACTCGAACCGTGGTCAACTACATGGAAGTCCAGCAACATAGTCGTTATGCCAACTGCTGGTCCCTCTGATTCCTTTTTCAAAAATGCTTTGTATGAGTGAAAAGTTTTTATTTTTTGTATTGGATTTTCTTGAACTAGCAATAGCAGATAAGCTCAGACAATGGAAGGTGATGGTATAGGAGGTTTACATGTTTATTTTTGTTTTGAACTTCAAATGAAATTTCTTTAATAAACATCAATTTTTGATCTGTTATTATTATAATTTTTTTGGTAGTGTCCTGATCATCTGCCATTTCATCTTTGCCTTGAACACCAAGCCTCCAAGGGATACATCATTCCAAAAGCACCATCTATTCCAGAAATAGTGCCGTCACTGGGGGCCAGGTGGTGGAGCGGCACTAAGAATGCTCTGAGAGGCAGACCCAGAGCATGAACCCAGGTTGTGATTCATGTCCAAAGACCATCCTGAGTGCAACAGGTACTGTGTGTCTATGATCTGGGCCTTTAAGGACTAAATAATTAAAAAAAGAAAAGTAAATCTGAGTAGACCTATAACTAGTAAAAAAGATTGAATCAGTAAAAAAGAAAAAAAATCTCATGACAGAGAAAAGCCCTGGACCTAATACTATCAGTAGTAAATTCTACCAAATATTTAAAGAACTAGTACCAATCCTTCTCAAACTTTTCAAAAAAAATGAAGAGGAGGGAACACTTCATAACTCATTCTATGAGGCCAGTATTATGCAGATACCAAAGCCAAACAAAGGCACAAGAATAAAACTATAGACCAACATCCCGTACACACATTTTCAATAAAGTATTGGTATAATGAACTTAATAGCATATTAAGGGGTTATATACCATAACAAAATGGGATTTATTCGTGGAATGCACGGTTGGTTCAATATAGAAAAATTGATCAGTATGATGCACTAACTTAAAACAACATAGTGGTTTCAACTAATACAAAAAAAGCATTTGAGACTTAATGAGGGAAGCCAATGTAGGAGACCACTCCAGGCTTCTTTTTGCCTCCCAGTTTGTCTCAGGAATATTCTGTGGCTTCTTAGTTTTCTGAACCATGCAGAGCAACATGCCACACAACTCCTTTTCCCTCTTCCATGTGGAAATCTCCAGGTTAGCTCCAGGTGCACCTGGTCTCAAGAATCTAGGAAAGGAAGCAACATCTAAAGGTGACTATATACACACTCTCTGGAAGACAAAGCTCTTTACCAAGAACACATCTGAGATACAGAGCTCTTCTCCCTTGACACTATAGATTTGACAACAGAAAAGCAGGTAGTAGTGTATAATCCACCAAATGACTAGAAACCAGCACAGAGGCACAGAACCTCTTCCTCAATGGAGCAGAGCTACTCTTCTTCAACCATGGGCAGCACAAAGGAATTTGAAGGAATGTCAGAAATAGAGTTCAGAATATTCATGGTGACACAGATGAGGAAGTCTTTTCAGGATTTGAAGGAGGAGATAGACACCATAAAAGAAATCTGTAAGAACTCTTAGAGATGAAGGCAATAATACAGGAAACCAAGACCTCCCTCGAAAGTTTTAATAGTAGATTGGACCACACAGAAGACAGAATCTCTGAGCTAGAAGGCAAAACCTTTGACTTAGATAAAGCCACCAAAAACAGTGAAATAATAATTTTTAAAAATGAAGACAACATATGACAAATATTAGGTATTATGAAACACATAAATATTCGAATAATAGGTATTCCAGATAGTGGAGAATTGGACAAGGGCATAGAAGGTCTATTCCATGAAATACTTGCAGAAAACTTCCAAAAACCAGAGAAGTGATCAAACATCCAAACCCAAGAAATACAAAGGACCCCAAATAGAATCAACCCAAGAAGATCCTCTCCACGGCACATCACAGTCAGAATGAACAGGTAAGACAAGATACTAAAATGGCAAGAGAGAAAAGTCCAATTACTTACAAAGGTTATCTCATCAGGCTAACATCAGACCTCTCAGTGGCAACAATGAAAGCAAGGAAAAAATGGGAAGACATATTCAAAGCATTAAAAGAAAAATAATTGCAACCAAGATTATTATACCTGGCAAGATTATCCTTCAAATGGGAAGAAAAGATAAAAATATTCTGAGATAAACAAAACCTAAAAGAATTTACCAATACCAGACCAGCTCTTCAAGAAATTCTGAAGGGAGTGCTATCCCAGGAAAACTAAAAAGAGACAGATAGAAATAAGAGAGTAAAAAATAACCAAGAAAATGGCTAACATAATGGTAGAAACAAGTCCAGAAGTATCAATAATAATATTGAAAGTTAATGGATTAAATTCTCCTATCAAGAGACACAGACTGGCTGAATGGATTAAAAAACAGAAACTCTCAATCTGTTATGTACAGGAAATGTACCTCATGAGTAAAGACGTACATTGACTAAAAGTGAAGGGCTGGAAAAAGGTATTCCATGTAAGTGCAAACCAAAAAATGGGCTGGAGTTGCAGTATGGATTTCAGACAAAATAGGCTTTAAGACAAAAACTGTAAGAAGAGACAAAGAAGAGCATTATATAGTAGTAAAAGGATTAATTCATCAAGAGGATAAAACATTTATAAATATCTATGCACCCAACACAGGAGCACCCAACTATATGAAGCATATTTGTGAGCACCCAAATATGTGAGCACCCAAATATTTTAGACACTAAATCTAAATGGAGAGAGGGAATACAATTCACTCATCATTGGGGAAATTATATGGGAAACATTGTCAAATACAGAATGGTGTTTAGCTCCCAATGTATATAAATTTGTGTAATCGGTGTTCCGAAATGGTATGAAATTCTTAAATATCTGATATATAATAGTATGTTATAAGTCATACTTGTAATGATAAATAGTCCATTGTAGTTTGTCACAGAAATAACCAAATTTGGGGACCAGCAGTTAGTGTAATGGCTATGTCACTGGATTCCCATGTAGCCGACTACAGTTCGTATCTTGGACCCGGTAGCTTAAACTCACGCCGGGTGCGTGTGCGTGTGTGCCCAAGATCCTGAGAGGAGAATGGAGGAGAAGGGATTGCGGTGTGGCCATCCCCCTGGCGGGTGATTTCTCGCTTTCTGTCTGGCTGGCTGGTGAGCGCACGTGCCCTATAGCAAAAAACTCTCCAAAAAAAAAAAAAAAAAAAAAAAAAAAAAAAAGAAATAACCAAATTTGTCAATTTGGAGTTATGGTAAAATCAGATCTCGAACCATGGCCGTTTTAAGTCTCATTGTCCATAATTGCTCTATTCTGATGCTCTTTCTAAAACATTTTATAATAGGCCATGATCCAAAATTGCCTCGTTTAAGGAAACTAATGAAAAATACTCTGATAAGCACCCTTGAATATAGGTTTTTTTTTTTTTTTTTTTTTTTCTTTTTTTGGAGAGGTTTTTGCTGTAGGGCGCGTGCGCTCGCCAGACAGACAGAGAGAGACAGAGAGATAGAAAGCAGGAAATCACCCCCCAGGGGGGATGGCCACGCCGCAATCCCTTCTCCTCCATTCTCCTCTCGGGATCTTGGGCACGCACGCACACGCGCCCGGCGTGAGTTTAAGCCGCCGGGTCCGGGACTCGAACCACGGTTGACTACGTGGGAGTCCAGCGACATAGCCATTACGCTAACTGCTGGTCCCTGAATATAGGTTTTTGATAACTTTGAGGTCATATTTTTGAACTTCCAGGATTTAAACAGAAAGATCAGACCATAGTAACGCTGCAAATTCAACAGAAGAGAAACTAATTACATGAGACTGAACTGGTGAAATAGAATTGTATGACTTTTGACTAAAGCATTACTGATTTTCTTCTATGCTCTGTTTTTCACATTTAAGGATTTTGGTTTTCTTTTGAGCTGTTGATAGCCTCAGTAATTGGTGTGTGTATATATATATATATATATATATATATATATATATATACACACACACACACACACACACATATACATATACATGTATATATATATGTGTATATATACACATATATATGTGTGTGTGTGTATATATATATATATATACATATATATATACATATATACGTATATATATATATATATGTATATATATATATATACACATATATATTTTGTTTGTTTGTTTGTTTTGAAAATGAAATTGAAACAAGCTTTTCTCCCTTCCTGTTCCCTCTGGAATTGGAAAGTATTTGCACGTATTCTTATGCTGTGACACTATGGTTATTTGCATACGTTCAGTAATACCTGTTGCCTCGCATCAGAAATTAGAAATGCTAATCATTGCCAGGGTTTTGAATGTCATATCTGAAGATATGACCAGAGAGCTAAGGAACTAAGTAGATGTTAAGAAAGCCAACAGGGGCCAGCAGTTAGCGTAATGGCTATGTCACTAGACTCCCACATAGTCGACCACGGTTCGAGTCCCAGACCAGGTGGCTTAAACACACACTGGGCATGTGTGCGTGTGTGCCCAAGATCCTGAGAGGAGAATGGAGGAGAAGGGATTACAGCATGGCCATCCCCCCCGGGGGGTGATTTCTTGCTTTCTGTCTCTCTGTCTCTCTCTGTTTGTCTGGTGAGCGCACGCACCCTATAGCAAAAACCTCTCCAAAATAAATAAATAAATAAATAAAAAGAAAGCCAACAAACCTCTTGGAAAGATTGCCTGGTACCATAAACAGTTGTGTACCTGACAGGAAAGTAAACAATGTCACTTCCTGACAGGCCCCCAAACTTCCTAGTACAGGTACTTAAAGGCACAGGCAGATGGCGAATCCCTGATGTGGCTCTGTAGCCTTGGGAGGCTTTTTATAGAATCTAATCAGAAGTTCCTTATAAAAGGTTCCAACAAAGTCAACAATTACTATTCTTATGGGGCTTTGTGCAAAGAACAGACCAAATTGAGACTAAACTTTTTTTTTTTTTTGCAATTAAGTTAGTTGATGCTTCTCTCTGGCAAAAGGGGGAATAAAGATAGAAAAAAATGTTTCACAAGAAAATTACAGTTCAGTTGTTACTAGGTTTTAGCTCTGTCCATATTTCTTTCTTTCTTTCTTTCTTTTTTTTTTTTTTAGTTTTTAGTATCTACCTACTGTTTTAACAGAATCTCAACCTCCTAACCTTTTTCCTGGCTTTAAGTCTTAATCAAAACTTTCTCAACATTTTAAAAATTTTGATTCATTAAAGCTAAAACTGCTTTCCTTGAAATTAAAATATATATGTATATGTATATATATAATAAACTAAAGACAGTTCAGGAGAGGGGTGGACAATGTGGAGGGAGGGAGGAAATTAAGGGGGATAAAAGCAAAGCATTTGATGGACACAAACATGGAAAATTGTCTGCTGATGACAATGTGTGTGATAATGTTTTTGGAACGATACGTAGTGCATTCAAGGTGGAAAAATTTATTTTGCATGCTGTAAAGATGTACAATGAATAAATGTAAAAATAGAAAAAGCATTTGAGGACCACTCCTGTTGTGCAGTGGTTAGACATTATACATTAGGAGTCAGACCTCATGTGGATAACCACAGTCTGAATGCTGGCCCTGGGGGCTTGAGAACAAACGGGCATGTGTGCATGCATGTGTGTCCAAAACCCTAATGGGGTGGAGAAATGGAGGAAAAAGGAATTGTGGCACGAGCAGGCCTCATTGAGAGGTGCCTTCTCTCTCTCCCTTGTCAAAATGTAACCCCTTCTGACAAAAAAAAAAAAAGTATTTGACAAACAACACTCTTTCATGAGAAAAGCATTCAATAAACTAAGAATAAAAGGGGATTATCTCAACATAATAAAAGCCATACATGGAGAAGACTCCACCTTGGCTCCTGAGAACTAGTGATTTCAGGGAAAAAAGAGAAATGATTTTTTTTTACTGATAATTCAGCCTCCAACCCCCAAACTAGAGTGGTAGGGAACCTCTCTAGCTTTCTCTCTGTCTCTGTCTCTCTCTGCGTCTCTCTTTGTCTTCTCATTGTTTTGTAATTTTTCTTTTTAAAAATTTTTTAAGGTAAAGTATTCTCTTGGCTTTTAGTTCCTCCTTTATCTTGCTAATAATCCCCTTTCCCTCACCCATCCAGGAGAGGCAAGGGGCAGGCCTTCAAAAGAAGACTCCACCATTGCTCCTGAGGACTAGTGATTTTGCGTGGCATGCAAGTGCGCCACATGGTTATTTAGTTTTTGCTTTAAAAAAAAAAACACTAAATTATTTGGTTGTTTTTTTCTTTTCCTTCCTTTTCTCTTTCCTTTTTTTCCTCTCTCTCCCTCTGTTTCCTTCTCTTTTTCTTTTATCACATCACTCTGCTCCTCAATCTCCATTCACTGTGTTTTTAGACAGATCTAAGGAAACCATAGCCAAACATCCAAATACTACTAGGGTTAACATATTCCTCAATACACGCTGAATCTGCTGCACAAAGGGATAAAAATGATATGGCAAAAACATTCCAGATCACCTCCTGCATGCTCCTGAATGCTCAGATTGAACTTCAAGAAATTTGAAGAAACACACCATCCATCAGATGACTAGAAATCACCGCAGGGTCACAAGAAATATGGGAAAGCAAGAAAATACCTCTCCTCCAAGAGAAAAGAATAACTCCTCTTCATCCACAGATAGTTCAATGGAAATCATGGAAATGTCTGATAAAGAATTTAGAATATTCATAATGACAAAGCTAACAGAGATGGAAGAGAAGAGAGACAATGAACTGCAGAAGAGGTAGGAGAAAGGAGCTGACAGGTTCCAGGAGGTGAGGAAATTCTTGCAAGATCTAAAAGAGGAATTACACACTTTAGAAAAGAATCAAATAGACCTGTTATAGATGGAGACTATTAATACAGGAAGTCAAAATCTCCCTTGAAAGTATTAAAAGCATGCTAGATCATACAGAAAATCAAATCTCAGTGTAGAAGATAAAATCACTGGCCTAGAAAAATCCACCACAAAGACTGAGAAAATTGCCCTTAAAAATGAGAATACGCAAGAAATATTAGATACCATTAAACGTCCAAACATCTGGATAATTGGTATCCCAGAAGGTGAAGAGACTTATAAAGGTATTAACAATCTATTCCATGAAATCTTACAAGAAAACTTTCCAAACCTAGAGAGGCATTCGAAGATCCAGTCCCAGGAAATACAAAGGACCCCAAATAGAATCAACTCAAGAAGATCTTCTCCAAGACACATCATAGCCAGATTGACCAAAACCACAGACAAAGAAAAAATACTAAGACTGTCAAGAGAAAAACGGCAAGTTACTTACAAAGGATGTCCCATCAGGCTAACAGCAGACCTCTCATCAGAAACAATGCAAGTGAGGAAAGAATGGGAAAATATAATCAAAGTGTTGAGTGAAAAACAGTTTCAACCAAGAATGCTATACCCAGCAAGATTATCCTTCATATGGGAAGAGAAGACAAGAACATTCTCAGATACACAAAACCTGAAAGAATTTACCAGCACCAGACCAGATCTCCAGGAAGTTCTCAAGGAAGTGCTATACCAGGAAAATTAAATACAGACACAGAAATAAGAGTTCAAAAACTAAGAAAATGGCCAACTTAATCAGAGAGACAAGTCTGGAGTTGAATATTATATCCCAGAATTTAATCAGGAAGATCAAACCACAACAGAAGATAGATTAAGTACATGAGACTGAACTGATAAAATAGCATTTTATGACTTTTGACTAAAACATTGCTGATTTTTTTTCTAGGCTTTGTTTTCCGGTTTTAAGGATTTTTGTCCTGTCTTGAGCTGTCGATAGGTTCATGTACCTACTATTTGAACAGAATCCTAACCTATTTCCTGGCTTTAAGTTTTAAGCAAAGTTCCTTAGCATTTATTTTATTTATTAAAGTTAAAACTGCTTTTCTTGGGGACCAGCAGTTAGCTTAATGGCTTTTTCGCTGGACTCCCATGTAGTCAACCGTGGTTCGTGTCCCAGACCCGGTGGCTTAAAACTCACATTGGGTGTGTGTGCATGTGTGCCCAAGATCCCAAGAGGAGAATGGAGGAGAAGGGATTGAGGCGTGGCCATCCCCCCTTGGGGGTGATTTCTCGCTTTCTGTCTCTCTGTCTCTCTCTGTCTGTCTGGCGAGCACACGCGCCCTATAGCATAAACCTCTCCAAAAAAAAAAAAAAAAAAAGAAAACAAAACAAAACTGCTTTTCTTGAAATTACCAGCTGAACTTGCTATTGAACATAGTTAGATTATTTAAGAAATTGTGTGATCAATAAAATGTGCAGGGAAAAGGAATAGAAAACAAATGTAGACACCAGAGACAATGTGAGAAGAGGGTGGGAAAGGACAGAGGGTCAGAAATAGGATATATATATATATATATATATATGTATATATATATATATAATATATATATATATATATATAAAACTAGAAATGGAAAATTGTTGATAACATGCATGATTAAGCACTATACAGTATATTCAGGATGGGAAATCACATTTTGTATGTTGTGATGATGCTCAGGGAATAAATGTAAATTAACTAATTAAGAAAAAATGTTTCAGGAATAAAAAAGGTTCATGGAAATATGTGTGATGGGAAAACTATGTATGAATTTCAAAAAGTTTTTGTACTAAAATAAATTCATACTTTAATCATTAAAAAAAAGCCATACATGAAAAACCCATAACTAACATCATATTAGATGTTAAAAGACTGAAAGGTTTTCTTTTAAAATCAGGAAAAAGGCAAGGATATCTGTTTTTACCACTTCTATTCAACATAGTACTGGAAGTCCTAGGCAGAGAAATTAGGTAAGCAAAAGAAATAATGTAATTTGAACAGAAAAGGAAATAGATAAAATTATCTCTGTATGCCAATTACATGTTCTTCTATGCAGACAACTCTAAAAATACCACAAATTAACTGAAATGAAGGAAAGTAGCAGAATCAGTTGCATCACAATAATCAGTTGCATTTCTATGTATTAACAATGAACAATCTGCAAAAGAAATGACCAAATAATTCTATTTACAGTAACACAAAGATAACAAAACATGTTAGAATTAGAGGTGAAAGACTTGTACAACACAAACTATAAAGTATTGCTAGGAGAATTTAAAGAAGAGACGAATAGATTTTACATGGAATCTTGAGGGAATCTCAAATATCCAAAACAGTCTTGAAAAAGAACAAAGCTGGAGGACTCATACTTTCTGATTTTAAAACTTACTAAAAATCTACAGTAATTAAAACAGTGTGATGGTAACATAAGGACAGACGTGCAGACCCATGGATAGAACAGAGAGCCCAAATATAAACCTGTGTATGGTCAGGAGACTTCTGACAAGGTTGCCAAGACCATGCAATGAGGAAAGAACAGTCTTTTTGAACAAATGGTGCAGAGAGTGGATACACACATGCAAAAGAAAAAAGTTGAACTGTTACTGTATACAGTACAAAGAAAAATGAACTCAAAATGGGTTAAAAAACTAAATTTTTAAAGATTAAAATAATTTTTTTCCCGTAAGATGCATGTGCTTGCCAGAGTGAGAGAGAGAAAGACAGTGAGAGGGAAAGTGAAAGCTCACCCCCCCCCCCCCAAGGGGATGGCCACACCACAATCCCTTCTCCTCCATTCTCCTCTTGGAATTTTGGACATGCATATACATGTGCCCAGCATGATTTTCAAGGCCCCAGTCTGGGACTTGAACTGCAGAGGACTATATGGGAGCCTACTGCCTTTATCACCACACCACCTACTGGCCCCCATAAGATCTAAAACTATAAAATTCTTAGAAGAAAACATAGGGTAAAACTTCACGGCATTGATCTGGCAGTGATTTCTTGACATGACCAAAGGCATAGGCAACTAAAGAGAAAATAGACAAATTGAACTTCATAAAAATTTAAAAATTTTTAGCATATTAACAGAGTAGAAAGGCATCCCATTCAATGGCAGAAAAATATTAGGTTGTCGGGAAAGTCACGACGTATTTTTCTATGTTTTACTATGCAAATAGGCATCATGACTTTCCCAACAGCCCAATAATTGCAAATTGCATATCTGAAAAGAGATTAATACCCCAAATGTAGAAAACTTCTAAAAAAATAACACTAAAAACATGAGATTCAAAAATGGTCAAAGATTTGAATAGACATTTTGCCAAAGATGATATACACATGACCATTAAACACATGAAGAGGTGCTTGGGACTAGGAGGTGGCATATGATTAAGGTGCTGAACTCCCACATGGCTGACTGCGGCTTGAGTCCCAGAGCTAGTGGTTTGAAAATCACACTGGGCACGTGTGTGTGTATACCCCAAATCCCAAAAGGAGAATAGAGGAGAAGGTATTGCAGCATGGCCATCTCCCGTAGGGGTGATTTCTCACTTTTCCTATCACTTGTCTCTGTCTGTATCTGTCTGGCAAGTACATGCACCCTTTAGCAAAAACCTAAACAAAACAACAAAAAACACATGAAAAGATGCTCAGCATCACAAATAATTCAGGAAGTGCAAATCAAAACTATAATGTAGTACCACCACACACATGTTAGAATTACTATTAAAAAATAAATGGGACCAGCAGTTGGCATAACAGCTATGTTGCTGGACTCCCATGTAGCCAACTGCAGTTCAAGTCCCGGACCTGGTGGCTTAAACTCATGCTGGGCGCGTGTGCGTTTGTGCCCAAGATCCCGAGAGGAGAATGGAGGAGAAGGAATTGCGGCATGGCCATCACCCCTGGGGGGTGACTTCTCATTTTCTGTCTCTCTGTCTTTCTGGCAAGCACACGTGCCCTATAGCAAAACCTCTCCAAAACAAACAAACAAACAAACAACTTCCCAAAACAAACATTAGTGAGGATGTGGAGGAACTGGAATCCCATGCACTGTTAGTGGCAACGTAACATGATATAGCCAATGTGGGAAGCAGTATGGAAGTATTTAAAAAAATTAAAAAATGGATGGGGCCAGCCGTGGCGTGGTGGTTAAAACAGCTGAATCCCACATGGCAGACTGAGGTGTTTGAGTCTCAGACTCAGAAACTTGAAAAGCACTCCAGGCGCATGTGCATGTGTTCCTAAAATCCCGAAAGGAGAGTGGAGGGGAGATGATTACAGTGTGGCCATCCCCTCTGAGAGTGATTCCTCACTTTTCCTCTCTCTCTTTGTCTCTTCTGGTGAGCACATGCACCCTAAAATAAAACTTAAAAAGGAATTATCATTTGATCAAAAAATTCCACGTCCGAGTATATAGCCAGAAGAAGTGAAAACAGGGTCTCAAAGAGGTATCAACTCAAATGTTTAGAAACCTCAAGAGTGAGCATTGTTTGCTAACCCTTTCTTAAAGATGAGCCGAGGCTGAGATGGGAGTATCCCATGGTAAGACAAACCATGGTAGGAAGGGTTCTACCTTCCTGAAGATTTCTTTCTAGACATTAAGCACACAGATAAATAAATAATAAGGGGCTCACTCAGAGTGAAAAGGGGCACTAGAGGGTGAGGCATTGTGGTGGGTAGGGTAGGGAAGACGGCTCCTTCAGATAAACCGGCACTCAGGATCTTCTTGGGGGCGATGGCATTTGACTTGAGACCTGAGGAGGATAAACTGACCAATCAAAAGCACCGTTCCAGGCAAAGAGAACAGCAAACACGTGTCCAGACACAGAGCAGGCCTCAGAATGGCCCGAGCTTAACAGAGGGATCACTGGGCTGCCGAACTGGCGCAGCAGTGATGCAGCTGGACTCACATGGGGAAGTCCTGGGTTCGTGTCCCGGACCTCCCTGTACACACCCTGCATGTGTGTGCTCATGATCCAGGCTGGCTGAGGCTGGGGCAGATCACAGCATGAAAACCAATGCTTGTTGTTTTGAGGGTTGTTTATTTTTTTTATAGTAGGAATCCTAATGTGTGTGAGGTAGTACTGCCCTGTAGTTTTGACTTGCATTTCCTGAATTATTGTGATGCTGAGCATTTTTCATGTGTTTTTTTTTTTTTTTTTTTTTTTTTTTGCTTTGTTTTGTTTTTAGGTTTTTGCTATAGGGTGGGTGTACTTACTGGAGAGACAGAGACAGAGAGAAAGAAATCACCCCTGGGGGGAAGGCCATGCTGCAGTCCCTTCATGTACAAACTGATACACTCCTCCAAGCAACCTCATGAAGTAGGTTCTGTTTTCCTGGTTTTTTAACTGCCAGAGGCTGTGTGCACTCTAACAAGAAGAGACAGAGATAAGGCTTTTGGGTTACATGATCTTTCAAAGTGGACCAATGCATTAGAGTTGATATAATGGGTGCTTGGTGGAAGGCTACTGTGCTAGAGGAGTGATACCATAAACAGCCAGCTTTTCGGGAAGCAGCTCCCTGCACCTGACTGAATACTCCCAAGTCAGGCCACCGACATGACTCATTTATTTATAATGATTCATCAAGTGATGCCAAAAAAATATATTTTTTTGTGGTGACTCTCTGGGGGAAAAAACTGATCTTAGATGAATACTCTTCAGAGGTGTTTTCAAAATGGTATTTTTCTGAAAGAAGTATTTCAGAGTTGATATAAAATATAAAATATATTTTCTTTTCATATTTCTGAACTAGTGCTAAGCTCTAGGCAATTCAGACCAATCTCAAACATTGATTGTGTTTTAAAAGTGACTGAGTGTCGAGTTGGAAAGGCCAGATATTATATTTGTGTTTGGCGTGAGCTTCAACAGGGACATTTAGCTCGTTTTGCATCTTTTCTTCTAAAGCGTATTTATGTGTTTATTTCATGAGTGGGCTATCTTTTCCAGAGTCTCAGTATTCTATGGTCTCTTCCTCCAAGCCTTCCGATATGTTCACGTTGACCTGGGATCCCAACCCAGGCCTGTGCCACCGTGGCCGTGCCCATGTCTTAGTACCACAGGTGTTGGCTGTTCACGATGCATCATACTGAATAAAGGGTGTTAAATTTAGCAGCTGTTCACGTGCTCTGCCTACACCATGTCAAGCACCCAGATATCTGTAAGGAAACAGCTCTCTAAGGAACATACTCTGTTTTGACATCATGTACTCTGAACCTGGAAGTCTCTCCCAAAGATGCCTTCTTTTAGAATTTTATATTCCATATTTTCTCACCTTAACAACAGCCATTGGCAGGAACCAGCAGTTAGCGTAATGGCTATGTCGCTGGACTCCCACGTAGTCGACCGCGGTTCGCGTCCCAGACCCAGTGGCTTAAAACTCACGCTGGGCGTGTGTGCGTGCGTGCCCAAGATCCCGAGAGGAGAATGGAGGAGAAGGGATTGTGGTGTGGCCATCCCCCCTGGGGGGTGATTTCTCGCTTTCTGTCTCTATGTCTCTCTCTGTCTGTCTGGCGAGCGCACACGCCCTACAGTGAAAACCTCTCAAAAAAAACCCCAAAAAACAGCCATTGGCAAGACAAGCCAGTCACTCTTTGCTCCTGGGCTACAGTGGCTCCTGAAAGTGACATAGATTCTGATGGAATACAAGGTTTCCAGACATCTCAAGGGGCCAGCACAATCGCTAACAAAATTCAATTTGCAGTTCTATCATGTAGTGAAAACTGTGTATTTTTTTTTTTTTGGTCTTTTTAAATTTTTCAATTTTTAGGAAACTATGTATTTTGAAGAGAACAGGCTGAAGGAATATTCAGCGTAATTTGTGAATAGGAACTAAATGGTAGGCCCACTATTTCCCTTGAGAGTTCCGATTGCACAGTAAATGCTGTTAGTCTGTCTACAGAGCCGCAGTGAGTTCTTATCATTCCATGTGGCTTCACTCTGTTTTGAATAGGAGTCGGACTTTCTCATACCCCTCAGTGCTTAATTGCCCTTGACCTACCTGAGATTTAATATTCTTCCTCTCCTCTCGGCTTCTCAAGGAAAGGCAATCCAGACACCTGCTCTACACAGCCAGCTCCTGGGGACCACCGCCCAATGAAACAGACAACCTAGATGTGCCTGCCTGCCGACTCCCGTGTTCTACGTGACCTGTGCTGCTATGCTGCAGGTGCTCGCTCTCAGGCACGGTGTGACCTCCTAGAACTTGTACCTGATTGCTCTCCAGCCACCAATGAGAACTTCCCATGGGAAACCTGCTTGGGTGATGCCCTAGACCCCAAGACAGGCTCTGTCCCTCGGTCCCTGGCCTCAGACTTGCTCCCTGGCTTTCTGGGTTCTGGCTGACACACATGTCCCAGACAGCTCCTCCCTTCTCACTGGCCCTGTGAGACGTGTGGCTCTCTTCTCTAGAACACGGCTGCTCTGATCCCCCTGTGATCGTGCGCAGCCTCCTGTGTCTAGCCCGACTGACAGGCCCAGACCTGACTTCTTCCTGGTCCCTGTCCAGGGCTCTCCTAGATGCTGGCTCTCTCAATGGGCATAAACCGGACAGAGGTCAGACCCCAGTCGCAAAGGTATCTGCCAGTGTAAGTGAGCCCCCTGAGAGAGGCACGCCGGGCACGCTCAGAATCTTAGGCAGTGGGCGTCCTTCAGGATGAAGTGTCTTGAGAAAGGTGTATGGTCACACGACACCAAATCCCCCACAGCCCTATCAGGGCAGGGCTAAGGTTTATAACCACTCTCCAGAGAAAGGCCTCAAGACCAAATTAGAGGAAAATGTAACAAGGGCCTTAGACGAAATTGATTTAACCATTTTGAAGATATTGGCATTTGCTTATTGTGATGTGAGAAGAGAGAAATCTGTTCACTCCATTATTTATTTATTTATTTATGTTAAGGTTTCACTATAGGGCACATGTGCTTGCTGGAGAGACAGTGAGAGAGACAGTGAGAAATGACCACCTGGGGGGATGGCCACGCTGTAATCCCCTCTCCTCCATTCTCTCCCTGGGATTTCGGGCACACATGCACACTCACCTGGCATGGTCCTCAGCCATCAGATCCAGGACTCGAGCCGTGATGGACCATGTGGGAGTCCAGCGCCTTAACCACGACGCCCCCTGCTGGCCCTTACTCCCTGACTTTTTCTCAAAAGTCTTTTGATGGCCGGCCCTATAGCCTAGAGGTTAAGGGAACTTGATCCCACATGGTCAGCCACAGTTCCAGTCCTGGCCACAACCGCTTGACAAAACATATTGGGCACATGTACTTGCATATCTCGAACCTGGTAGGATGAGAACTTGGAGGAGAAGGAACTGTAGCATGACCACAGCCCACAGGGAGGTGCTTTTCTTTCTTTCTCTTTCTTTCTCTTTCTTTTTCTTTCTTTCTTAAGAGAGTTTTTGTTTTGTTTTGTTTTGTTTTGTTTTGTTTTGTTTTGTTTTTGCCACATGGTACATGCACTCACCAGAGAGACAGAGAGAGACAGAGATACAAAAAGTGAGAAATCACTTCCATTCTCCTCTCAGGATTTTGGGCACACACACACATGTACCTGGTGTGAGTTTAAGCTGCTGGATCCAGGACTTGGACTGTAGTCGACTACCTGGGAGTCCAGCGACGTAACCGTTACACCATCTGCTGGTCCCTGGAAGTGCTTTTCTTTTTCTCTTTTTTTTTTTTTTCATTTTCTTTTTTAAAGAATTATTTTATTTAGCTTTATGCATTTATTTATTTAGATCAGAAAGCACGCATGAGAGAGAGGAGAGTGAGAAAGCAAGCCACCAGGTCTGGGACTTGAACCTCAATTAGCCATGTGGGAGTCTTGCGCCCTTAAGCACCACACCACCTACTAGTCCCGGAGGTGTTCCTTTGTCTCTCTCTGGTAAGAGCATTTATCCTCTGGGGATGAAAAAAAATAACACTGCACAGGGATATTAAAAAAAAGTCTTTTGAAAATTGTCTATATGAATCCCCCGGGCGTTTAATTCTTAGTGGTTGTACATATATACTGAGGCGCCTCAATGTGTTGGGGATAAATATAAAAGTGTTTTCCCTCATACCTATCTTCCAGATGGAGGAAATTAAACCACTATCTCTCCTGGGGTGTGGCTTTCTTAATGCCACCTTGGCCATATTCCTGACACCCCATGTAAGACATTAGAACACTCATTTCAGTATATAAAGTCCAATCTTGTTTTATGTTTTTGCTTTTTTAAAAAATAAACTTCATAACCATTTTTCTTCTGTCCTCCAGGGCACACCAGAGAAGTGGGTAATTTGCTTTCTTCCATTCCCCTGGGAAACTAGAAAAGGAAAAAGAAAAAGTTTAAGGAGACACCTGCAGGGGCAAATGCGCCCCTCGGTGTGGTCAGTGGCTCTTGCCCTTACGGCTGTGTGATGACCCCACATCTCTCTGGTGAAGAGAGACAGAAGAGAGCTGGAAATAGACGTGGGAGGGAGCTGGAGCATCTGCCTGTGCGGCCAGAGGGAAGAACCAATCAGGGCAGACAATTGCGGTTTGAGGTAACACAGCTCCGAGAGTTTACTGGGGAATGTCTAGCTGATAGCCAATGAGATAACTCAGTGGGCCCAGGCTCGTTTGATACGGCTAATGGGTTAATAGCACTAAGTGGGCTCAGCCAATGATCAACTGACAACCCCAGCTGAGGATCACAAACCCGTGGGAGGCAACTGGGGAGGACCAAGGAAGGAAGGGAGGGGGCGCCCTTGAGCCACTCTTTCTTGTGCTGTCCTGTTCCTTCTCTCAGGAACGCACTTTTACTTACTAAACTGTCTTTTGCTTTCGCTATTGGTGTGTTTTGTTCAATTCTTTGATTGAAACACCAGGAACCTGGATAGCCATCCTGAGACAGTTCTCTGGGATCCTACCGGGCCTTGCAGTCCTCGGCCAGCTCAGCACCTGTCTCCTGGGGCACGGCTCTGAGTTCTCTGATGTAGATGGTGTTTCTGGCAAGTCTATAGCTGCAAGGTGCTTGCTTTTCTAAGGCCAGCTCTAACGTCATCAGACACTTGAGGATCTATTCCATCTCTCTCAGGAACTAGGAAGGGGATTTTTCTATCTTTTTTTATTTGATTCTTTTTCATTTTTTTGAGAGATTTTTGCCATAGGGTGTGTATGCTCACTGGAGAGACAGAGAAAGAAAGAAAGTGAGAAATCACCCCCCGCCCCCCAGAGAGATGGCCATGGCACAATCCCTTCTCCTCTGCGGATTTGGGCATGCACACACACATGCCAGGCATGAGTTTCAAGCCACCAGGTCTGGGACTCAAACGGCAGTCGACTATGTGGGAGTCCAGGGATGTAACCACTACGCCATATACTGATACCTTGGCTTATCTTCTTTGCTTTTGTCTTATGTTTTAAAAAATCCTCTCATCTTTTTTATTCTTTTTTCTTTTTCTTTTTTTTTTTTTTTTTTTTTGAGAGGTATTTGCTATAGGGTGCGTGCGCTTGCCAGAAAGAGAGACAGAGAGACGGAAAATGAGAAATCACCCCCGAGGGGGAATGGCCATGCCACAATCCCTTCTCCTCCATTCTCCTCTCAGGATCTTGGGCACACATGTACATGCACCCGGTGTGAGTTTAAGCTACCGGGTCCAGGACTCGAACCGCGGTCGACTACATGGGAGTTCAGCGACATAGCCATTATGCCAACTGCTGGTCCCTTGGCTTATCTTCTTTAGTTTTGTCTTATATTTTAAAAAGTCCTCTCATCTTTTTAAAACATGTCTTTATCTTTTTTTTTTTTTTTTAATGTATCCTGTCTTACTTGAATATTTCCTGCCCCCAGTCCTATAATCGGCCATTTCCCCAGAGGGCTCTGGAGAGGAGCAGCATTAGGAACTAAGACCTGGGTGCTGTGAGTAGATCTCCTGAGTGCTCCTGGGGTGTTGGTACCTCTAGGCCCTGTGAGCTGGCAGAGCCAGGAGGCGGTGTTGCTAACCTGTGCATGGGTACAGACCCATAAGCACGTCTCTGGGCAACTGTCTGCATCTATATTAAACTAGAAATGAATGTGCACTGGAATCTGCAATGTGGTTCATTCAGACTTCCTCCCAGGCTTGTCTGGAACCTTCCACTCCAGCAGAGCACTTTGCCCCCACCCCCCACCACACATTTAACTAATTACTTAATTCTATTGTAAATGGATAGAAGTATGGAAAATGTGTCTCTCTCCCGCAAAATCTCAGGCTCTAAAATAGAAAAGCTCTGAGTGGTTTCACATTCAGATTTGCACCCACCCTCACTGGCTGCTGGGATAGCATGGGGCAGCCCATGGCTGTAGTGAGAAAGGATGTGGCTTTGAAATCTGGGGCCATTATTGAGAAGGGTTTGACAAGCAGCCAGAGGAGGTGGAGGGGCCTGACCTTCGACAAATGAGAGTAGACGTGAGTGCGAGGGGTGGGCCTGAAGAGCCTCATCATCACAGGAAGAGCACGTGGGGGAGCCCCTCGCCCTGGACAGGATAGTTAGGCCTCACAGGGCTCAGGGTGATGCCCGGGGCACCCCCACTTCCTTGCCAGGCAAGCTGCTGTAGACGCCACACAACAGAGCACGCACAGGCAGGATTAAATGATGCGAGGCACGTGCTCATCTGATGAGCCTGAAACACAGCGAGAAGCCAGGGACAACGAGGGTCACGTGCACACTCAGCAGAGGGGCGCTACAGAGGCAGAGCTGCGATTGTGTGACCACGTGGCCTCCCATGCTCCATTCAGCTGTCTCCCAGGCTTGTCTGGAACCTTCCGCTCCAGCAGAGCACTTTGTCCTTCGCCTCATCAGCCTTCCCACTGGCGTGCGATTGTGAGGACCACAGCTGGGGTTTCAGCCGGGGACTCAGGGACAGAAAGGGCTCATGGCCAGTGACACACATTGCTTTAGTGAAGGGGTGCGGAGACTAGTAGCCCTGGCCGCTGCTGTGACCCACCTTAGCCTGCTGGTGGTCAAGGGTTCTCCAGGTGTTTGTCTGGCAGAGGTCACTCGGGCTGTCCCGTTATCCAGTGTCCCTGCTGGTGGGCTGAATTAAGACTGCTCAAATATTGAGTCTCTTCATTCCTTTCTATGTTTACACACAAATGCTCCACTCAATTATTTTAACATATCATAACTCACTAATTTACCATCTCTACTTAACCCATCGCATGGGTTAAATTCATCCCATTCTTTGCATCTTATAGAAGAATATTTTCTTTTTTTTTTCCCTAGGGAAAGAGAATGGACCCCTCCACCTCGCAATAAGGCATGGTCACATCGCAATCTTTTTCCTGTTTCTCCACCTGTCAGGATTTGGGGCATGCATGCAACATGCACTTGGCTTGTTTTTCAAGCTACTGGGACCAGGATTCAAACTGTGATTGGCCACGTGGTACCCAACTCCCAGTGCACAGTGCTTACCCCCTGCTCTATGAAACCAGCTCTTCAATCTTTTCCAGAACACAGCACTAAGTAGACACATCATACATTACATGCCCAGACATAGTCAAAGGAACTGTAGTCAGATTAGAAGCCACAAATGCAATAAAAGCCCCATTCAAGTGCTAAATGAAAATGATAAGAGGCCATTGTTTTGCACTGCACGCAGCCCCAGCAGACCAAACTGAAAGTCAAATGGCACAACTCCCACTAAAGTTCCAGTCACCAGGCCCACACTCTCTTATCTGACCTTACAGGAAGTCAGGGGAGATAGCAGTCTAGTTTCCTATGCAGGCCTCTCAGTCAGTGATGAAGTTCCCTCTGTTTCAATGCTTACACAAAAGAAGTAACCTGACGTCAACTACTCAGTCACTTCCGATTATCTCCTTGTGGTCCCCTTACAAGGAAAGTAACTTTGAAATGACCGATCCAGATCTGCTTGTTTCTGCTTTATTCAGCCCTTTTGTGTCCATAAAACCAATTGCTTTTGTTCGCCTCCTTGGAACATAACTTATTTTATGCCTGATTCTAGAATCACAAATATAACCAATTACGATCTTTAAACTAGAGCCAGTCTGTGGTTAAAAGAGCCTGAGCCCATGTGGCAGACAGTGGTTCAAATCCTGGCCCTGGTGGCTTGAAAAACACACCAAGTGTGTGTGTGTGCCTACCCCAAATCTCAATGGGATGGAGAAATGGGGGAGGAAGAACTCTGACAGGCCCATATCCCACTGTGGTGTGTTTTCTTTCCCCTCCCCACTTCTCTCTCTGTTCTGTCTGACAAGCACAAACATGCTTGGGCAATTTTTAAAAAAGAAAGGGTTGAAAATTTATCAAGGGTAATCTCTTATTTTTCTTTCAAAACATTTGCAAAGACTTCAAAACACTTTTCTTTTTTTTAAATATAGTTATTTATTTAGTTAATTCCATTTGTTATTTTTGTTATTTTTTTTTAATTTGACCAGAGAGAGTCAGAGAAGAGAGAGAAAGGGAAAGGGAGAAAGCAAGCTGCCAGGTCCGGGACTAGAACCGCGGCCGGCTATGTGGGAATCCAGCACCTTTAACCACCACACCACCTGCCAGCCCCCAAAAAGCTTTTCTCCCACAGAAAAAAGTGCCACAGGAGAGAGGAGCTGAGTCAGTTGCCTGTTTAAGAAGACTGGAATATTTTACCACCTGCCTTTTTTTTTTTTAAGAAATGTAATCTCACAAGGGTGTGACTACCTTCATCTTAAAGATATTTTTATCCACATTTGCAACCTCATTTAGCATCTTCTTGACATTTTTGAAATTAAAAAAACACCAAATTCTCCTGTAGCCAAAGTTACTAGTTACTTACTAATACTACTACTAATTAGAAGTAACTAATAACCTTGTAGGAGTCTTAGTAAGACTTAGGAAACTTGGAAGACTTGTTACTCCCCTGGCAGAAGTAGGGAACTCAGCGCTGAGTCAGGGAGGAAGTCAAGTTAGAACCAGGCCCTGAAAAAGGCAGTAGCATTTTGACAGAGAAGGTGAAGAATGGCATGCAGAAAAGGGGAGCAGCCACACACGGAAAGAAAAGTGTTTGGCAAAGATGATTTGTCTGCTTCATGAAGCAGGACGGTTGCTTTAACAAATTCTGCAATGGAACAAAAACGGCCTGACACATGTGCATGCGTGCCCAAGATCCCGAGAGGAGAATGGAGGAGAAGGGATTGCGGCGTGGCCATCCCCCCTGAGGGGTGATTTCTCGCTTTCTGTCTCTCTGTCTCTCTCTGTCTTTCTGGCGAGCTCACGCACCCTATAGCAAAGACCTCTCAAAAAAAAAAAAAAAAGATAATAATAATAAAAACAGCCTGAGCGCTCCGCATGGCTGGAAGCCCAGCCTGCAAGAGGGCCCAGTCGGAATCAGCGGCTCACACGTAGTTTTCTAGGAGCTGTGCACTGCCCAGGCTGTGTGCAGCACATGGTGAGCTGCGGTTACATGAGTGAGTGTGTGGAGCGCCGGCCCACGACCCCTGAGGGGTGGGTGCCAGTATCTTTGGGAAGAGAAACTGTGGCTGGGTGTGGGTGGCCCAGGCTGCAAAGCCTGGACAGCGGAATTGTAATCTGCTGACAGGGGCAGTTGGAGGTGGAGGAGCTTCACACATTCTTTTCTCACGACTACCCCATATCTTTTGTATATGACATCATTCCTTCAATTTACGGATGATGAAACTGAGGCTGCCTGGAGAACTGTATGGAGAGGATCGGTCACGGCCCAGAGTCACTTAGTAGGTACGTGGTGGAGGCTGGAGTTGAAGCTTATTCCCTGAACTACGATCAGATGCTTTCAACTTTGCCTTTCTTTTTGTGGAAATAATCTAGAAACAGTCACATTGTAAAAACTGAGGCCATCCTAAATTAAAACATAGTGCCTGCGGCCTAGTAGCTATCAAATAAATTAATGTTAAAGAATGACTGATTGAATAAGTAGATGAATGAGTGCAAGAGGCTTCCATTGAAAAGAAAAATTCTCTTGGCTCTGAAAGGTTGGAAGCATACCAAAGAGAAAAAAAATAGAGAAAAATAGAAGAGAATAAATTTAAAAAAAAAGATGTAAAATCTAGTGGAAGACAGTCAACACGAGCTTCCAGTATTTTTGCTTTCTAGTACAAAAAGGAATGTAAACGTATATGGTCAGAGCTCAAAACTACCTTCAAAGCCTGTGCTTTTTACTATCTATCTATCTACTTATCTACTTAGAAACAGAGTCTTGGCTACAGCCCGACAGGTAAGGGAGTAAGGGAGCCAGACCCCACATCTCCAGCCATGGTTGGAATCCTAAACTGGTGACTTGAAAAATACGCTGAGGCATGTGCATATGTGCCCAGGATCATGAGAGGATGGAGAAATGGAGACGAGGTTGTGGCGGAACCACACCCCATTGGGGGTTGCTTTCTCCCTCCCCCTGCCTCTCTCGCTCTTTTTCTCTCTCCAGGTTGCGTGCATGCACCCTCTGGCGATTACAAAAGAAAAAAGAAAGAGAAGAAACAGCCTCTTGTGTCTCACCAGGTTGCTCTGGTGGCCTCCAGCTCCCGTGCTCCTGCCTCGGCCTCCGCAGTGGCTGGAACCACAGGTTCCTCTGCACTCAGCTAATACTCATTTTTGTTTTCCAGAGTGGGACATAACCTGGAAATCTACTTCTAGTAATCTACACAACTGGGAACCATCAATGCCTTTTCCCGGTCTCTCTCCTCTTGCAGGAGCTAGTGATGAAGCAGAGCTGGCTGTCAGCTGAGGAACACCTCATGGTGTGGAGTTACTGTTCATGACAGAGTCTCGCTGGAAACCCCGCCGCTGCATCAATTGTAAACAGACCTTGGGAAGATGACCGAACTTAAATTGAATCCAAACTGTCCATTCAGTAATCACACGGACTCACATCTCAGAAACAGCGGGAAGGTAACAGAATCGCTTCATAGTTCTTGCCTTTCTCAAAGCCCTAGTTAATATTTGGTCAATATTTTTATACTCATTAACTTTTCTTACTTCAGTAAACCTATAAATCTATGAAGTTTAACATGGGATTGTATTAATCACATGTTTTAAAACTTTTTTCTGGGGACCAGCAATTAGCGTAATGACTGTATCACTGGACTCCCATGTAGTTGACCGCGGTTTGAATCCCGGACCTGGTAGCTTAAACTCACACCCTGTGCGTACGTGCCCAAGATCCCGAGAGGAGGACGGAGAAGAAATTGTGGCGTGGCCATCTCCCCTTGAGGGTGACTTCTCGCTTTCTGTCTCTCTGTCTCTCTCTTTCTGGCAAACCCTTCTCCTCAGTCCTCCTCTAGGGATCTTGGGTATGCCACCGGGTCCGGGACTCGAACTGCGGTTCGCTACATGGGAATTCAGTGACATAGCCATTACACTAATTGCTGGTCCCGAAAAAAGAAAAACGTTTTTATATTAAAATCTCGTCGTCGCAGGCAGAGACTGCTCCTCCCAAAGTTGGCCAGTTCTCAGAGACGGTGAAGGGCTTTCACACGCAATCCTCCCAATCCCTACTTTACGCTCCCAACCACCTCCTTAGGAAACTCTCAGATACCAAGCCTATATTTTTCGTGTCCTAAATCAATCTGGGACCAGGTATGGGACACCGAGGGACAGTCCCTGGGTCCCCCAGTCCTCCCGAATTATTCACACTCTCCTATGTAACCTATTACTCTGCCTTCCCTGCAGAAACCCCAGTAAAGGCTTTGGGCGCCACCTTTTCCCATTCCTGGTGCTTCTCCTCTGTCCCTGCTTGGCAGTGGTCTGGCGTGTCCCCCCTCTCAGGGATGCAATAATAAGTGGCACTGACCGCTTAGCGTTGTCACTCAGTCACCTCCATAAATGAAAATCCTATGGGTAGACGTGAGACAGGACTGCATGCGAGGAAACTGAGATGCCGGCGTACCACCCTCGGGTTTTACATCTAGTTCATTACATTGATCTAAATTGGCCTAAACTGGCCTCCATACTCACAGGGCAAATTTGGCCCAGAGCAGTCTCAGCAGCTGCTGAGCTCAGCCTGGCTTGCTGCGTGGGAGGGCTGCCGTAACCTCAGAGGGGACCCTGGTAACCTAGCAACTGAGCCCCGGCCAATCCCAGCGCAGCCTCAGAGCGCCCAGGCTGGAGGTGTCAAAGCTTGCCTGGGGAAGGCCAACTCGGAGCTGCATTTCTGTTTATGGAAGTAGCTCGCCATAGTTGAGGGGCGCCATTCAGAACTATTTCAGTTCGAAATGCTGCTTGTTTCTAGAACTTTTTTCTTGCTCAAATAAGCTTTCTAGATTTTAACCTATCTCAGGTCTAAGAACGGTATCTCTGTCTAACGGTAGATACAGAGAGAGGGAGAAAGAGCTAGCGAACAATACGAGGAAGCCAAGCTCATCTGTATTTTAACATTTGGGAGAATTCTTGTTATCAAAGAAGAAAAACATCCAAAGCAATACAAATAAGTATACTTTTTTAAAAAAGCCAATAGGGGGACCGGCAGTTAGCGTAATGGCTATGTCGCTGGACTCCCACTTAGTTGACCGCGGCTCGAGTCCCAGACCCGGTGGCTTAAAACTCACACCGGGCGCGTGTGCGTGCGTGCCCAAGATCCCGAGAGGAGAATGGAGGAGAAGGGATTGCAGTGTGGCCATCCCCCCCCCCCCCCGGGGGGGGGGTGATTTCTTGCTTTCTGTCTGTCTCTGTCTGTCTGTCTGGCGAGCGCATGTGCCCTATAGCAAAAACCTCTAAGAAAAAAAGCCAATAGGAAAAGGGGAGATCATTAAAACATATTTGCCCATACAGTTAATGTTTTTAAGACACTGTTCAGAAGGAAAAGGAAAATAAACATTATCATCAGTAAAGGTCATGCTTTTTATGTTGTTGTTGTCTTTTTAGAATTAAAAAAAATATTTTATTTAACTTATTTATTTCAATTTGATCAGAGAGGGCCAGAGTGAGCGAGTGAGCAAGTGAGCGAGAGAGAGAGAAAGTGAGAGACCAAGCCACCAGGTCCAGGACTCAAAACTTGGTCAGCCATGTGGGAGTCCAGCACCCTTAACCACCACGCCAACTGCTGGCCCCAATAAAGGTTATGTTTAAGGTGGTCTTTGCAATAGGTTAGTGTGGCCTTGGTTGAGGTTGTGAAAAAATTCACAGACTCAGAGAAAGTGGATAGGAAAGAATTCTTCATTCACCCTCCGACAGTGAAAAGGGGCTGGATATAGGGTTTCATACATCTGAAAGGTGAGGGCAAGGAACTTTTTATTGGGAATTAAGGTGGGGGGCTGTGGTGGGGTAAGTAGGGCGATCCTGGCACAGGACATCTGTTAGTCCTTGGGTGGCTCTCATTACCTCTGCACGTCCTATCTGGCTGCTGTAGTCTACTACTTACTGTATCCTCAGTTTTTGGTGCCAACTGTTAAAGCATGCCTTTATGTTTGAAGGCAAAAACTTAAAAAATAATAATTTGGCCATCTTTGATGAAGTCAAGAAAGGACCAACTAACTTGGGAAGAAAAAGGGAGGAGGAGAAAGAAAGTCTGGAGCACCTGGGGGTTTAGATGAGCTTTTCCGATTGAATGTCTAATTTCTCATCCCTAAGGTACTTGGTGAACATTTAACCCTTTCAGGTCAAATGTAGAAAAAAAGGACAAAGAAAGAAAAAGTGTGTGTGTTTTATTTTAGAAAGACTTACCTTTAAAGAACCTCGAATAGTAACTACATGTTTATGTCAAAGTATGTATTAGAAGAAAAACCAGACAATTTAATTGCGTGGAGTTTAACTGAACAGAACGATTCAAATTGGGGACCCCAAAATGGCTTCCCAGGGACTCCTGATAGCCTCTTGTTGACACACAAGCAGTAGTGGGAGAATGAGAGAGAAATAACTGAATTGTTACAACTCTGAAGTTAGGCTCCAGGAACAATCTAAAGGGCGGGCTTTCTGTGATTGACTGAAGTCTGGCTACTATGACTGGCTCAACTTAGCAACTCACTAAAGAAGGCATTTGTCCAAATGATGTTGTGGTTTGTTTGTGGAAACTAAAGTAGGAATACAAAGGCTTTCTCTGGCCAATATACTTTTTCTTCCCCCAGATACATTTTTTGCTATAGGGCGCGTGTGCTCACCAGAGTAACAGAGACACAGAGAGGCAGAAAGCAAGAAATCACCCCATGGGGAAACCGCCATGCCACAATCCCTTCTCCTCCATTCTCCTCTCAGGATCTTGGGCACACATGCACACGCCCTGGGCGTGAGTTTCAAGCCACTGGGTCCAGTGATCTTGGTCGACAATGTGAGAGTCCAGCCACCTAACCATTGCACCATCTCCTGGTCCCAGGTCAATACACTTTAACATATGAAAACACAAAATTGCAGGGAAAGAGGTTACGGGAGTATATAGTTCACAGCTGCAAATTTTAGATAATATCTACTATGACATTATTGGTCACGGAATGCTTATGTGTGAAACATTTTAAATTTATGTAAGAACATCCTAAGGCCATATTAGAAATGTTTTGAAATTGATTAGCTACATCGTATCTAAAGTCAGAGTGATTGTATACCCTGGCCCAGTTACTAATATCACTCCCCTTCACTCTGAGGTGTGCCAGTATGGACAGAAAATTATAACAAATTACACATTTGCCTATACAGGACTCACTTACCAGAGGACAACATGTTTTTAGTACGTGATTAATTGAGCATGGACTAAAAGAATGTTGTTCTAACGGGCCAGATGATAGCACAGCAGTAAAACACAACTATCAGGCAGTTCACTGTCGGAGGTCCAAATCTGAGCACCCTAGGCACACATTGGCCTTGATCCAAGGTTTGCTGAAGGCTGGTGGTAGATCGTGGTGTGAAGGTGCTATGCGGTGCTGTCTCTCTTTCCCTTTTACATGGAAATGAATGAGTGAATGAATGAATGAATGAATAAAAATAAATAACATTGTTATCATGTGTTTACCCTGAAAACCCATAGTAAGTTCTCTAAATCCATGCTTAATACAAACATTTCTTACAGTTAATGACTTACAGAGTTTATATATGGGGTTGTTGGAAAAGTCATGATACATTTATCCATACTGGACAGAAAAATACGTCCATGATTTTTGCGATAACCCAGTATTTCCAGTAATCACTAAAAATGATTACCAACATCAAGCTTGTTTTCCTGATTTTACTTGTAGACTGACTTCTGTGCCTTTACTCCGTCATCACATTCCATGACCTGGAAAATTCCCCAAGATCTGTGAACCTACAGACTTCCAGGGGAATTCTTGGTGCAGAAGGGACCAGGAGAGAGGCTTCTGCTCGCGAGTGTCGTAAGGTACGTGGAACGGCTGGGGACCTGGTAATGGCACAGGCGCCCGAGCCTCCCGCACACGGAATGCAGGACCTGCAGTTCCATGCGCACCTGCCTTCAGGCTCTTCCTTGTCCAGAGGGGCTATGGTTTATCCTCAGAGCATCTTTTCCAGACACCCGCTGGCTCAATACATTGTCCTCCAGGGGGCTCTTGGGGCTCCGAGATCAACTCCTCCCAGGGTCTCCCCACATGCCCGCCTCGTGCCTCCCCGCTTCTCAGTCCAGGCTCCGCCACCCCAGGAACTACCCGGGACGGTTTCCACTCTAGAGTATCTCGGAAGCTCCAAGATCGTAAAAGCATTTTCTTGACTGAGAATCATTTGTTTTAGAATATTGTCTGTTAATTTTCCATAGATACTGAAAACCACTCTCTCCCCATTTCCCGTGGAAGTAACTCAGCGTTACCCAGTTTTCCACATCGAGGCAGGAGACGGGAACTGCTGGGAGCCCGTCTGCCCGGAGGCCGGTCCTGGGGGGAGGCACCAGGGCACTGCGAGGGGAGGAAAATGCCAGCTCGGGCCTCACCCAGATCCGCTGAACTGAGCCTTTGCAGGTGAGGCCGGGAATCTACCTTTAACAAACTACTTAGGTGATTCTTATTTATTTTTTTATTTTTTCGAGGTTTTTGCTATAGGGCGCGTGCACTCGCCAG
Organism: Tupaia tana; assembly: GCA_026018925.1. Lineage (NCBI taxonomy): Eukaryota > Metazoa > Chordata > Mammalia > Scandentia > Tupaiidae > Tupaia > Tupaia tana. The sequence continues at coordinate 6,747,226 of JAKSZU010000008.1, forward strand.
AAAGACAGAAAGCGAGAAATCACCCCCCAGGGGGGACGGCCACGCTGCAATCCCTTCTCCTCCATTTTCCTCTTGGGATCTTGAGCACACACGCACACACACCTGGTGTGAGTTTAAGCCACCAGGTCCGGGACTCAAACCACGGTCAACTACGTGGGAGTCCAGCGACACAGCCATTATGCCAACTGCTAGCCCCTACCCAGGTGATTCTTATACTCATTATACTAAGTTTGAGAAGCGCTTGTCGGCTGACAGCCCCAAATCTGCTTTTAAGTATGGCTTTGTTTTCTATTTATTCTATTTATTAGTTGTCTATAAAGTAATTCTGAAGTGAGCTAGAGTCAATGATTATTATTATTACTGTTATTTTTTAAATTCAAGTTTATTTCTTTCTTGAGAGAGAGGGAGAGAGAGGGGAGTCCCAGCAGAGTCCTCACGCTGTCGTGCACCCCAGCCCAGCCGGCCCGATTCCTGAGGCGTGGGGGTAAAGATGACGGAGTGAGACAGCTGCGGGTGCGCTGCAGGGCACGGAGGCACAGCCGGAGGTGGCGGAACCCAGGTGAGGAGGCGCCCTGACGGGAAGAGCAAGCTCGCTGAGGAACAGTAATCACGACACACTTTACACCGCCTTGAAAAGCATGAGAGTGTATGTTCTTTTTCCTTGAAGGATCAAACTTGTCATCATATGGAATTTATTTATTTATCTTACAATTAAAGTATAAAATTTATTTTGGTACAAAAACTTTTCGAAATTCATACATAGGTTTCCCATTACACATATTTCCATGAGCTTTCTTTTCCGAAATGTTTTTTAATAATTATTTTATTTTCTTTATTCATTCATTTATTTTAATTTGACCAGAGACACACACACACACACAAAGACAGAGAGAGAGAGAGAGAGAGAGAGAGAGACAGAGACAGAGACAGAGAGAAAGGGAAAGTGAGAAGGCAAGCCACCAGTTCCAGACTTGAACCATGGTCGACCATCTGGGAGTGTCCAGCATCTTAACCACCATGCCACCTGCTTGTCCCACAAAACATTTTTTAAATTAATAAATTTACATTCACTCCCTAATCATCATTACATTATACAAAATGTGATTTCCCATGCAGAATATACTGCATAGTGGCTTAATCATGCATGTTATCATCATCATCAATAATTTTCCATTTCTAGTTTCATATATATGTGTGTGTGTGTGTGTGTGTGTGTGTATTTTTACCCCTATTTCTGACCCTCTGCCCTTTCCCACCCTCCTTCCACACTATCTCTGGTGTCTACAGTTATTTTCTATTCCTTTTCGCTCCACATTTTATTGATCACACAATTTCTTATATAATCTAACTACTTTTTTTTTTTTTCTTTTTTTGGAGAGCTTTTGCTATAGGGAGTGTGCACTCTCCAGAGAGACAGAGAGACAGAAAGCAAGAAATCACCCCTTGGGGGGGGGCGGATAGCCACGCTGCAATCCCTTCTCCTCCATTCTCCTCTTGGGATCTTGGGCACGCATGCACATGCGCATGTGCCCGGTGTGAGTTTAAGCCACCGGGTCTGGGATTCGAACCATAGTCGACTACATGGGAGTCCAGTTACATAGCCATTACGCTAATTGCTGGTCCCATATAATCTAACTACTTTCAATAGCAAGTTCAGCTGGTAATTTCAAGAAAAGCAGTTTTAACTTTAATAAATCAAAGAAATGCTAAGGAACTTTGCTTAAAACTTAAAGCCAGGAACCAGATGAGGAATCTGTTCAAATAGTAGGTACATGAACCTATTGACAGTTCAAGACAGGACAAAAATTCTTAAAACCGCAAAACAAAGCCTAGAAGAAAATCAGCAATGTTTTAGTCAAAAGTCATAAAATGCTATTTCAGCAGTTCAGTCTCATGTACTTATCTGTCTTCTGTTGTGGTTCTATCTTCTCGATTAAATTCTTTTTTTTTTTTTTTTTTTTGAGAGGTTTTTGCTATAGGGCATGTGCGCTCGCCAGAAAGACAGAGAGACAGAGAGATAGAAAGTGAGAAATCACCCCCCAAGGGAGTTGGCCACGCTGCAATCCCTTCTCCTCCTTTCTCTTCTCTGGATCTTGGGCACACACGCACACGCACCCGGTGTGAGTTTAAGCCACCGGGTCCGGGACGTGAACTGTGGTTGACTACATGGGAGTCCAGTGACATAGCCATTACGCTAACTGCTGGTCCCTTGATTAAATTCTGGGATATAATATTTAATCCAGACTTGTTCTTCTCATTAAGTTGGCCATTTTCTTAGTTTTTGAACTCTTATTTCTGTGTATCTGTATTTAATTTTCTTGGCATAGCACTCCCTTGAGAACTTCTGGGTGATCTGGTCTGGTGCTGGTAAATTCTTTCTGGTTTTGTTTATCTGAGAATGTTCTTGTCTTTTCTTCCCATATGAAAGATAATCTTTCCGAGTACGGTATTCTTGTTTGAAATTGCTTTTCCCTTAACACTTTGAATATATTTTCCCATTCTTTCCTTGCTTGCATTGTTTCTTATGAGAGGTCTGCTGTTAGCCTGATGGGATATCCTTTGTAGGTAACTGGCCATTTTTCTCTTGCCAATCTTAGTCCCTTGTCTTTGTCTGTGGTATTTGTCAGTCTGGCTATCATGTGTCTTGGTGAAGGTCTTCTTGGGTTGATTCTATTTGGAGTCCTTTGTATTTCTTCGGACTGGATTTTGGAGTGCCTCTCTAGGTTTGGAAAGTTTTCTTGCAGGATTTCATGGAATAGATTATCAATGCCCTTATGAGTCTCTTTGCCTTCTGGGATACCAATTATCTGGAGTGTTTGGATGTTTGAAGGTATCTAGTATTTCTTATATATTCTTCTCATTTTGGGGATTAATTTTCTCAGTCTTTGTGGTGGATTTTTCTAGGCCAGCAATTTTCTCTTCTTCATCTGAGACTCTATTTTCTGTATGATCTAGTCTGATTTTAATACTTTCAAGGGAGATTTTGACTTCCTGTATTATAGCCTCCATCTCTAACAGGTCCATTTGATTCTTTTTTAAAGTGTGTAATTCTTCTTTTAGATCTTGCAAGAATTTCCTCACCTCCTGGAACTCATCAGCTCCTTTCTCTTGCCTCTTCTGCAGTTCATTGTCTTTCTTCCCTTCCATCTCTGTTAGCTTCGCCATTATGAATATTCTAAATTCTTTATCAGTCATTTCCATGATTTCCATTGAACTGTTTGTGGATGAAGAGGAGGTATTCTTTTCCTTGGAGAAGAGGTATTTTCTTGTTTTCCCGTATCTGTTGTGGCCCTGAGGTGATTTCTAGTCACCTGATGGATGGTGTGTTTCTTCCAAATTCTTGAAGTTCAATCGGAGTGTTTGGAAGTGTGCAAAAGGAGGTGATATGGAATCTCTTTGTTGTTCCATTTTTATCCCTTTGTGCAGCAGATTCAGTGGATATTGAGAAATATGCTAACCCTAATAGTATTTGGATGTTTCGCAATGGTTTCCTTAGATTCGTCTAGAAACACAGAGAATGGAGATTGAGAAGAGTGATGAGATGAAAGAAAAAGAAAAGGAAACAGAGAGAGAGAGAGAGAGAGAAACAAAACAAAAAAAAGAAACAGAGAAAAAGAAGAAAATAATTTAAAAAAATTTGTTTTTTAAAAAAGCAAAAAATAAAAAACTGTGTGGTGTGAAATCACTAGTTCTCAGGAGCCATGGAGGAATCTTCTTCTGAAGGCTTGCCCCTTTCTTCTCCTGGATAAGCCGGGGAAAGCGAGATAAAGGTGGGGCTGATAGCAAGAGAATACTTTACCTTAAAATTTTTTTTGAAAGGAAGGGGAAGCAATTGGTAATCAAAACAGCATGGTATTGGCACAGGAACAGACATGTGGACCAATGGAACAGAATTGAGTCCACAGGAATAAATTCCCAATCATTCAGTCAACTGATTTTTGACAAGGGGTACCAGTCAATCCAGTGGGAAAAGGAAAACCTCTTCAGCAAATGGTGCTGGAAAAACTGGATTTCCACCTGCCAAAAGATGAATCTGAACCCCTACCTCTCACCTTTGACAAAAATCAAGTCAAGGTGGATCAAGGATCTAAATCTAAGACCCCAAACTATTAAACTGCTTCTAGAAAACACTGGAGAAACTCTGGGAGACATTGGGGTAGGGAAAGACCCCCAAAGCACAGTCAATAATCCCCAAAATAGACAAGTGGGATTACATCAGACTAAGAAGTTTCTGAATGGCAAAAGACACAGTAATTAGTGTGAATTGACAATCCTCAGATTGGGAAAATATTTTTGTAAACTATGCATCAGATAAGGGATTGATAACCAGAATACATAAGGAACAAAAGAAGCTGTTTGGAAAAAAGATGATGAGCCCTATTAAAAGATGGGAGAAGGAGTTGAAAAGAACACTCACTAAAGATGACATACAAATAGCCAAAAGGCATATGAAAAAATGCTCAACATCTCTCATCGTAAGGGAAATGCAGATCAAAACAACAATGACCCCAGTCAGAATGGTTAAGATTAAAAAAAACAAAAAATGATAAGTGTTGGCGGGGGGTGTGGTGAAAGGGGAACTCTCTTACACTGCTGGTGGGAATGTAAATTAGTCCAACCACTGTGGAGAACAATTTGGAGATTCCTCAAAAATCTACAAATAGAACTGCCAGATGATCCAGCAATCCCATTTCTTGGCATCTACCCAAAGGACAGAAGAATTCCTCATTGGAAAAGTGCTTGCACATTGATGTTCATTGCGGCACTTTTCACGATTGCTAAGACATGGAACCAACCCAAATGCCCCCATATGGCTGAATGGATTGAAAAACTGTGGCACATATACTCTATGGAATACTATTCAGCCATTAAGAACAACAAAACCCTAGCTTTTGACAGAAAGTGGAAGAATATGGAAGATTTACTGCTTAGTGAAGCAAGCCAGGCTATGAAGGAGAAACACTGTATATCCCCACTTAATATATACCGAATGTCCACACTCTATAACTGAAACGGATGGGCTATAGGATGTACAAACACAAGAGGTGGATGTGAATGCCAGATGTGGTGTGTGTGGAGGAGTGGGGCCTGGGGAAAAACATTTGGAGGAGGGTTACGAAGACAGCATTGTTGAGACAGGGAGGTAGTGTTGTTATATTTTGATCAACTCGACCGGGGAGAAATGTTCACATATTGGAATGATCACCTCGTAAGCTAAATAATGTGATTGAATGTATTAAAAAAATAAATAAATAAATTTTAAAAAGGAAAAATTACAAAAAAGTGAGAAGACAGAGGCAGAGAGAGACAGAGACAGAGACAGAGAGAAGGCTAAAGGGCTTCCTATCACTCGAGTTTGTGGGCTGGAGGCTGAATTATCAGTAGAAAATCTTCATTTCTCTTTTTTCCTTGAAATCACTAGTTCTCAGGAGCCATGAAGGGGTCTTCTTCTGAAGGCCTGCCCCTTGCCTCTTCTTGGACTTTAGTTTTTAAATTTTATTTATTGCTTTTCCTGGTATCACTTGTTTTCTTACTTACCAGTTTCCAGAACCTTTGAAATAACCAATTTGCATTTAAATTGTTGCCTTAGTCTGCAGTGGGGAACCCAAACTATTGCACAAGCATTGTCATTTGGCCATCAGGGTAACTGTGTGGATGGCAGAATAATGTTTCCTTTTTAAAAATGGAAATAGGAGGGCCAGCCAGTGGTGTGGTGGTTAAGGAGTCTTAACCACATGGCTGACTGCATGGTTTGAGTCCTGGACCTGGCAACCTGAAAAACACGTTGGAAGCATGTGCACAAGTTCCTAAAATTCTAACAAGAGAATGGAGGAGAGGGATGGTAGTGTGGCCATCCCCTTTGGAGGTGGAGGGGTGTTATCTTCCTTTCCCTCTGTCCTTCTGGCTAGTTCCTGCACCTTTTAGCAAATTAAAAGAAAAAAAAAAAAAGGAAGCAGCAGGTGATGACAGAGTAGTGGTGTGACTAGACCACATGGGAGATGCCCTGGGTTGTATCCTGGGACCATCTCTGGCACAATGGGCATGTGAGTCTGTGTACCTATAATTTGGGTCAGCTGGGACAGAAGTAGACAGAGGTGTGAGGATCTTCTTGGGAGTGCCTATATCTCTCTCTCTGTTTCTGTCTCTCTCTTTTTCTTTCTTTCTCATGGAAGAAGTAAACAGACTTAAAAAAAGGAATAGAGATTGTGCAAGTTACTCATGTTGTAAAAGCTGAGTCAAGAGATAAACCATTAGGTTGTTGGGAAAGTCATGACGTATTTTAAAATACGTCATGACTTTCTCGAAAACCCAATAGGTCTTTGACTTTAAGGTCTATGTTCTTTTCATTAAACCTTAAATCTTTATATTGAATTACATCTTAGGTATGTTCTTGTCCACAAGGTTGGTAGATTACAAGGATGGAGACATGAACTACATATTGGTGTGTGGATACCAATAGGAAGTCATAAGACTATGACAGGCAAACAGTGCCTAAGGTTATACATGGAGATGATCAGGCCAGCCTGCGGTATCGTGGTTGAGGCAGCTAGATCCCACATGACCAACAGCATGGTCTGGGTCCTAGCCCAGTGGTTTGACAAACATGCTGTGCACACACACACACACACACACACACACACGTTTTGTGTGTGTGTGTGTGTGTGTGTGTGTGTGTGTGTATGTGTGTGTGTGTATGGCCAAAATTCCAGAGAGGAGGAGAAAGGAAGGAGAAAGAATTGCAATGCGACCATTCTCATGGGGGGTGCTTTCTCCTCTGTCGCTCTCTCTCTCTCTCTCTGTCTCTCTCCAGCAAAATTTAAAAAAAAAGAAAGGACATTGTCATTACAAGGGAGTAAGGCATAATGCAAAGAGCAATCTCTCCCTCTGCCTCTCAATACAATAAGGGTTCAATCTCCCTCTCATTACAATAGGAGTTTAATCTTCTTTTTCATTATTCTGCTCTGTCCTCCTTTTTCTTTTTAATCTCTTTCTCCCTGTCCATATCTATTCCTTTCAGAATCCTGATGGCCCCCGTGTTGGCATCCAGACTGTTAGGTTCCTTCTGATGATGGAGTTAGTGGCCTGACAGATACCAGCCTTCCAACCACACTGAAGTCCTGCTGTGCTTTAGAAGATGACGGAGTAAATATATTCCTGTAAAACATTATTTCCACAAATAACCATCAAAATAATGTTTACATTGTCTAAATGAGAGACATTATGGAGGGCGTTTCCTTTATCTACTCTTTCTCCTTCTAACGTGAGATTAAGATGACTGTGATGAGTGGGATTAAGTGGAAGGGTAGTATTTGTGAAATCAGGAGACTTGTATTTCTCTCCTTCTTATCCCTATAATTGTAACACCACAAGCAGCCTCTTAGTAGCTCCATTAGAAGACGCTGTTGAGAAAAGCAGGAGTAGGGAGCCATCTGGCGTATAACGTACCTGCTGGTTGAAAGAGTTATGGGGCTAAAAATAATCTCAACATGATGACTCTGTTGAAATTGGGCACCCTGGCAAATAAGCTAGCTATTGAGCAACCCAGGAGACTGCTAATTTTTCACTGCCTGCACAGACATCAGACACGAGACTTAAGCCTGGGAAAAACCACTGCCCTGGTTTGAGGGTGAGGGGGGGCATAGGTAAATAAATGGTTTCAAAACGGTCTTAAAGGCATGATCAGTAATGATCGTGATGCCACTTAAGAAACTTGAGAAGAAGGTAGTGTGCACGGGGGAAAACCAACTGTGCAAACATAAAGAGAGGCCACAGGCTGGGAGCGTGCCTGGCAATGCCAAATGAGGCCAAGACTTGGAAGATGGAGACAACTCCAGAGGAATATTTATTATGTCAATAATACAGTGTTTTGTTAAGCCTGAACATACAGGAAGAGTAAACAATTACTCATTATTTCCACAGTATTATTGTGAAAAATTTCAAATATTCAGAAAAGTCAGAAGAATGTTACAGTATCTCCCTGCATAACCACAACTTTGATTTTACCATTAACATTTTACCATAGCTCTCTTATTGCATATCTATCAACCTATCCCTTTAATATCCATCAATTCATCTAACTTTCATGTATTTAGAAGTAAGTTGCAGGTATCAGTGTTCCTATCCTTAACTCAGTATTGTTTACAGTTCTTTATTTTTATTTTATTTTTTGCTACAGGATACATCCCCTTGCTAGAGAGACAGACAGACAGAAAGTGAGGAAAGTGAGAAGGCAGCCCCACTTGGGGGCGGGGGGGGGGGGGGCGGTGAGTGCGGAGAATGGCCCTGCCACAATCCCTTCTCCTCCATTCTCCTCTCAGGATTTTAGTTATGCACATGCTTGCATCTGGTGTGATTTTCAAACCACTTAGTCTGGGACTTGAAACTTAAAGAAGATCATGTGGGAGTCCAGTGCCTTAACCACCATGCCATCTGCTGGTCTCAGTCTCTTATTTTTAAGATAAAATTTACACTCAGTGAAATGGGCGAATCTTAAGTCTATGTTATGAGTTTTGACAAATGTGTATATCCACGTATCTTAAGGCTCTGTCCTAAAATATGAAAGTTTCTTCATCTCAGGAAGGTTTTTCAAGCCTGTTTATAGTCAGCCTCTGTTCCCACCCAGTCAGAGGCAATTACCGCACTCTTTTCTAGATTTTTCTGTTCCATAACTTTATATAAATGGCGTCATACAATATGTAGTATTTTGTGTTAGCCTCTTATTCAGTAGAATGCTTCTTAGGCTGCCCCCAAATGACTGTGTGTTAGTAGTATCTTCATTTTTTAAATTGTTGATTAGTATTTTATCTCATGAATATATCACAGCTTATTAACCCATGCTACAGATGAATACTTACCTGTCTCTCATTTTGGGTTCTTATGAGTAACAGTAGTTTTAGCTACTGTGAACATTATTGTACACATGTTTTATAGATATAGTAATAGCTTTTCATTTTTCCTGGGTTATTACCCTGGGTTATGTGGGAATAGAAATGCTAAGGAAGGTTTACCTTGTAAAAGTTCTTTGTGTGTGAGAGAGAAAAGCCCTTCCTCTGTCACAGGGTCCTGCCACTCTGAGGTCCTCCCTCAGCCATCCAGCCAGCTGGGTCATGCTTCCTTTTTTTTTTTTTTTTTTTGGACATACAGATTTCCAGGGGCCAGCAGGTGGTGTGCTGGTTGAGGTGCTGGATGCCCATCTGGCCGACCAGGATTCTAGTCCCAGACCTGGCAGATTGCTTACTCACTTTCTCCTTCTCTCTCTCTCTGGTCAAATTTTAAAAAAATAATTGAGGTAGAAGCAGCACTTGGTGAGGGAAGCCAATGCAGGAGACTGCTCCAGGCTTCTTCCTGCCTTCCAACTCGTCCCAGGAATATTCTGTGGCTTCTTAGTTTTCTGAACCACGTGGCACAGTGTGCCATGCAATTCCTTCTCCCTCTTCCATCTGAAAATCTCCAGGTTAGCCCCAGGTGCACCTGGTCTCAAGAATCTAGGAAAGGAAGCAACACTTAAAGGTGACTATACACATGTTATGACTGGAAGACAAGCCCCTCTACCAAGAACATTCTTCTCCCTCTCCCCACCTAACTCTATAGAATCGACAACAGAAAAACAGGTAGTAAAGTACAACCCACCAGACTAGAGAACAGTGCAGAAGCTCAGAAAATATGGGGAAACAAAGAAATACCTCTTCCTCAATGGAGCAGAGCTACTCTTCTTCAACCATGGGCAGCACAAATGAATTTGAAGGAATGTCAGAAATAGAGTTCAGAATATTCATGGTGACACAGATGAGGAAGTCTTTTCAGGATTTAAAGGAGGAGATAGACACCATAAAAAAAAAAATCAGAACTCCTAAAGATGAAGACAGTAATACAGGAAGCCAAGACCTCCCTCAAAAGTATTAATAGTAGACTGGACCATGCAATAGAGAGAATCTCTGAGCTGGAACACCAAACCTTTGTCTTAAATAAAAACAGCAAAATAATAAAAAAAAAATTAAAAAAGTAAGGACAACATATGAAAAATACTAGATGCTATAAAAAGCGCAAGTATTCTAATAATAGGTATTCCAGAAGGTGAAAAATCCAACAAGGGCTATTCCATGAAATACTTGCTGAAACATTCCCAAATCTAGAGAAGTGATCAAACATCCAAACCCAAGAAATACAAAGGTTGCAAATAGAATCAACCCAAGAAGATCCTCTCCACAGCACATCAGAGCCAAAATGACCAAAATCACAGATAAAGACAGGATACTAAAAATGGCAAGAGAGAAACATCAAGTTACTTACAAAGGTTTTTATCATCAGGCTAACATCAGACCTCTCAGCAGAAACAATGCAAGCAAGGAAAGAATAAGAAGGTATATTTGAAGTGTTAAAAGAAAAACAATTTTTGGACCAGCAGATGGCTTAATGGCTACATCACAGGACTCCCATATAGTTGACCATGGTTTGAGTCCTGGACCTGGTGGCTTAAATTCACTCTGGGTGTGTGTGCATGTATGCCTAAGATCCCAAGAGTAGAATGAAGGAGAAGGAATTGTGGCATGGCCATCCTCTCCACCCCGGGGGGGGGGGGGGGGGGCGTGATTTCTCACTTTCTGTCTCTCTCCTTCTGGTGAGCGCTTGTACCCTATAGCAAAAACCTCTCAAAAAAAGAGAGAGAGAAAAAGAAAAGAAAGAAAAACAATTTCTACAAAGATTACTATACCCCCAAAATTACCTTTTGAATGAAAAGAAAAGATAAAAATACTCTCAAACAAAACCTGAAAGAATTTACCAACACTAGACCAGCTCTTCAAGACATTCTGAAGGGAGTGCTATATCAGAAAAACTGAAGAGAGATATATAGAAACAGGAGAAAAAAAAACAACCAAGAAAATGGCTACCATAATGGTAGAGACAGTCCAGAAGTATCAATAATAATATTGAAAGTTAATAGATTAAATTCAACAATCAAGAGACACAGACTGGCTGAATGGATTAAAAAACAGAAACCCTCTATCTGTTGCCTACAGGAAACACAACCCATGGATAAAGACATACATAGACTAAAAGTGAAGGGCTGAAAAATGGTATTCCATGCAATGGAAACCAAAAAAGGGCTGGAGTTGTGATATGGATTTCAACAAATTTGTGTCAACAGGTATTCCAAAATTGTATGTGATTCTTAAATATCTGTTATGTAATAGTATGTTAATACTAGTAATGCTAAATAGTTCCAACGTAGTTTGTCACAGAAATGATCAAATTTGTCAATTTGGGGTTATGGTAAAATCAGATCTTGAACCATAGTCATTTTAAGACTCGTTGTCCATAATTGCTCTATTCTGATGCTCTTTCTAAAACATTTTGTAATAGGCCATGATCCAAAATTGCCTCTTTTAAGGAAATTAATGAAAGAGAATCAGATAAGCACTCTTGAATATAGGAATATAGGTTTTTGATAACTTTGAGATCTTATTTATTTATTTATATACATTCAGTCACATTGTTTAGCTTACAAAGTGAACATTTCAATATGTGAACATTTCTCCCCAGTCCAGTTGATCAAAATATCTTCAACAGATAATACCACACCTCCCCATCCCATCAATGCTCTGCTTCTGTATCCTTCCTCCAAATGTCCTTCCCCAGGCCCCACTCCTCCACACACACCACATCTGGCATTCACATGCATCTCTTGTGTTTGTATATCTTTTAGTCAATCAGTTTCAGTCATAGAGTGCAGACACTAGGTATATATTAAGTGGGGACATACAATGTCTCTCCTTCATAGCCTGGCTTGCTTCACTCAGCAGTAAATCTTCCATATTCTTCCACTTTCTGTCAAAAGTCAGGGTTTTCTTGGTTTTTATGACTGAATAGTATTCCATAGAGTATATGTGCCACAGTTTTTCAATCCATTCATCCATAAGGGGGCATTTGGGTTGGTTCCATGTCTTAACAATCGTGAATAGTGCTGCAATAAACATCGATGTTCAAGCACTTTTCCAATGAAGAATTCTTCTGTCCTTTGGGTAGATACTGAGGAGTGGGATTGCTGGATCATATGGTAGTTCTATTTATAGATTTTTGAGGAATCTCCAAATTGTTCTCCATAGTGGCCGGACCAATTTACATTCCTACCAGCATTGTAAAAGAGTTCCCCTTTCACCATACCCCCATCAACACTTTTGTTTTTTTAATCTTAGACATTCTGACTGGGGTTAGGTAGTACCTCATTGTTGTTTTGATTTGCATTTCCCTTACAATGAGGGATGTTGAGCATTTTTCCATATGCCTTTTGGCTATTCATATGTCATATTTAGAGAGGTTTTTTTTTTTTTTTTTTTTCAACTCCTTTTCCCATCTTCTAATAGGGTTGATCATCTTTTTTTCCAAACAGCTTCTTTAGTTCCTTGTGTATTCTGCTTATCAGTCCCTTACCTGATGCATAATTTACAAAAATATTTTCCCATTCTGAGGGCTGTGATTCACACTAATTACTGTGTCTTTTTCCATGCAGAAACTTCTTAGTCTGATGTAATCCCACTTGTCTATTTTGGGGATTATCGACTGTGCTTTGGGGGGTCTTATTTAAGAAGTCTTTCCTGGGACCAGCAGTTAGCATAATGGTTATGTTGCTGGACTCCCATGTAGTCAACTGCAGTTTGAGTCCTGGACCAGGTGGCTTAAATTCACGTCAGGTGCACATGCATGCGTGTCCAAGAATGGAGGAGAAGAAGAATGGAGGAGAAGGAGAATGGAGGAGAAGGAATTTCTGGCAAGCACTTGCGCCCTTTAATGAAAACCGCTCCAAAAAAAAAAAAAAAAAAAAAGAAGTCTTTCTCTACACCAATGTCTCCCAGAGTTTCCCCAGTGTTTTCCAGGAGCAGTTTTATAGTTTGAGGTTTTAGATTTAGATCCTTGATCCACCTTGACTCAATTTTTGTCAAAGGTGAGAGGTAGGGGTTCAGATTCATCTTTTGGCAGGTGGAAATCCAGTTTTCCCAGCAGCATTTGCTGAAGAGATTTTCCTTTTTCCACTGGATTGACTGGTACCTCTCATCAAAAATCAGACTGTATGTTTGGGAATTTATTTCTGGGGACTCTATTCTGTTCCATTGGTCTATGTGTCTGTTTTCATGCCAGTACCATGCTGTTTTGATTACCATAGCTTTGTAGTATATTTTTGGATCAGGGAGTGAGATGCCACTCTCTCCACTCTTCTTGTGTAGATTCGTTTTGGCAATACAGGGTCTTTTATGATTCCAGACGAATTTTATGATTGTCTTTTCTAGACCTGTGAAGAATGCGTCTGTTACTTTGATTGGCATTGCATTAAATATGTAGATTAATTTGGATAGAATTGCCATTTTGATTATATTAATTCTTTCACTCCAGGAACATGGGACATCTTTCCACTTTTTTGTGTCATTTTCAATTTCTTTTTTTTTAGCTTCTCATAGTTTTCCTTGTGGAGGTCTTTAACTACTTTGGTTAGATTTATTCCTAAATATCTTATACTTTTGGTGGCTATGGTAAATGGAATAACTTTTTTCATCTCTATCTCAGTCTGTGTGTTATTCATATATAGAAATGCTATCGATTTCTGTATATTGATTTTATATGCTGCAACTTTACTGTAATCATGTATTACTTCCAGGAATTTTTCCATGGAGACCATTGGGTCTTCTATGAGATCATATTTCTTTTTTTTTTGGAGAGGTTTTTTTTTTTTTTTTTTTTTTTTTTTTGGCTATAGGGCGCGTGGCCTCGCCAGACAGACAGAGAGAGACATAGAGACAGAAAGCAAGAAATCACCCCCCAGGGGGGATGGTCACACCGCAATCCCTTCTCCTCCATTCTCCTCTCGGGATCTTGGGCATGCATGCACACGCGCCCGGCATGAGTTTTAAGCCACTGGGTCCAGGACGCAAACCGCGGTCGACTACGTGGGAGTCCAGAGACATAGCCATTACACTAACTGCTGGTTCTCTATGAGATCGTATTTCTGAACTTCTAAGATTTAAACAGAAAGATCGGACCACAGTAGCACTGCAAATTCAACAGAAGAGAAACTAATTACACGAGCCTGAACTGGTGAAATAGAATTGTATGACTCTTGACTAAAGTATTAGTGATTTTCTTCAATGCTTTGTTTTTCAGATTTAAGGATTTTGGTTTTCTTTTGAGTTGTTGATAGCCTCAGCAATTGGTTTTAAGTATATGTATGTATATATATACATATATATATATATATGTATATATATATATATATGTATATATATACACACACACACACACACACACACTTTTTTGTTTGTCTGCCTTTTTTAAAAAAGAAAAAAAAAAAAAACGGAATTGAAACAAACTTTTCTCCTTTCCTGTCTCCTCTGGAATTGGAAAGTATTTGCGTGTATTCTTATGCTGTGACACTATGGTTATTTGTATACGCTCAGTAATACCTGTTGCCTCACATCAGAAATTGGAAATGCTAGTTATTGCCAGGGCTTTTTTTTTTTTTTTTTTTTTTTGAGAGGTTTTTGCTATAGGGCACATGCGCTTGCCAGACAGACAGAGAGAGACAGAGAGACAGAAAGCGAGAAATCAACCCCAAGGGGGATAGCCACGCCGTACACGCACTTGGCATGCCTTTTAAGCCACCGGGTTTGGGATTCGAACCGCGGTCGACTACATGGGAGCCCAGCAACATAGCCATTACACTAACTGCTGGTCACCTCCTTGCCAGGGCTTTGACTGGAATGTCATATCTGAAGATATTACCAGAGAGCTAAGGAATTAAGCAAATCTCAAGAGAGCCAACGGAAGCTCTTGGTAAGGTTGCCTGGTACCATAAACAGTTGTGCCTGACAGGAAAGTAAAGAATGTCACTTCCTGAGAGGCTCCGGAAGTTCCTAGTACAGGTACTTGAAGGCACAGGCAGATGGTGAATTACTGACTTGGCTCTGTAGCTTTGGGAGGCTTTATAAAGAGTCTAATCAGAAGTTCCATATAAAAGGTTCCAGCAAAGCCAACTAAATCAATTAGTATTCTTATGAGGCTTTGTGTAAATAACAAACCTAATTGAGACTAAACTTATCTTTTCTTTTTGGTAAATAAGTTTGTTTATGCTTCTCTTTGATAAAAGAGGGAATGGAGATACGAAAAAATGTTTCAGAAGAAAATTACAGTGTACTTGTTATTAGATTTTAACTCTGTCCATATTTGTTTTTTTTTGAATTTTTAGTGTCTATCTACTGTTTGAACAAAATCCTAACCTTTTTCCTGGCTTTAAGTCTTAAGAAAATTTTTCTTAATATTTAAAAATTTTGATTTATTAAACCTAAAACTGCTTTTCTTAGGAAAAAAAGATAAATAATAATAGCAAACTAAAGACAGTTCAGGAGAAGGGTGGACAACCAGGGGGGGTGGGGGGAGGAAATTAAGGGGAATGAAAAAAAGAAAAACATTCAAAGGACACAAATTGACTGCTGATGATAATGTGTATAGTATCTTTGACTGGACCAATATACAGTGTATTCAAGGTGGCAAAATTCATTTGATATGCCATAAAAATATGCAGTGAATAAATGTAAAATAAATAAATAAATAAAATTAAAACAAAAGATTGTTTATATATATATGTGTATATATATATATTATATACATACATACATACATATTTCCAGTTATTTCAGCACCATTTGATAAAAAGATCATCATTTTCCAATTTGATTGCTTTGGCTCCTTTTTTGAAAATAAATATTTGTCTGCATTTATTGATTCTTACATCAGAATTACATTATTTGGTTACTACGAATTAATAGTGCATCTTGAAGTGAAGAACTGTGGTATCAGTTCTGTAACTCTAGTCTTCCTCAAGACTGTTTTGCATATTCTTGTTACTTAGCATTCACACGTAATTTCTATGAGGAAGACTGCTGGGATTATACTATAATTGGATTTGTAATGAATATTGTATATTTTTTTAAGAGATTTTTGCTATTGGGCACACATGCTTGCCAGAGAGATAAAGAGAGACAGAGAAAAACAGAGAGACAGAAAGCGAGGAATCACCTCCCAGGGGCGATGGCCAGACTGCAATCCCTTCTCCTCCAGTTTCCTCTTGGGATTCTGGGCACACATGCACATGCTCCCAGTGTGATGTTTAAGCCGCTGGGTCCAGGACTCAAACTGGTGTTTACTACGAACATAACCATTATGCCATCTGCCAGTCCCAGAATCTTGTGTATTTTTGAATACAGAAAGTGTCAGTGGACTATTTGAATATTTAACCTTATCCTGATCACACTTTTTAATTTATATTTTTGCCAGAGGGTGCGTGCAGTCACAGAGAGAGAGGAAAAAGTGCCTTCTAATGGGTCACAGTCAGGTCACATCACAATCCCATCTTCTCCATTTCTATATCCTGTTGAGATTTTGAACACACACATACGCATGTGCACAGTCAGTATGTTTTTGAAGTTACCAGGACCAGGAGTTGAACTGCATGGTCGGTCGTGTGG
The DNA here is from genome assembly GCA_026018925.1 of Tupaia tana. NCBI lineage: Eukaryota > Metazoa > Chordata > Mammalia > Scandentia > Tupaiidae > Tupaia > Tupaia tana. The sequence goes on from JAKSZU010000008.1 coordinate 6,763,737, forward strand.
GATACCACACCCTTGATCACTAGTCATAAAGCTAGTCATCCTTTTAAGTTTTTATTAAAAAAAAATTTAATTGCCAGAGAGCACAAACACTTACCGAAGAGAGACAAAGAGAAAGAGAAGGAGAGAACATCCCATAACGGGGCATGATCACACACAATCCCTTCTCTCCATTTTCCATCCTGTTGGGCATACACTCATTTGTCCCCAGTGTATTTTTCAAGCTACCAAGGGTGGGGTTCAAACTGTCAGCCAGCCATATGGGATTTGGCTCCCTTAACTACCAGGCCATTGGACTGGCCCCTAACTATGCTTTTAAGAGAAACAAAGGGGCTGGCCACATGGCCTGGTGGATAAGGCAGCTATATCCCACATGACTGACCGTGTGGTTCAAGCCCTGGATCCAGTGGCTTGAGAAATACACCAGGCACATGTGCGTGCATGCCCCAAATCTCAAAAAAAAAAAAAAAAAAAAACCAAGAAACAAAAACGAAAAACAAAACGTGGAGAGATGAAGGAGAAAAGATTTTGGTGTGACTATTCCCCATAGGAGGAATGCTCTCTCTTCACTCTCTCTCTGACTCTCTCTCTGAGTACACACACACATACACCATACATTAAAAAAAAAAGAAAATATAAAATAAAGGAAGAACAAAGTGATTAAATAGCTGCAAACTAGGAACAAGTGTAGGATGTAGGAATAGTTTTGAGTCATTGGTACATAAAGCATTTTTTTTTCTTAGCAATTTTGTCTAGTATTTGGTTTATTGCTTGCTGATTCTCATATGATTATTACACAAGGAACCAAATGAACCACATAGGTCAGTCTGACTTTGTTCCCTGAATGGTTTACTAATTTTACCATTTCTTAACTAGGAACCATAACAATAGTGTGTATCTACCTGACTCAAACATAAATGAAAATCTGCCCCACGTTTAGTCTTAAGATTCCTCCTCTATCCCTGTTTGCCAATGTCAGTAAATCTGAGACATTTTGCCTACCATTCCAGCGTTTTTCTCTTCTCTCTCAGTTATTGCCTCTCTGGAGTCAGGAATGTATGCCATTGTCTGCACAACTCAACTTGAAAATGGAAATGGAAGCTAGAAGCCAACTAGGAGAACTAATTTACTTACCCAATTCTAATTCAGTACTTAACAAATGAGTTAACTCTAAGTCAGACAGTATGCTATTGGAATTATATAATTACAGAGATACAAATAAGACTGGAATATGCCTGTTGTGGGCTAGTAGTAGACCAGTTGCCTCTAGTAAAGAGATTAGTTTTCTGTTTTGCAAGAAGTATCCCCTTACTGTGTACAAATACACTATCTGGAAGGAGGTATATGTATTACACATTTTTAAAAAAGGCAAATTGTTTAGCAATTGATACTATCTCTTTTATTGATTTGCCTTGTTTGTTAGGATCAAAATTTTGAAATCACTTGAGTCTCAGTCTGTGAGTATTTCAATAATTCCAGAAGAGAGGTCGTCTCTGGGACTTTGTACTTCAGGGACAGAATAAGGGATCAATAACAAAGTAACAGAAAAAAAAAGTGTTTCTTCAGGGTGTTCTAAGAACCACAGTCCAAGAACCCACTTCCAGTTGAAGAGCCAGCCTGCGTTAGCACTGGAGCTCAGGTTGCACAGGCCTTTCCCCTTCCCCTTTTTTGCTAGAGGACACATATGCTTGCCAGGGAGAGACAGAGAGATACAGAAGGACAGGAGAAAATACTCCCCAAGAAAGCATGGTCACTCCACAATTCCTTCTCCTCCATCTTGTCCTCTCTTCGGGATTTTGGGTAATGCCCACACATGTATCTGGCATATTTCTCAAGCCACTGAGTCTGGGACCCAAACCTCATGGTCAGCCATGTGGGATCTAGCTGCCTCAACCACCAGGCCATGAAATCAGCCCTATATGGTCATTTTCATTTTCTTTTCTTTTCTTTTTTTTTTTTTTTTTTTTAGGTTTTTGCCATAGGGCATGTCTGCTGGCTGGAGAGAAACAGAGAAAGAAGATGAGAAGGAAGGTGAGAAACCATCCTGCAGGAGGGATGGCCACACAGCACTCCCTTCTCCTCTATTCTCTTCTCAGGATTTGGGGCACATATACGCATGTGCCTGGCATGGGTATGGATGCCTAAAATTTGTCTCTGTCTGGGACTTGAACCATGGATGACCACGTGGGAATCCAGCACCTTAACCAGGATGCCACCTGCTGGTCCCTCTATTACTTATTTAATTCCATTTGTTATTATTTTTTAATTTCACCAGAGAGAGAGAGAGAGAGAGAGAGAGAGAGAGAGAGAGAGAGAGAAAGGGAAAGTGAGAAAGCAAGCAGCCAGGTCTGAGACTTGAATTGCGGTTGGTCATGTGGGAATCCAGCATGGATTAACCACCGTGCCACCTGCTGCCCACCTGCTGCCCACCTGCTGCCCACCTGATATGGCCTATTAAAGTGGATAGAGATGTAAAGAAAAAGGAAAGGGGTGGGGGGAACAAGGATAAAACCAAGAAATTGCAGGAGGCTTGCACAGATGGTTTGTCAGGGGATAACTGGTGTCAAGTCATCCTAACACTAAGCCATACAAGACTGATTCTAAGTGTTAGCTCCAAAGTCCATTCATTGCAATTAATATCTATTTACTGCACGTGTAACTTTTTAACTTTTTAAAATTTTCTGTAGGGCTAATGTACTTGTTGGAGAGAGACAGAGAAGCATAAGTGAGTTAGAAGGAAATCAAGAAAGCACCCATCACCCCCCGCCCGGATGGATGGCCACACCGCAATCCCTTTTCCTCCATTCTCTTCATGAGATTTTGGGCACACATGCACATACCCACTGTGATTTCCAAGCCTGGGTCTAGGATTTGAACCACACAGCCGTGTGATATACAGCCTCCTTCACCACCACACCACCTAGCTGGTCCATGTGGTTGTAAGTATTATTTCATTATTTTGTGCCCTCTGCAGTTTGACCCAGTTCAAAGTCCACTTCAGCCCAGTCTAAGGGTCCCATTTCATTCTGAGAAAAGACACATGAGGATCCTTTTCTGAACGGCTCCTTGGCTCTGGTTTGTCGGCTCGGAACCAGCGTGTCTCCTTGCTGTGCAAGTCCACACTTCCCTCTTTGGATCAAGGCCTTACTTTTGGAAGCATTGATGACCTTACTCAGCCATGTCAGTCCCTAGGCTAGGAATGTTCCTAGGAAATCATGTGCCATGTAGGAGGAAAGCAATATTTGTAAAGAGTAGAGGTTGATTCTGGAAATATTTTGCTACTTTTGGGAAACCCAGGAGCTATTTGGGAAGAGGAGTCAGAGCAGCACTGTTATTTCCAGCATTGGCTGACTTCTAAGACTGATTTACCAGGTTGATTGTGATAACATGTTTCCCATAGTGGAAGAGACAGAGATATATAAAGGAAGGAAAATTAAAGGTAGTTTGAATGCAGCAAAAGCAATACAAATTAAAACATAATTGTTAGAATGACCTGGAGTCTGAATCTTAAGATAGCCCCTGTTTTAGAGGCTAGGCAGCTAAAGAGGGCAGGGAATTTAAACTATCCTGCTGGCTGACAGGGGGTTCCCTTAATGGATTCAGCTAGTTTTATGGTTTCATTGGTTTTTAATTTTACTACACTGGAGGTGCTTATTCAGATCTAACAAGAGGTGTTAGTCATTACGCAGACTCCATCCTGAGTAGCAAGGAGGTAGTCCAGCACGTTTATCTAGCATTGTCCTAATGAGAAAAGCTGAGGACTACTGCTGTGCTTTGATGGCTCTGGTGGTGGATCCGACTATCTTGGTAGCCACTCGGTACATGCTTTTAGTCATTGTTTTATTTGGAGAAGTACCTAGGCTAACCCAAGATCCAATAGTTTGTCCTAACCTGGCACCCTTGCTAGGAATTACACTTGCAGGGTGTTAATTATACCCCTGAAAGTATTATACCCTTGATTATACCTATGATTATGACCTTTATAGTGTCCATGGCTAGTATCTTTATATTTTGAAGGATCTTTATCTTTATCTTTTTGTTCTTGAAGCCCCAAGAGATTGGGTATTAGTGAATTATTGAGGAATAGCAAAAGGTGTGGTCAGACACCCTAATAAACATGGTCCTCCCATCCTCAGCTGTCCAGACCTTCATGTGTCTAGGGCACTCCTCCTTGTCGACAGACAAATATGCATGTTTCAAGGGCACAAAATGGTACTGGACAGATTTTAGTTTTTTTTTTTTTTTTTTTTTTTTTTTTTTTTTTAGGATTTTATTTAACTTTATTTATCTACTTATTTTAATTTGACCAGAGAGGGGCAGAACGAGAACAAGAGAGAAAGAGGAAAAGTGAGAAAGCAAGCTGCCAAGTCTGGGACTTGAACCGTGGCCAGACATGTGGGAGTCCAACGCCCATAACCACCACGCCACCTGCCGACCCAGCAGATATTAGTATTTATAGGAGTGTTTTAGGATATGGAAGAAGGAATTATAGGAGACCACCGATTAGTCTTAGGAAGAGTCCAAGAGTCCTGTCTGAGGTGACAGAATTTTTTTTTTTTTTAGTGGTTTTAGTCTTAGGGCGTGTGCACTCACAGAAGAGAGAGAAAGAGACAGTGAGAGAAAGTGAGAACTCACCCTCTGGGAGGATGGCCACACTGCAATTCCTTCTCCTCCATGCTTCTCTTGGGATCTTGAGCACACATGCACACACACCCAGTGTGTTTTAAATCATTGGGTCTGGGACTCGAACAGCAGTCAATCATGTGTGTCCGGTGACATAATCACTATGCCATCTGCTGGCCTCAGAGGTGGCAGATTTTTTTAAGAGGCGTTGGTGCCCCTCATGCCTACGAACATCTGGGGCTTCTTCAAAGGGTGAAGATGTGCTGTGACCACAGTACATTTTTAGAAATGGTTAAGAAAGAGGATATTGGAACCAGCAGTTAGCGTAATGGCTATGTCGCTGGACTCCCATGTAGTTGACTGCGGTTCGAGTCCCAGACCCAGTGGCTTAAACTCACGCCGGGCGTGTGTGCATGCGTGCCCAAGACCCCGAGAGGAGAATGGAGGAGAAGGGATTGCAGCGTGGCCATCCCCCTGGGGGTTGATTTCTTGCTTTCTGTCTCTCTGTCTCTCTCTGTCTGTCTGGCGAGCACACGCGCCCTATAGCAAAAACCTCTACAAAAATAAAGAAAAAGGGTATTAAAAATTGCACTGAGGGGCACCAGCAGTTGGCATAATGGCTATGTTGCTGGACTCCCATGTAGTCGACTGGAGTTCAAGTCCTGGACCCGGTGGATTCAAACTCACGCCGAGACTTCCATCCCCAGACTCCTGGCCTAAGGGACACTGAGGTAGGGCCCACTGCCTCAGCTCCAGCCCTGGCAGCCCCAAGTCCAGAGACCCCCATCTATGTTGGCTGGATCACCCCCAGTTCAACAGCAGACCCCACTTCCATCTCCAGACTCCTGGCCTAAGGGACACTGAGGCAGGCCCTCCTGTCTCAGCTCCAGCCCTGGCAGTCCCAAATCCAGAGACCCCCTATTTCTGTCAGCCAGGTAGGGCTTTTTTCTTTTTTCCTCTTCTCTTTGATTTGTTAATTTCCCACTTCTCCTTACCACACAGGATCACCCCCAGTTCAACAGCAGACCCCACTTCATCTCCAGACTCCTGGTGAAATCACACGCAGCGCTAGTGCCCAGCATGTGACTTTTTTTTTCTTTTTTCTTTTTTTCAAATTCTCCTACTTACTTTCTTTCGTCTTATTTGGTCTTCTCTTCCTCTTTCTCCACCCTCCCAGACAGACTAGATAGATCTAGAATCACAGTTCTGAAATATCCTATTTTGTAAGGCTCCTCAGGGTCCTCCCTTTTACCGAACCACCTGCAAAAAAGAAGATACTGCTCTTCAGAAACCTGAATAGAATCCTCCTTCTTGAACCACATGGCTAAACACCACAGAAGAGACACTTTAGCACACATCAGTCCACAGCAAAAGGGAAACACACTTATTCCTAGTTGAAGAAAAACATTCTCCTAAAAGGTATTCCAAATTGAATACACCTCCCAATGGCTAGAAGTAGAAGAGTCTCAGGTCTGAGTAAACCAGGAAATATGTCTCCATCAAAAGAACATAGTGACTCCCCTCCACTTCTCAAAAAAACAGAGGAAGTTACCAAAATGTCAGAGAAAGAATTTAGAACTTTCATGGTGACCAAATTCTATGAGTTGGAACAGAAAAGAGACAATGAACTACAGGAAATTAGGAAGTCCTTCCACGATATGAAAGAAGAAATGGACATGCTAAGAAAGAATCAGATGGAACTATTAGAGATGAATCTGTTAATACAGGAAATCAAAAACTCTCTTGAAAGTATTAAAAGTTGATTAGACTATGCTGAAGATAGAATCTCTGGCATAGAAGATAAAACCTCTGACCTAGAGAAAACCACCAAAAAGATAGAGAAAATAACAAAAAAACATGAGGATAATATATGAGAAATACTAGATTCTATTAGATGCCCTAACATCTGAATAATTGTTATCCCAGAAGGTGAAGAAACTAAGGGCATGAGAAATCTATTCCGTGAACTCTTGGAAGAAAATTTCCCAAGTCTAGAGAGGTGCTCAAACATCCAGACCCCAAAAATACAAAGGACCCCAAACAGAATCAACCCAAGAAGATCTTCCCCAAGGCACATCTTAGCCAAACTGGCAAAGACCACAGATAAAGACAAGATACTAAAATTAGCAAGAAAGAAATGACAAGTGACTTACAAAGGTCATCCCATCAGACTAACAATGAACTTCTCAATGGAAACAATGCAAGCAAGGAAAGAATGGGAAGATGTATTGAAAGCGTTAAGAGAGAAAGAATTTCAACCAAGATTATTATATCCTGCAAGATTATCCTTCATATGGGAAAAAAAGATTAAAATCTTCTCAAACAAAACCTGAAAGAATTGGCCAACACCAGACCACCTCTTCAAGAAACCCTAAAGAGAGTATTGTTCCAGAAAAACTAAAGTATTAACAGCCAGAAACAAAGGAATAAAAGGCAACCAAGACAATGGCCAACTTAAACGTCGGGACAGGTACGGTAACATCGATAATAACACTGAATGTTAATGGATTAAATTCTCCAATCAAGAGACACAGACTGGTTAAATGGATAAAAAATCAGAAACCCTCTATCTGTTGCCTACAGGAAATCCACTTCATGGATAAAGATATACATAGACTGAAAGTGAAGGGTTAGAAAAAGGTTTTCCATGCAAATGGGAACCAAAAAAGAGCTGGAGTTGTGATACGAATTTCTAACAAAATAGGCTTTAAAACAAAAACTTCGAAGAGACAAAGAAGGGCACTATATTGTAGTAAAAGGATTAATCAATCAAGAATATATAACACTTATAAATATCTATGTGCCTAACACTGGCGCACCCAAATATGTGAAGGAAGGACTGTTAGATCTAAATGGGGAGATAGACTGCAACACACTAATTGTTGGAGACCTCAACACTGCACTATCCCTTTGGACAGATCATCTAGACAAAAAATAGGTAAAGACATAAAGGATCTAATCAGTATCATACATCAAATGGACTTAACACACATCTATTGAACTTTCCATCCAAAAAACACGAGATACACTTTTTTCTCACCCCACATGGAACCTTTTTGAAGATTGACCACATCATAGGGCACAAAGAAAGCCTCTACAGACTCAAAGGCATAGAAACTATATCCAGAATCTTCTCCGACCATGATGGAATTAAACTTGAGTTTAATTTCAAGAGAAATCCTCAAAAATACGCAAATACATGGAAACTAAATAACCTACTCCTGAATGACTCTATAACTACTAAAGAAATAAATACTGAAATAAAAAGATTCATGGAAGCCAATGACAATGAAGACACAAGTTTCCATAATCTTTGGGACACTGCTAAAGCAGTCATAAGAGGGAAGTTCATAGCAATTAGTGCACATAAGATGAAGACGGAAAGAAGGCACATGGATCACCTATCATCATGCCTCAGAGAACTGGAAAAGCAACAGCAAAGAAATCCAAAAAACTCCAGGAGAACAGAAATAATAAAGATACCAGCAGAAATAAATGAAATAAAATAAATGAGCTATACAGAAAATAAATGAAAGTAAAAGCAGGTTCTTTGAAAAGATAAACAAAATTGATACAACACTAGTGAGACTTATTAAGAAGAAGAGAGAAAGGAACCAAGTAAATCAAATCTGCAATGAAGTAGGTAATATAAAACAGACAAAGTAGAAATACAGAACATCATTAGAGGATACTATGAACAACTATATGCCAAGAAACAAGACAATCTAGATGAGATGGACAAATTCCTGGACACATATAATCTACTAAGATTGAGCCAGGAAGATATAAAAAGTCTGAATAAGTCCATAACAAGCCAGGAGATTGAATCAGTAATAAATAACCTTCCAACAAAGAAAAGCCCTGGCCCTGATGGTTTCACTTCTGAATTCTACAAAACTTTCAAAGAAGAGTTAACCCCTATCCTGCTCAAGTTATTTCTAAAGATTTAAAAGGGTGAATCTCCCCCTAATTCATTCTATGAAGCCTCTATCACCTTTATCCTTAAAACAGATAAGGACAGGACAAGGAAGGAAAACTATAGACCAATATCCCTGATGAATATAGATGCAAAGATTCTCAACAAGATACTAGCAAATCATATCCAACAACATATAAAAAAAGATTATATATCATGATCAGGTAGGCTTTATTCCAGGAACGCAAGGTTGGTTCAACATATGCAAAACCATAAATGTGATACAGCATATTAACAGGAAGAAAGATAAAAACCATATGGTCATATAGATTGATGCACAAAAAGCATTCGATAAGATACAACATCCCTTCATGATCAAGACTCTTAGCAAACTCGGCATAGAAGGGTACTTTCTCAACACAATAAAAGCTATCTATGAAAAACCCATAGCAAACATCATCCTGAATGGAGAAAAGCTGAAAGCTTTTCCACTAAAAACGGGTACAAGACAAGGACGCCCACTTTCTCCACTTATTTTCAATATATTACTGGAAGTCCTCGCCAATGCAATCAGAATAGAAGAAAAATTAAAAGGCATTCAAATAGGAAAAGAAGAGGTGAAACTCTATTAGCAGATGATGTGATTGTATACATAGAAAACTCACCCAATGGTTTCCATGAAAAAATTCTTGGAAGTAATACATGAAAACAGTGAAGTTGCAGGATAAAAAAATCAACATACAGAAATCTATAGCATTTCTATATACGAATAACAGGCAGTCTGATAAAGAACTGAAAAAAAGTTATTCCATTTACTATAGCCTCAAAAAGTATAAGATACTTTGGAATAAATCTAACCAAAGAAGTTAAAAACCTCCACAAGGAAAACTATGAGAAGCTAAAAAAAAGAAATGGAAAATGACACCAAAAAGTGAAAAGACATCCCAAGTTCCAGGATTGGAAGAATTAATATAACCAAAATGGCGCCCTCCCTTCCCGGCCTTCCCAGCGAGCAGACGCGGCAGCGCCTGTGTCTCGCTTTTTCTTATTTTTCCCCACTTTTCCCTTCCTTTTTTTTTTTTTTTTTTTCTTTTTTCTCCCCTTCCCCCCTTTCAGCATTTCCCCTCGGAGGTGCTTCCCCCGGGCAGGGGCAGGGCCGGTCTCACCCGCCGCCTCTCCCCGGCCTCCGCCGCCCTATGGCGAGAGGGAGCCTCCTCCCCACCCGGGCAGGAGCGGCGGCTGCTGGACCGGCGGGCCCGGTGGCGGCGGCGGCGGCCTCAGGTCCGGGATCGTCATGGAACTAATTCGCTGACCGACCGACCGGCCGCGGCCGTGCGTCCCAGTCGAGCGCCCGAGCGCCAGCACCTCTCGGCCCGGTTCCCCCTCGTCTCCCTCCTCAGCCGGCCCGGTCCTGGTCCGGAGAGCCCAGACGCCGCGCGCTGAGGAGCATGAGGTGGTAATGGGCCCCGATGACCGCGCGTCCCCACTGTGAGGCTACTGCTCTGCCAGGGAGCAGGAGGAGGAGGAAGAGGCCGAGAAGGTAGCTACATCAAGTTGGGTGGCAGGCAAATCCAAAGGATATCATGAAGTTTCCAGGACCTTTGGAAAACCATAGATTGTCTTTCCTGTTGGAAAAGGCAATCTTTAGGGAAGCCCAGATGTGGAAGGTGAATGTGCCGAAAATGTCTACAAATCAGAATGTTTCTCCATCCCAGAGAGATGAAGTAATTCAGTGGCTGGCCAAACTAAAGTACCAATTCAACCTTTATCCAGAAACATTTGCTCTGGCTAGCAGCCTTTTGGACAGGTTTTTAGCCACTGTAAAGGCCCACCCAAAATACTTGAGCTGTATAGCAATCAGTTGTTTTTTCCTAGCTGCCAAGACTGTTGAGGAAGATGAGAGAATTCCAGTACTGAAGGTATTGGCAGGAGACAGTTTCTGTGGATGTTCCTCATCTGAAATTCTGAGAATGGAGAGGATTATTCTGGATAAGCTGAATTGGGATCTTCACACAGCCACGCCATTGGATTTTCTTCACATTTTCCAGGCCATTACAGTCTCAACTAGACCTCAGTTACTTTTCAGTTTGCCCAAATTGAGCCCATCTCAACATTTGGCAGTCCTTACCAAGCAACTACTTCACTGTATGGCCTGCAACCAACCTCTGCAATTCAAAGGATCCATGCTCGCTCTGGCCATGGTTAGTTTGGAAGTGGAGAAACTCATTCCTGATTGGCTTCCTCTTACAATTGAACTGCTTCAGAAAGCACAGATGGATAGCTCCCAGTTGATCCACTGTCGGGAGCTTGTGGCACATCACCTTTCTACTCTACCATCATCCCTGCCTCTAAATTCTGTTTATGTCTACCGTCCCCTCAAGCACACCCTGGTGACCTGTGACAGAGGAGTGTTCAGATTACATCCCTCCTCTGTCCCAGGCCCAGACATCTCCAAGGACAACAGCAATCCAGAAGTGCCAGTCAGAGGTACAGCAGCCTTCTACCATCATCTCCCAGCTGCCATGGGTGCAAACATACCTCTGCCAAACGCAAAGTGGAGGAAATGGAAGTGGATGATTTCTATGATGGAATCAAACGGCTATATAATGAAGATAATGCTTCAGACAATGTGGGTTCTGTGTGTGGCACTGATTTATCAAGACAAGAGGGACACGCTTCCCCTTGTCCACCTTTGCAGCCTGTTTCTGTCATGTAGTTTCAATGTTGTTACCTTCAAGTGCAAACTAAGGTAGACTACTCTGGGAATGAGAACATACAAAACCAGGAAGGGAACAGTACCTTATATGAGGAATGTATTGTACCTTATCAGGCTGATTTGAAAGTGAGCCAGAGACGGGAAAACTCTCATGTACTTGTGCATCTAATTATAATTCAACATTAAACATTTAGAGACCAAAATAATAACAAAAAAAATTCAAATATCCAAAACATATTTTAAAAGTTCTTTTCCACTCTTCCTGCTAAAATTTTAAAATTTATAACTAGAAAAGCCCTGTCCCCAGCATCTGATTTAATTTCCCTGTTGCTTTTGCTTGCTTCTTCATTGAATACTTAATGAATTTTATGCATGTTGATATATACTCCAATGTCCACTGAATCGGAAACCCTCCAAATGATTTTTTAGCAAGTTAATGAACAAATTATTTCAGTGTGGCAGCCATGTTTAATCCATGATTCAAATTCCAGTGAGTCTGAAAAGGGTACTTCGGAATTGTCCCACATGAATCAGAGGTGGTAGGTAATAGGAAGTTTTCACATTACCATGTTGATTTTGTCTCATTTCAGTTTTTTGAAGTTTAAAAACAAAATTACTTTATAAAAAGATTAAAATAGCATGTAATTAGGACATGTAATTAGATTTGTTGAAAGCATTTTTCACATTTGTATAAAAGAATTTGTGATAAAGTTAATATATCCACCAAAGAAACACATGTAACTAAAATTGGACTTTTTTGTAACTGATCAGTTTTCAGTCATTTATAATCAGTAGGAGAACCTGTCTAGATGTTGGGGCAGTTCTGTGATTTGAGTCTGTAACATGTAATAACTGAATTCAGTACCCTAGTTTTATGTTAACCTATTAGGTTTTTCTTGATAAAAAGTTATTCCCCTGCCTCTCCAGCCTACCTGTATTTCTCTTAATGACTTTTGGAGTCTGAGCTCCTATTGATTTGAAAGGTATTGCAGTCAGAACTGTGTGCTGATGATAAAAGCCTCTGGTAGCAATAAACAGTTGTCCTTAAAAAATAATAATAATAATCAAAATGGCAATTCTACCCAAATTAATCTACCTATTTAATGCAATGCCAATCAAAGTGCCAGACACATTCTTCACAGATCTAGAAAAGACAATCATAAAATTCGTCTGGAATCATAAAAGACCCCGTATTGCCAAAGCAATCCTACACAAGAAGAGTGGAGTGGGCGGCATCTTACTACCTTACCAAAAATATACTACAAAGCTGTGGTAATCAAAACAGCATGATACTGACACAGAAACAGACATGTGGACCAATGGAACAGAATAGAGTTCCCAGAAATAAATTCCCAAACATACAGTCAACTAATCTTTGACAAGGGGTACCAGTCAATCCAGTGGAAAAAGGAAAACCTCTTCAGCAAATGGTGCTGGAAAAAATGGATTTCCACCTGCCAAAAGATGAATCTGAACCCTTACCTTTCACCATTGACAAAAATAAAGTCAAGGTGGACCAAGGATCTAAATCTAAGACCTCAAACTATAAAACTGTTCCTGGAAAACATTAGGGGAAACCCTGGGAGACACTGAAGTAGGGAGACTTCTTAAATAAGACCCCCAAAGCACAGTCGATAATCTCCAAAATAGACAAATGGGATTACATCAGACTAAGAAGTTTCTGCATGGAAAAACACACAATAATTAGTGTGAATTGATAGTCCTCAGAATGGGAAAATATTTTTGTAAGCTATTCATCAGATAAGGGATTGATAACCAGAATACACAAGGAACTCAAGCAGCTGTTACAAAAAAAGATGATCAACCCTATTAAAAGATGTGCAAATGAGTTGAAAAAACGACTCTCTAAAGATGACATACGAATAGTCAAAAGTTATATGAAAAAAATGCTCAACATCCCTCATCGTAAGGAAAATGCATATCAATACAACAATGAGATACCACCTAACCCCAGTCAGAATAACTAAGATTAAAAAAAAAAAATGGTAAGTGCTGGCAGGAGAGTGGTGAAAGGGGAACTCTCTTACACTGCTGGTGGGAATATAAATTGGTCCAGCCATTGTGGAGAACAACTTGGAGATTCCTCAAAAATCTACAAATAGAACTACCATATGATCCAGCAATCCCACTCCTCAGTATCTACCCAAAGGACAGAAGAACTCTTAACTGGAAAAGTGCTCGCACATCAGTGTTTATTGCAACACTATTCACAATTGCTAAGACATGGAACCAACCCAAATGCCCACCAACAGATGAATGGATTGAAAAACTGGCACATATACTGTATGGAATACTGTTCAGCCATAAAATTAAAAAAAATACCTTGACTTTGACAGAAAGTGGAAGAATATGGATTTACTGCTGAGTGAAGCAAGCCAGGCTATGAAGGAGAGACATTGTATGTCCTCACTTAATATATACCAACTGTTGGCACTCTATGACTGAAACTGATTGACTAAAGGATATAGAAACACAGTAAATGGATATGAATACCAGATATAGTGTGTGTGAAAGAGCAGAGTCTGAGGAAGGACATTTAGAAGAAAAATAGAGAGGCAAAGCATTAATGGGACAAAGAAATGTGGTATTATCTGTTGAAGATACTTTTATAGTTTTATCAAATGGACTAGAGAGAAATGTTCACATGTTGAAATATTCATTTTGTAAGCTAAATAATGTGATTGAATGTAAAAGAGAAAATGAAACTTAAAAAATGTAAAAATAATAATAATAATAAATACCTAAAAAGAAACCATAAAAAAAACCCCAAACTCATGCCGAGTGTATGTGTGTGCATGCCCAAGATCCTGAGAAGAGAATGGAGGAGAAGGGATTGTGGCATGGCCATCAACCCAGGGGGTGATATCTCGCTTTCTGTCTCTCTCTCTGTCTTTCTGGTGAGCGTATGCGCCCTATAGCAAAAAAAAAAAAAAAAAAAAAAAAAAAAAAAAAAAAAAAAAAAATGGCACTGAAGCTTTTATTTAAAAAAAAAAAAAAAAAGATCTGTTGTGAACTAATGGTTATAGAGGAGGAACGGTTACAAGTGAATCTGAAACACACGATAGGAATTTCTAGTGCATAACCAGGAGTTTATCAGTTGTCCAGTAGAGGACATGATATTCGGACTAGGAGGGTTCCAGGAGTACATCACAGTGAAGTTGTGCACCGAAGAAAAAAATCAGTCAGAGGTCCATGTAAAGAAGAAATGACATTTACAACAATTAGAAAGTTTCCCAGATATAGCAGTGCTTGGGAGAGTTTAATAATAATGGCATTTGGGGGCCAGCTGGTAGTGTGGTGGTTAAAGTGACTCTATCCCATGTGACTGATTGTGCGATTTGAATCCTGGACCTGGCAGCTTGAAAAGCAAACCAACACGCATGTGCATGTGTACCCAAAATCTGAAGGGGAGAGAGAAATGGAGGAGAAGGAATTGTGGCACGACCTTGCCCTACGGGGAAGGGTGCTTTTTCACTTTTTCTCTCTCTCTGTTTCTCTCTGGCAAGTCCCCATGCCCTCTGGCAAAAATTTTTAAAAAACAGCATTTGTGTGCCATGGAGAGGTGGTCTGGGATGGGAAAACAAAGACTCATCCTGTAAAGATGGTTATAATGATCATGGCCATAATCATTTGTAGTTCATTGTCACTGTGAGGAATGGAACTGAAAAACTGCTTAAGAACTGATCAAGTAGCACAAGTATCAATTGATGTCTTTGAGATTTTATTTTTCATTAATTTGATTTCATACTTTTTTTTTTTTTAGAGCTTTTCGCTATAGGACACGTGCGCTCGCCAGACAGACAGAGATAGACAGAGAAACAGAAAGCGAGAAATCACCCCCCGGGGGGATGGCCTGCAATCCCTTCTCCTCCATTCTCCTCTCAGGATCTTGGGCATGCACGCACACGTGCCCAGCGTGAGTTTTATGTCACTGGATCCGGGATGTGAACTGCAGTCGACTATGTGGGAGTCCAGCAACATAGCCATTACGCTAACTGCTGGTCCCGATTTCATACATTTTTGAAAAAGTTTATTATTTTTTTTCTCATGAGAGAAATAAAAAGAGGAAAAGGCACCCCCAGCTGGATCTTCATGTGGTGTTGGAAAGCTGCTCACCCAGATTAGATAAATCAGGATGTTCACAACGGCCCAGTTAAGCACACTTTGCTTTACTAAGGTGCTACGTTCCACCTCTGGCCCATTAGGAAAGGTTAGGAAGGATGGAGGTTTCAGGGTATTTCTTCTCCAGGTCAAATACTTGATTAAAAAGTTCTAGATGAGATCAGCAGATGGTGTACTGGTTACATTTCTGGACTCCCACATGGCTGGCTGCAGTTCCGGTGACTTGAAAATCATGCTGGGTGCGAATATGTGTGTGCCCAAAATCTAAAGAGAAGAAGGGATTGTGGCATGGCTATTCCTTCTGGGGGGGGGGTTCTCACTTTCTATCTCTGTCTCTTTCTGTGTCTCTAGTGAAAGCACACACGTTATAAAAATTTGTCTTAAATAAAAGGTTCTAGACTACCATAGTACTTATAAATTGGTTCATCTCATTCTTAAGCACAGTGCTGGATATTTTTTCAGTCAATAGAATTTGGAAATGGGGGAGGGTGGAGGGGGTTTATGAGAAAATTTATAAAGGACATAAGAATACATGTGAATAAAGGAAAAGGTTATGGGATGGTGTGTCATGGCAGAGTAAAAAATATGAACAATTTAATACATTAAAAAAACTAGAATTATTAACAAATGTGCACAGCATAATGTTTAATGTTGAAGAATATGAAAATATGTATATCCTTGATTTGATTATTTTACACTGGATGAATGCCCTAAAAGCTGCTGTGTAGCCCACAAAGATATACATTGATTACGTGTATACCAGAAATCATATTTACAATTTAAAAAGAAAAACTTAAAAAAGGTGTTTGGAAAGACTTCAAAAATCATTTTATATATTGGGTTGTTGGAAAAGTCACAAAGCATTTTTGCATAGAAAAACATAGAAAAAATATATCATGACTTTTCTCCAACTTGTAGATCTTTTGCTAAACTTTGGGCATCAGCTAAGTCAGTGCCCCTTCTTTCAGAAAAGGCTGAGTGGTTTTGCCAGCTAGATGTTACCCTCTTTCTTAGCATGTGTGCTACCACAAGCATGTGCCCTAACTGGTACAGGTTAGAGCAGCCAGGGTAGGCTGTAGGTACTAGATCCACTCTTTGGCATAGGCAGTATGACTCCCTGTGAAGTTCCCGACTCTTCAGCTACCGCTATTAGTTCTGTTTTAGTCCAGGGAATGCAGGTTACCAAGGAGGTCCAGATCTTCCTGCAACTGGCTTACCTTTAAAAGGGGCTTTAAAGGGGCTTGAACACCAGCAGCAGGAGCATCCTCCTTTGAGAGGATCACTGGAGAAAAAAAGATCAAAGTCAAGTCCCTGCAGAGTTGGGTGGGGGATAAGGAGCAAGGAGAAGGGTTCACAGGGCAAAGTCAGGAGAGAGAGGGAGAGGGCAGACAGACAAAGGAGATCTTAGTTTGGGGTGGTTGGGATTTTATTTTTAAATTTTGCCAGAGGGTATGTGTCCTTGCCAGAAAGAGGGAGTGGGAGAGGGGGAGTGGGAGAAAGCACCCCTCAGTGAGGGCTAATCCCTGCTTTTCCATTTCTCTATCACACTGGGATTTTGGGGACACACACACACACACACACACACACACACACGGTGTTTTTCAAGCCACCAGGGCTGGCATTCAGCTGTGTGGGATCTGTCTGACTTAACCACAAGGTCCTGGGACTGCCCCAGTTTCAGTTGCCGAGGTTTTAGAATTTGTTTTCTTTTAATTTATATAGTCTTTTAGCTAACTTTGCATTATCTTTTAGAGAGGCAGTTTTGGATTCTTGTCATTGTTTATATGCCTCTAAAATCCAATTAACATACAAGTTCCATTTGGGCTATCTAATTTTTTATTTTTGTTCTTCCAATTGCCTTTGGGGAAAAACTAATTTGGGGAGATCAAAAGCCTCCCTCCCCCGAGTGGCCAGTATAACTCAAGTTGACTTTTAGTAGGGTTGGTTTAGTATGTCAAAAATTTACATGTTGAAAACCCATAATTTTGAACACTTAACTATCAGGAGCATAAGAGTGTGGTGGCCCTTTGGCTGTGTCCTTAGATTTTGAACTACTCGAGTACCCATCAAAACAATGGAAAAATCCTTTGTGACAGAGAAGGTACCAGAAATAATCCAAATCCGAAAGAGGCCAGAACCTCAACCAAGATAGGAGGATTGAGAGACACTGAAGTCCAGGGCCATCAGGGGGATTACAGAGCACAAAATGGTCCCAGGAGGTGACTTTCTGGAGTCCTGAGAGGCACCAGGGAGCTGTGGAGGGTCTCTGTATCTCCCACTTCTGACACCACGATGTGTCAACTGATCAGAAATGAAACTGGGAAAAAAAAAAAAAAAAAAAAAAAAGCAAGTGGTGATATTTATTCCGAGCTTTAAAAGAATTGCAATTCAGGATGCACTTTCAGCAAACAGACATGATTGCCATTGGAGCTCAGATTACACAAGGCTTTTAAAGGGAAAAAGACATTTTTGTACAAAAAGGAAACCTGAGGAAACTTGCACAGATGGTGTACCCAGGGAGGTTACTAATGTGGACAAGTCATCCTAGTACTAGGTCATAGAGGACTGATGAGTAGGGTTATCTGCAGGTGAAAGAGTTCCTTGGTTGCAGGTCATGTCTATTCCTTGCAGCTCTAATGGTCATTTCAGGATATGTATGGCCTCTGCTGTTTGACACAGCTCAAAGGCCCACGTTTCATCTGGGTAGAGATGTGCAATAATCTCCTTCCCAAATGACTCCCCAATGCCACTCTGTTTGCTCTGAAGTATGATGTCTCCACATCTTTGTTCTGTTTCCACATGAAATGAAAACGCACCCTCTCAGATGTGGAGATGTTCTGTCCCATTGGGCTGACTGCTCTGAGTGGCGTCACTGCCTTGCTTGGTGTCTACAATACATAACACGTGCAGGGTTACATATTCCTTAAGGTGAATGCCATTCCTCTTCCGAGCCTTCTCTGAACCCAAGGATGAGGAAATGAGCTGATTCACCATTCTAGGTTCTGATCTAGCTTGACATTCTGATTTTAACATTGAGCTCTGCTTCACAGTCATTCGATCTTTTAAAAAGTTTAGACCATTTTCATGAGCCTGCCTGCCTGGGGCCTCTTCCCCACGCAGTTCTCAGAACATCTGCTCCCGAGTGCTCTGTGCATATGGAGTTGACTGTGACCGCTGCGGGGCTGGGACGGTGCCTGTGACAGCGTTGTGACAAACTGCTGCCGAATCTGCACCACAGGACAGGACTACTGGCTGGAGCTTCTCTCCCTCTCTCAGAATTGCTCAAAGTTGAATGTTTCTGTTAACTTTTTAAGTTTTCCCCCTATCTTGGTGCTTCATAAAATTCAGTATAATCTGAGCCTGTCATGCTTCTAATTCAAGGGAAGGAGGGGAAATGGAAGGGTAGTGGGAGGGACAAGAAGATGACAAATTTAACTGAGCACTTATTAGGTGCCAGAGATTTTCATGTATTCCATAGATAGATGATAGATAGATAGATAGTCATTTCTGAATCAGTATCTATATTTATGAGTACAGTATAGTTTTTTGTTTGTTTTAGATTTTTGCCATAGGGCACATGTACTTGCTGGAGACAGAGGCAGAGACGGAAATTGATAAATTACTCCCTCCAGGAGGATGACTACACCTAAATCCCTTCTCCTTCATTCTTCTCTTGGGAATTCGGGCATGCATGCACACGCCTGGCTTGTTTTTCAAGTCACTGGCTCTGGGACTCGAACCATGGAGTCAGTCAGTGATGTGGAATCTAGCACCTTAACCTCCATGCTACCTACTGCTAGGTATAGTTTTTTTTTTTTTTTTTTTTTTTTTTTTTTTTTTTTTTTTAGATGTCAGAGGGCACAGGCATGCATGTGTGTGTGCACACGAGAGAGAGAAAGAGAGAGGGAGAGAGAAAAAGTGCCTCTTTGATGGAGCCTGGCCATGCTGCAATCCTTTTTCTTCCCGTTCTCCATCCTGTGAGGATCCTGAGCATGTGTGATTGTGTGCAGAATGCTTCTCCAGCTGCCAGGGCCAGGACTCGCCCCCTGGTGTCTATGTGGGAGCAACCTTCCTCCACACAGTCCTCTACGTACTGTGCTGCAGGGGCAGTCCCAGGTGATTTTCTTACAGCATGTGTACAGTGCATAAGAGCCAGATCAGGGCTACAAACACAGCACATGCTCCATACTGACACCCAGGTGCCAGGGGTTTTCATATACTGCATACTGGCCTCACTTGATCGCTAGAGGACCATTGTGCTGTTGGTATTGTGTTTTTTTTTTTTTTTTTTTTTTTTTTTTTTTTTTTTTTTTTTTTGCTATAGGGTGCATGCACTCACCAGACAGACAGAGAGAGAGACAGACAGAAAGCGAGAAATCACCCCCCCAGGGGGTATGGCCACGCTGCAATCCCTTCTCCTCCATTCTCCTCTCGGGATCTTGGGCACGCACACGCGCCCGGCGTTGAGTTTAAGCCGCCGGGTCTGGGACTCAAACCACAGTCGACTACATGGGAGTTCAGCAACATAGCCATTACGCTAACTGCTGGTCCCAATACCCATTTTTTCATACAAATAGGAAGTTGAGGTTCAAATAAACAAAATTGTTTGCCCCTAAGCGATTTGAATCCTAGTCTGGTTTCAAACGCCATTCCATCACTATACTCAAAGGGTTTTTTTTCTTTTTTTCTTTTTTTTTTTTTTGAGAGGTTTTTGCTATAGGGCTTGTGCGCTCGCCAGAAAGACAGACAGAGACAGAGAGACAGAAAGCGAGAAATCACCCCCCAGGGGGGATGGCCACGCCGCAATCCCTTCTCCTCCATTCTCCTCTCGGGATCTTGGGCACGCACGCACACGCACCTGGCGTGAGTTTAAGCCGCTGGGTCCAGGACTTGAACCGCGGTTGACTACGTGGGAGTCCAGCGACATAGCCTTTACGCTAATTGCTGGTCCCTACCCAAAGGGGTTCTATGAGCGCAAGAGCTTTATTTCAGAGTATTGTACAGGAAGTGTTTGCAGTCTGAGCTCATCCGAGGTTACGAATCCCCAGACTTACTTTCAGGATCGGAGGCAGTGGGGAAGGATCGAACCCCTTCAGAGATGTTGGAAACAGAGTTAAGCGGTCGTTTCTCCTGCTTCTCACTGTTGCGTCTTTCTTTCTTAGCTGCCTCCTGTCTCCGTTGGGTACTGGGGATCTGGATTAGTGACAATGGACAGAAAATGAGAAAGGATTCCAGGAAACAGCAAATATGTCAGGGGAGCAGAATGCCATTTTTAGAAGGACGCCCCTTGGCCTCTGGTGCAGTGGTTGCTTCTGGCTAGGAGGGTAAGCTGGCAGTGGGTTTCTGCCTCCTGCTCCGAAGGGAAGGCACCCTTTGTCTTCATGCTGGCCCCCCGGCCCCCTGGAGCATCCCCCACCCTGCCCTGTGGTGTCCCAATTAGGCTCACCCAAGTATTCTTTCTGCTCAGCTACAGAATGATCATTTCTATTTCCAACTGGCAACAGCTTGTCACCCTTCTGAGATGTATTTCCATCTACACGAAGCTCTCATCCTGCCAACCCTCTGCATAACAATGCCCAATGTTTTGCCATTGAAATGAGAATAAAACCCAGACTCCTTGCCATGCCTCTAGACCTTCTGTGATACAGCGCAGCCTCATCACTCCCCTCCCGACTCTGGGACACAGACGCAGTCCTCGCTTTTTCTCAGACACTCCAAACTCATTTTCATTTTTATTTGCTGTAACCTATTTTCTTCCCTCGCACAGAGATCAGCTCATGGGAACCTCAGAGAACCTTTGCAGCCCTCCACCTTCCACAGCTCCCTCCCCACCCACGCTGGCATTATGCTTATCATATCACTCTTCTATTTTCTCTGAAGAACACTTCATGATCAGAAATCACACTTTAGATTTATTTGTTAATTTTTGCTTTCTATTTTCCCCATTGATACTAAGTCCATTTGCCATCTCCGTCTGTTTTCCACTGTGTTCTTTGTGCACTAGAGCAGTTCATACTTAGTAAATATTGATTAAATGAAGGCGATATATTAACATCGAGAGATGGCTGATGTTGCTGGAATGTTTGCTACTGGGACAAGCAGCTAAAAGAATATTTTATCAAGAAATGGGGTTTGGAGATAGTGACCTTGTCTTACGCTCTCCCAAAGACTCTTGCAAATTATTGGCATATTAAGTAAAAAACAAGGGTAGGCCTTGCTTTGCATGGTTCCAGTGTTCGTGAATTTCAGTTAACCACAGTTTGGCTTAATAAACCAGTGCCCAACTACACTCATAGTTTCAGCTACCTGGGGCCAGGAGCAATGGTAAAATACTGTCCTCTGCAAGGCTGACCCACTTGGGAATGCTCTATACCCAGAGACCCCCGAGTACTCTGGGCATGCACATACCCATGGTCTGGGGTGGCTGAAGCTCGGTATGGATCATGGCATTAACACCCAGCTGTGTGCTGGCGGCATGTGCGTGTGTGCCCAGAATCCCAGAGGAGAATGGAGAGGGAGGGACTGCAGCGTGGCCCTCCTCCCTGGGGGGTGATTTCTCACATTCTGTCTCTCTGTCTTTCTGGCAAGCACATGTGCCCTATAGCAAAACAAAGAAACAAACAAACAACAAAAAAAAACTCTCTCCAAACAAACAAACAAACACCCTGCTGTGGGCCCAGCCTCAGCAGCTCAGTTGGTAGCACCCTGTCCTGCAGTGATGGGAGCCACGTGGTCAGCAGATCCCAGATCCCGAGTGGACCTGAAAACATGGTGGGCCAGGGAGAGTGGCGGGAAGGGGATCGCAGTGAGCTGAGACCCTGCGGAAGGTACCTCTCTCTCTCTCACTAATGCACTCTCATTAACGGTAATAAAAAAGACTGTTCTGGAGCTGCTCTCTGTCTCTGCCGCCCTGATACATTAATTGCAAGGAACTGAATCAGGACAAGCACCTCCAGTTCCTTAGTCCACGTGACACTCCAGGGATAGTGGCCGCACATCCCGCTCAATGACCAATCACAGCACTTCTCTCAGTCTATCCGTGATGGGTTACTACACAGCCAGCATCAGCTCCTGCATAGACAGAAAAGATGCAATGTCGGGCCAGCAGGTGGCATGGTGGTTATGGTGCTGGACTCCCACGTGGGCAACCATGATTTGAGTCCCAGACCCAGTGACTTGAAAAATCATACCAGATGCATGTGCATGTGCATGCATGCCCAAAATCCCAGCAGGAGAATGGATTGGGCATGGTCATTCCCCCCTGGGGGGTGATTTCTCACTTTCCCTCTTTCTGTCTCTCTCTCTCCAGTGAGTACACACAACCTATGGCAAAAACTCAAAAAAAAAAAAATGTTGCAGTTGTGTTGCCTTCTGACTCTTAGTGATAAACTCCTGGGACATTTTGTGAAAATAGGTAGTGGAAAGAGGGATTTCATCAACATAAAACAAAGTGCAGCAAAGAAAAAAAGTTTTAATGCTGGAAGTGAAATTTTTTTTTTTTTTTGAGAGGTTTTTGCCATAGGGCGTGTGCGCTCGCCAGACAGACAGAAAGAAACAGAGAGACAGAAAGCAAGAAATCACCCCCCAGGGGGGATGGCCACGCTGCAATCCCTTCTCCTCCATTCTCCTCTCGGGATCTTGGGCACGCATGCACACGCGCCCGGCGTGGGTTTTAAGCCACTGGGTCCGGGACACGAACCGTGGTCGACCATGTGGGAGTCCAGCCACATAGCCACTACGCTAACTGCTGGTCCCTGGAAGTGAAATTTGAATTAAACAAACAGAATATAAAAGAAATACATGGCCTGAAGTCAAATTTAGGGAAAATTTAGTAAAATATTTGCCCTTCAATTTATTACTGTACAATCCATAATTTTACAGAATTATAATCCACAATTCATCTTGTAAGCTTACTTTTAGACCATCCCCCCAAGGTATGAATCAATATAATCGGGAGCCTTCTTCTTTTGTCTCCCTTGGCTTCTTCAAGACTACCTGCCTTGGGACCAGCAGTTGGCATAATGGCTATGTCGCTGAACTCCCATGTAGTCGACTGCGGTTCGAATCCCCGACCCTGTGGCTTAAACTCACGCTGGGCACATGTGCATGTGTGCCCAAGATCCCGAGAGGAGAATGGAGGAGAAGGGATTGCAGTGTGGTCATCCCCCCCTGGGGGGTGATTTCTTGCTTTCTGTCTCTCTCTGTCTTTCTGGTGAGCGCGTGCGCCCGATAGCAAAAACCTCTCCAAAAAGTAAAAAGACTGCTTACCTCAGTTCTCTTGAGTTCCCTTCTCTGACTTTCTTTCCGGTGTTTAAGATCTGTCTCCTAAAGAGACGAGTCCCCCTCCAGCAGTCGCCTTCTTGGATGGTTGGAGCTAAAGTTATTTGGTAACTCAACAACTCACATTTCCTAAGTGCTATGTTTTCATTTCTTTCCTTTCCTTTTCTCTTTTGTTTTATTTCTTTCTCTTATTGCCAGAAGGTGCATGCATGCACTCAGCACAGAGAGAAAGAGAAACAGAAAGAAAAAGAGAGCGCAATCACCCTCACTCCAGGGAGATGTGGCAACATGGCAGTCCTTTTTCCTCCATTCAATCAAGATCCTTTTGTAGATGGGGAAACCAGCTTAGAAAAGTTAGATAAGTTCTTTATTCAAAGTAACAAATACAAATATTTATGTTTTCACAAACAATTGAGGAAAACCGTATATATATATTTTTTTAAGGATTTTTGGGTTAAGGTGCATGTCCTTGCTGGAGGGAAGCCGTGAGAGCAAAAGTGAGAAATCGTTACCCAGAAAGAATGGCCATAGCACAATCCCTTCTCCTCCATTCTCCTCCTGGGACTTTGGGCATGCATACACATGTACTAGGCATGGTTCAAGCTGCCAGGTCTGGGACTTGAACCACAGTCGGCCATGTGGGGTCTAGCACTTTAACCACCAGACCACCTGCTGGCCCCAAAAACAGTATTTTAAAAATTTATTTTGTTCCTGGTAGGGTCACATCATGGTGCATGAGCAGGGGGGTGAGGTGGAGAGGCCCCGTGACAGGGTCTCACCACACTGAGCTCCTCCTTCCCCGGCCTCCAACTCCTCAGGACCCTGGGTGTTTTCAAGCCGCCCGGAGAGCCGAACTCATGGTCGGCCACAGGGCTTCCAACACTGCAGTTCAGTTAGCTACCTACTCTGCCACCGGGCTGGGGGACAATGGTATCTCTGTAAGGCTATGTTACAAGTCATCTGAGTCATGTTATTCCATAAGAGCCAATATCAGAAAAGAGAAAACACTGCCAAATATTTTGCAAATATGGCATGAGGCACTCTGGTAATAAATTAAATATTTTGACAACTCTTTAGTCATGAGGGCTGAACATTAACACTAATCCTAGGGGGGTCAGCAGGTGGCGTGGTGGTTAAGGGTACTGGACTCCCACATGGCTGACCGTAGTTTGAGTCACAGAACTGGCAGCTTGCTTTCTCACTTTCTCTCCCTCCCTCTCTCTCTCTCTTTCCTTCTCAGGTCAAATTAAATTACATAAATAAAGTTAAATAAAATAACTCTTTCCAAAAAAAAGAAAAGAAGGGAACCAGCAGTTAGCATAATGACTGTGTCGCTGGACTCCCACGTAGTCGACTGCGGTTCGCGTCCCGGACCCAGTGGCCGGGTGCGTGTGCGTGTGTGCCCAAGATCCCGAGAGGAGAATGGAGGAGAAGGGATTGCAGCATGACCATCCCCCCTGGGGGGTGATTTCTCGCTTTCTATCTCTCTGTCTCTCTGTCTGTCTGGCGAGGACACGTGCTCTATAGCGAAAACCTCTCCAAAAAAAAAAAAAAAAAAAAAAGAAAAGATAAACTAATGCTAGGTAAAATTGTGACAAAGATGGTATTTTCTTCAGAGACCCTTCCTTCTCTCCCCCCACCACAACAGACTCACCATTTTATCTGCCCTTCTCCCCAGTGTCCTATCAGAATCTGATACCTGAGGGGATCAGGACTCATTCACAGCTGGGCCTAAGTGACTGATAACAGCTGAGCACATTTACTTGATAACTAAGGAAGTACAGTGTCTAGTGGAAAGGTCTAGGTGTATTTACAGGGATCCTTGGAGAAGCCTAGTGTTTATCACACAGGTGGTAGTCTGTTTCTATGTGTTGGAAAACCACCTAACGGTTAAATTCGGTATGGTCTGATTGTGGTACTGGCAACAGTCATTTGATTATAATTTTCAACTTTTCTAAGGTTTTTGCCATAGGAAACATGTGCTTGCTGGAGAGACACAGAGAGAGAAAGAGACAGGGAAAGTGAGAGATCACCCCCCAAAGGGGCTGGTCATGCCACAATCCCTTCTCCTCTATTCTCCTCTCAGAATTTTGGGCACACACACACAGGCACCCAGAGTGTTTACTTTTTTATTTTTTATTTTTATTTTTTTTGAGAGGTTTTCGCTATAGGGTGCGTGCACTTGCCAGAGAGACAGAAAGCGAGAAATCACCCCCCAGGGGGGATGGTCACGCCGCAATCCCTTCTCCTCCATTCTCCTCTCGGGATCTTGGGCACGCACGCACATGCGCCCGGCGTGAGTTTTAAGCTACTGAGTCTGAGACAGGAACCGGGGTCGACTACGTGGGAGTCCAGCGACATAGCCATTACGCTAACTGCTGGTTCCCAACACCCAGAGTGTTTTTCAAGTCACTGGTCCAGGACTTGAACCAAGGAGTTGGTTGTGGGGGATCCAGCATCTTAACCACCATACCACCTGCTGGCTCAAAGCTAGCATATCTTAAATTAAAACTTTTTATTTTGTAATCTTCTTAGATTTAGAGAAAAGAGGCAGAGGTACTATAGAGAATTCCCACGGGCTCTTCCACGCCTTGCTCTGAAGTTCACACCTTATACCGCGTTGTTTCATTCATCAGAGTCTAAGGCGAGCCCAGACTCAGCCTTTACTGTACTTGAGGCTAATCCTTAAACTCACACTGTAAACTCTGTCGGGCGCTGCGTGCTTCTCGGCTCTGGCTGACTGTGTTCCCGTAGCATCTGGTTTGCCTTTTAAATAGAACAGAATGCAAAGCTGTGGTGCTAGCCTTGGCATCAGAAGGCCTGGCTGAGTCTTCACTCTGATGCCTACCAGTTCCATGAAACACATTTCCTCCTCTTTGGACTGTGACCATAATATTCGCCCTGCCAACCAGGGAAAGCAGGTTTGAGGTCTGTCTCATGGTGGCTCTGTAAGGATGGTGGGCCTGGTCGTCTCACTCACCACGGCCTCCCTAGCGTCTGATACAGGGTCAGAACGTTCAAGCACTCAACAAACACGGTCCTACTGAGTGAAAGGTCACTTGAGGTAACGTCCTTAAAGGTTGTTATACATTTTAAAATGTGGTGGCGATATTAGGAGTGCAAGCTGCTCCTGGGTAAGCTGGCGACAAACAGGCTGTTGCTGTCAGTCACGCACTGCCTGATGCTGAAGCTCACCGCCCTTCCTGTACGGCTCATGACGGAGTCGGGACCTGTGTGAGAAGCTGGTGCTCAGGGGGCACAGCCAACAGCCTTGAAACCAGCTTGTCTAAAAGTGGGTGCAGTTGTAAATGTCAGCAAAGTGGCGGTTTGTTATTTTGCTGGTAAGTATTTTGTGATGATAGGAGACCTTGACAGCCAATGTTGTCCTAGCTTCAGATTTCATTGTACTGGAGTGCTGATTTACATCTTTGCTATATATCTTTTCCTGAGTTTATTTCATGCAGAAAGTAAACGTGTTTAAACCATGCATCGGCATTTTGTTATTCATTTCCAGGAGGCAAAAATATCTTCATCTAATCCTTGCCTTTCACCTGTAATGAGTTCTGTGTTCATTTTGATTTGATTTCTTTCAGAGTTGCTGTATAGTAGGCAAAGCTTGAAATATTATATTTAGGATCCCTTTGTTGAAAGAGTAAATGAAACATTTCATTTAGCATTTTAGCCCCAGGAGGCCTGCGGGGACAATGTCACTATTCTCATGCTCCTGATAGTGGGGTGCAGCCGTCCTTGTTATGACTAGATCTCCTGAACTTGCGGTTCTAGGGGAAGGGAAAGGTGTGAATGTCCGAGTGTTCCCAGCATGTGGCAGCCCAGCAGCGTCACACCAGCCCAGGGCCCTGTAAGTCAGGCTTTTTGCGTGGAGAGTAAGTGGCCTAGGAAATAATGCTAGTAGTGTTGAGTTCGAATAGAAGAATGGTGTTCTGAGCTTGAAAAATGTATATACAAATGAAAGAATTCAGTCATATAGAACCTCAAAGATTTCTCTGAGTGACAATAATGCCATTATGCTGGCATCGAGTTTTAGAACTGGGGGTTCTAATATTTATTCTCTCATTTTATCCATGAAGAGATGGAGGTCCAAAAAGCCAAGAGCCAGTGGAAGTTCAGGCAGCTGGCAGCAAAGCCCACGCAGAATTACAGACGGTGGAATCGGCAGTTTCGCTTTCTCTGAACTAGGGATGTTGGTTTTCTTTTTTTAATTGCTCAAGGGCACACGCACTCATCAGAGTAAGAGAGATAGAGATAGAGAAAAAGACAGAAAAAGAGAAAAAGCATCATTCCACCAGGACGTAGGGCATACATGTGCACATGCCTGGCTGTTGTCAGGCTCCTGGGGCTGGCATTTGATCCATGGGAGGCCATGGGGGATCCAGCTCCGTCTGCACAGGGTTAAAGGATGGTGCTATGGGGGCATGCCCAACTAGGGGTGCTTTTAACTGTTGTTTATTCAGCTCAGTAATTGCCTAGGGATGCCGCCCTTCTTCCTCAGCCCTATTCCTGCCTCTGGTTTAGAACATTTGCTAATTGTACCTGATAAAGCTGGGAGGTGAATCCTTGGCAGGGCAACTCTATGCTCCGTATGGGATTTGCAAAGATTTAATAAGGAGGAGGTTTTTTTTTCTTTTTTAATTTGCTAGAGGGGAAACCAGCAGATGGTATAATGGTTACATTATTGAACTCCCACTCCCATTATTGGCTGACTGTGCTTCAAGTCCTTCACCCAGCAACTTAAAACTCACACAGGGCGTGCATGTGTGTGCCCAAGGTCCCAAGAGGTGAATGGAGGAGAAGGGATCACAGCGTGTCCATCTCCCTGGGGGGGGTGGTGGGATTTCTCGCTTTCCGTCTCTCTAGCAAGTACACGCGCCCCACTACAAAAATCTCTCCCCCCCAGAAAAAGATTTTGCTAGAGGGACATGTGCTTGCCAGAGGAGGAGAGGGAGAAGTGGAGAGAGAGAGAGACAAAGTGAGAACCATGAGAAATGGTTACTCTCAACCCTTTCTCCATTACTCCTTTTAGGATTTGGGGCTTGCAGTAACACGCGTCAGACATGTTGTTTAAGCTGCTGAGTGGGACCGCAAACTGTTCACTTGGCTATGTGAGACCCAGCCACCTTAACCACCATGCTACCAGCTGGTGCAGAAAGGAGTTTTTGAAAGATAAAGTTTTTTTACAAGATTCTGTTTTTCTTACTTATGATTTCATGGTTTCCTCTCAAATTAATTAAAATTATTTTCACTCATGTGTATCACTTATTCATGATCAATATAGATTCATATCAATATAAGAAATCTTATTCCAGACAATACTGTCAATAAATGTGCTTCACCCTATGATATAAACCAAAAAAAAAACCCCATGAAAAACAGAAAATTGTGCTTTGCAGTTTGGCTCAGTAGCCATACACGACTGCAATAAATGAGGCACACCAGTTATTTGGAGTAAAATCAGAAGAAAGCTGAAATTAGAGAGGTCAGAGATCACTGTGGCTTGTGGCAGAGCTTTGATCAATAGAGAAGAGATAGGTGTTAAAAAATACTGTGTGCAGAAGATTCCTCATGTCTACTGGGAACTAGATATTTCAGGGGACAGGAGAAATGAAGATTTTCTACTCATAATTCAGCCTCCAGCAAGCAAAGCTAGTGTGCGATCACAACAGAACAGCAAACAGATTCTAGAACACCTCTGTCTGCTTGCTCCTGAACATTGAGGCTTAACTTCAAGAATTTGAAAGAAACATACCATTCATCAGATGACAAGAAATCACCGTCGGATCACGAGAAATATGGGAAAATGAGAAAATACCTCTCCTCCAATGGAAAGAGTAACTCTCCTTCATCCACAAGCAGTTCGGTGAAAGTCATGGAAATGTCTGATAAGGAATTTAGAGCATTCATAATGTCAAAACTAACAGAGATGGAAGAAAAGAGAGATAATGAACTGATAAAGAGAAAGGAGAAAGAAGTTGCCGAGTTCCAGGAGATGAGGAAATTCTTGCAAGATCTAAAAGAGGAATTACACACTTTACAAAAGACTCAAACGGAACTGCTAGAGATGAAGTCCATAATACAAGAAGTCAAAATCTCCCTAGAAAGTATTAAAAGCAGACTAGATCATTCAGAAAATAGAATCTCAGATGTAGAAGAGAAAATGGCTGGCTTAGAAAAATCCACCATGAAGACTGAGAAAATGGCCCAAAAATTTGAGAATGATATGCGAGAAGTACTGGATACTATCAAACGTCCAAATATCCGGATAATTGGCATTCCAGAAGGTGAAGAGACCCATAAGGGCATTGATAATCTATTCCATGAAATCCTGCAAGAAAACTTTCCAAACCTAGAGAGACATTTGAAGATCCAGTCCCAGGAAATACAAAGGACCCCAAATAAAATCAACCCAAGAAGATCTTCTCCAAGACACATTATAGCCAGGTTGACCAAAACCGCAGACAAAGACAAGATACTAAGATTGGCAAGAGAGAAACATCAAGTTACCTACAAAGGACATCCCATCAGGCTAACAGCAGATCTCTCATCGGAAACAATGCGAGCGAGGAGAGAATGGGAAAATATATTCAAAGTGTTACGAGAGAAGCAATTTCAGCCAAGAATACTGTACCCGGCAAGATTATCTTTCAGGTGGGAAGAAAAGACAAGAACATTCTCAGATAAACAAAACCTGAAAGAATTTACCAGCACCAGACCAGATCTCCAAGAAGTTCTCAAGGGTGTGTTGTATCAAGAAAATTAAACACAGACATATGGAAATAAGAGTCCAAAAACTATGAAAGTGGCCAACTTAATCATAGGGACAAGTCTGGAGTTGAATATTATATCCCAGAATTTAATCAGGAAAATTGAACCAGAACAGAAGATAAAAGTACATGAGACTGATAGGTTCATGCACCTACCATTTGAACAGAATCCTAACTTGTTTCCTGGCTTTAAGCAAAGTTCCTTGGCACTTCTTTGAGTTAAGTTAAAACTGGTTTTCTTAGTAGTAATGAGTGAACTCACCATTGAAAGTAGTTAGATTATGTAGGAAATTGTGTGATCAATGCAACGTGGGTGGGAAGGGAATGAAGGACAATTGTAGACACCGGAGGTGGTGTGAGAGGAGGGTGGGAAGGGACAGAGGGTCAGAAAGAGGGGTGGAAGTAATTCTAGGAACTAGTAATGGAAAATTTTTTGTAATGTGCATGATTGTGTCACTATGCAGTGTGTACTGGATGGGAGATTGCATTTTGTATGCTGTGATGAAGCTTAGGGAAGGAATGTAAATTGAGTTACAAAAAAAAAAGTTTCAGAAAAAAAATGTATATCTATTCAATGACTGCAGTAGTATATGTAGCCACAGCTAGGTGCTACTTTATAGGATGCGTAAAGTAAGACTTGTGTTCATGGAAATGTGGGTATCACCTGTGTTTGCTATGAGGGTATTTGGATTGATTAGGGTCTTTGGCGATACAATAACATGTGAGGAGAAAACAGTATAGAAAGCAAACATAGATACCAGAGACAGTGTGGGAGGAGAGTGGGAGATGGCAGAAGGTAAGAGATAGGGAATCAAGGATGGGGGGAAAAAAAAAGCAAAACATACAGAAGACAAGAAATGGAAGATCATTTGCTGACAATAGCATGTTTGTTGATGTGCTTGATTGAGACAATATATAGTGTACTTTGGATGGAAAATCTCATTTTGCATGCTGTAATGATGTTCAGTGAATGAATGCAAATAAATAAATTGAAATAAAAAAAATACTATGTGCAACGGCCAGCAGGTGGCGTGGTGGTGAAGGCACTGAATTCCCACTTGGCCAACCTCGATCCAGAAGCTTGTAAATCATGCCTGTTGTGTGTGCATGCTCAAAACCCCAAGAGGAGAATGGAGGGGCATGGTCATTCACCCTGGCGGATGATTTCTCGCTTTCCCTCTCTCTGTCTCTCTCTGTGTCTCTCTCTAGTGAGCAAATATACCCTATGGCAAAAACCTAAAACATCAAAAATAAAATGACACTATGTGCACATTTCCTCTTGGGTGAAATTGTTTGAATTTCATTAGCGATGTCCTACAGTAGAGGCGGCTACCACTACTTTTTCCAGTTTTGCTTAGACAACTCTAAAAAGAATTTGTAGGATTACCAAATACCCATAATCAAACTGTCACTGTCAGAATTCTTTCAGAAGAAACAATTTCAGAACTTATTTCGTTTTGGGTTTTAAAAAACTAGAGAAATGTTGAAAAATTTTTAAAAAATGAAAGAGAGCTAAAATAGTAAGAGAGAGCAAGGAAGGGGAGAAGAGAGGGAGAAAGAAAGAGGCAGAGAGAGAGAGCCTTGCAGAGATCACGTCTTAAACACACAGCCTGAGAGGACAAGCCACCGATCACGGCCGGCTTTCCACGTCTGGTGGCCACAGCACGTCTCCAACAACCCTCCTCTCCAGCAGCAGCGTTTCTTTCTCCACTTAATTATTGCTTCCATCTTTATGAGGCAAACTCCTCTAGCTACCACCTTTGGTAGCAAAACCACAAGAAGGCTGCCTCCTTACCCTCCCCACTTCCTTCCCTGCTTTTCTCTCTGGAACTACACAAAAGCAGCATTTGCCCACCCAGTCTTGGCTAACCTTCCCCTGTGTCCACACAGCTGGCCGCAGCCCCTTCTGGAGGTCACACCCACAGGGATGCGTTCTCCTTCCTCACCTGCCTCTCCTCGCTGTTGGTCTCGGGCTTTCTACCCACACTCAGGGCATTAGACACCAGACAGACGCCGGCCATGCCTGTCTGTATTTGCGATTCAGATCTCTCCTCTTAATTCTAACCAGGCATCTGGTATTCAAGTAAAATCTCCAAAATATGCCCAGACCACACTCCGGATTCTCCAAAATCTCCCCGCCCAGTTATTGGCGACTTGATCTCCAACTGATGGGCCACAACTCTCCATTATTTTTACTTCTTTTACTCTCACAGCCCAAATGCAATCATCAGGGAGCCTTCTTGGCTCTGCTTTCAAAATAACCAAGACTGACTCTTAGTGCTGTGATCTTACGTGCTGGAACCGCCCACTGTCATCTCAGATTATTCTAACGCACAGGAAACCCCTCTCCAACACAGCCTTTGGGGAGCGGAGCAGCTTGAGGGTCTCTGCAGCAGAGGGCAGCCCTGGCCTCTGCTCAGAGCCTCCAGCGCGCCGCCTCTGCTCCTGCTCCTGCTCCCTGCCCCAGCCCCTGGTGGCTTTGGTGACGTGCTGTCACCTCAGCGCCCGGGCACTGCTCTGCCAGCCTGGATTACTCTTCCCACAGGTGCCAGGATGTTCCCTCCAGGCCTGATCATAGGGCACCGTCAGGGCCTGCGTGTTCTCAGACCACCCTGCCTGCAGCTGGCGGCTACCATTCCTCCGCCTTTGCTTCTGTTTCCCTAGCATTCTTCTTGTTCTCCCCACACCTGTCCCCACCCTTGTCCAAGTAAAGGTTATTCACGTCCTTCTCCCAGGAGAGAGACAGAGAGACAGGCGCCCCCCAGTATCCTCGCTCTGACCAGCCCAGACTCATTCAGCCAGGGTCATGGGCATGTGTGTTTGCACCGGCCTGTTCAGGGAGACCTCCAACGTGAACCGGGACTTCTCACTCGGCTCCAGGCGTGTCACTGCCACGCCACCACCTGGCCTGAGCATTTACCTTCTAATAACGTATGCTTATTTTATTTATTTTTATATTTATTACCTGTTCTTCCCCTGTCCCCTGGGGCAGGGACTTTGGGCTCGTTTGTTCTCTGTTTCATGTCCCATCTCTAGGGCAGGCTCTGTCACCCTCTAGAGGCTGGGTTGGTAGTGCTGTGGCTGCACATGTGGACCTTGGGGTCCCATGAACCTGATGAGAATGTTGCATGAGGAACTTAAGGCAGGTGATTGTAATCCTCTGAGCAGAAGCTGACTGCTCTATGAAATGTAAGCGGTGAGGGTTTTATATGCTGTTTAGAGGAACAAGTTGTCTACGTGGATATACAGTGTGTGGCACTAAGTTCTCCGCAGTTCACCCACCGGAATCTTTTTTTTTAATGCCAGAGGGTATGTGCACATGCAAGAGAGAGAGGGGAGGAGAGAGAGGAAGCAGCCCACCGACAAGACCTGGTCCTTTCCCTCCAAATGCCCATTTCATTTAGATGCTGGGCATGTGTGTGTGCCCAGCATGGACGCCACTGGGGCTGGGGCTTGAACCGCGATCAGTCACGTGGAATTTGTCTTTCTCCATGGGTCCTTAACCATTGTGCTATAAGGGTAGCCCTGAATCTTCTTTTAATAATATTTCCCCCATATTTATAGAGAAAAATTTCAGTGTCTTTTTCCTTCCATGGCTGATAAGATAATTGACTACGAATTAGTAAAGAACAAAATTTTTTCTTTTTTTTTTGGAGAGGTTTTCGCTATAGGGCACATGTGCTCGCCAGACAGACAGAGAGAGACAGAGAGACAGAAAGCAAGAAATCCCCCCCTGGGAGGATGGCCATGCTGCAATCCCTTCTCCTCCATTCTCCTCTCGGGATCTTGGGCACACACGCACACGTGCCCGGCGTGAGTTTTAAGCCACCGGGTCCAGGACGCGAACCGCGGTCAACTACCTGGGAGTCCAGAGACAGCCATTACGTTAACTGCTGGTTCCCCAAAATTTTTTCTTCAAAGACAGAGCTTTGCCAGCCATGTCAATGATCCTCCTGCCTCAACCTTCCAGGTGCCCCACAAATATATTCCAGCACTCCTAGCTCTTTCAGCTTAATACATGATATTAATATAGTATATAAAATTAAGATCTTTGCACTCACAGTTGTAGTTGAAAATATGTCTTTATTTTTCATAAAAAGTCTGTGCAGAGTGCCAGCTGATGGTGTGGTGGTTAAGGCGGCTGGATCCCTCATGGCCAATTGTGCTGTAGGAGTCTCAGACCTGGGGGCTTGAAAAACATGGCAGGGGGGTGCACACAACCAAATTTCTGGCAGGAGAATGGAGAAGGGATTGTGGTGTGGCTAGGAGTGACTGATCACTTCCTTTTTCTCTCCCTGACTCTCTCTGGTGAGTGCATGCACCCCACAGCAAAATTTTAAAAAAATTCTATGCAGAAAAAATTCAGTGCAATTATTTGTAATTTTTTTCCTTAGAAAATGTTAGCACAAGTTTTGGTATCACTGCTCATGATAAAGAAGTATGTTGATCATTAGAAATGCTTCAGCCACTTGGTTTGGGCTAAATACAATTTTCCATTTCCTCTAATGAGCCATTATAAAGACGATTTTTAGAAAATTAATTGCTTTTTGGATGTTTAACATTAGGTGGAAAAAGTAAACATCATTAATTCAAGGTGTTTTTCTCTCACTGTAAAGATCTGATGACAGCTTTGGACTTTAAAAATAAACTGCTAAAAACTTTCGAAATGGTAGGATGCTGTTGAATGTCTTAATTGGTAGTAATGTATTAACATTTAATATTACTACCCATACCCATGTTTACTCAAGTTAAAAACTTTACTGTTGAATTATATGGGATGTTTCTTGGGCATAGAGTAATAATAGTGCATAGCTTCAAAGCATATTGCTCAAATTTAGAATAAGTTGCCTCATTTATATTGTTACATAATTTCAACAAAATTCTGCCCATACCTCTGTCGATGGAAAAATAACCAACTGTA
Source organism: Tupaia tana (assembly GCA_026018925.1). NCBI lineage: Eukaryota > Metazoa > Chordata > Mammalia > Scandentia > Tupaiidae > Tupaia > Tupaia tana. The sequence goes on from JAKSZU010000008.1 coordinate 6,799,112, forward strand.
AAAATTAATAATTAATAATTAATGTGGTTTATTTCCAAGCCAAATATGAGTGACCTAGGCCTGGAGAAGAGGCATACATGCCTTTCTCAGGGTGATCACATACAGGGGTTCCTTTTATTTGTTTTTGAGATTGACAGACAAAATTTAGTGAAGAGATTTTCCATTGGTCTGGCCCCAAAAGGCGGGACATGTGGAAGGGGGTGGTGTGTGGAGGTGTGTGGGGGGGGTAGGGTTGTGGAGGTGGGGGGCCTTCTAGGTTATAGGTGGGTTCCACAATTCCTGGGCTGTGATTGGAAGGGAAGATCTGTGTCTCCGGTAGAGATTAAAGAAAGGCTTGATCTACATCTCAAGGAAAAGGGAAGTTCTGTGTCTTGGGAAAAGATAAGCAAAAGAATATACCGTAATTGGTTGAAATATACCTCTCAAAGATACTATGCCAGGGACAGGAGGTAGGAAGAATCCTGTTAGTGGAAAATAAATGGTCTGTTAATGTTTGTGGGCATGACTTCCCCAGTCTCTTTTGAAAAGATTTTGGAAAATAGGAAAAGTAGTCAGACTTCTGTCCACACCTCACACACACCGCATCTCAAGCTGAAGCCCTGCTTCCTCTGAGCCGCTCCTGCTCCTTTCTTCGTGGATCCGAAGGGACAAACTGGGCCTAAATCCAACGCCCTGCGGGTCAACTGTTTGGGACGAGAGTCACCTTACTCAATGTTCCTGGAAAAACCACAGGCTGAACTTTGTTCCTGAGCCAATAGTGGCTGCTGAAATCTGCAGCAACACATCAGGACCAAACAGGTTTTCATCCCTCATTTGCATAGAGGACTGGCTGCGACCCTGGGAGGGAATCTTGTTTCTATAAAAGATAACCTGCTTCTTAGTTCCTTTCCAGCTACTTTTGTGTTGTTTTTAGTTTGCTATAGGGCACTGTGCTGGAGAGAGAGAGAGAGAGAGAGAGAGAGAGAGAGAGAGAGAGAGAGAGATCTCGTTCCAGGAGGGATGGCCGCTCCGCAAGCCCTTCTCTAGGGCATTTTGGGCACCTATGCACAGGCCCTGCATGATTTTCAAGCCCTCGGCCAAGGTGACCGTGTGGGATCCAGCCTCCATCGCCTTCACCCTGCCTGCTGGCCCCCTCCAAGGTGTGTTGGATTGGCCAAATACTTCTCCCTGGTTTACAAACTCTCTTACTGGAAGAAAGTCTCTTCTTTTATCTATAAATTCCTTTACAGAGAGTTTTGTTAACAGGCATCGTCTCAGAGTTGGTTGCCCAGGTGATTACCTGGGGGCATCTTTCTCTCTCCATCCTGAAAACACCTTGCCAAGGATAATGATGTTTACCACTGAAGCAGCTCTGAAGTCCAGTTCTATTACCTGAGGTTAATTCAAGTTGTTGTTTCCTATAAAACTAGTTTGAAGACAAACTTGTCGCTGTGGTTCTGGCTTTGACCTCTCTGACCTCCCCTCCTTCCAGTTACTAGTGAGCTGCTTCAGACCTGTGGGCCTTGCAGTGGCCTGTGTGTGCAGCCCAGCCTCCTCCATGCACTGTCTGATGTCCAGTACTGCAGAGCCCTGGAGCCCAGAGAAAGGGCCTGGCCCAGAGAACAACATCTCCCCTGGGGAACACCAGCAGCCAAGAAGAGAGCTATCTGGGAAGGAGGGATCAGGGAGAGGCTGGGGCCACAAAGCCAAACCGGATGACCAAGGGAATCTCAGGCAGTTCTCTGAAGCAGGAGGTAAGGAGAGACTCCAGGTGACACTCTGATCCCTGCAACATCAACTTTTTAAAAAAATTTCTTAAGAGAGTTTTTTTGCTATAAGGTGCATGTGCTTGCTGGAGAGACAGAGAGACAGGAAGTGAGAAATCACTCCGGGGGTACAGCCATGCCTCAATCCCTTCTCCTCCATTTTTCTCTCGGGATTTTGGGCATGCACGCACATGTGCCTGGTATGTTTTAAGCTACTGGGTCCAGGACACAAACTGCTGTCCACTATGTGGGAGTCCAGTAACGTAACCATGATGCCATCTGCTGGTCCCAATTTTTTTAAAAAAAAATTTGCCATAGGGTGCATGTGCTCTCCAGACAGAGACAGACACAGAGGGAAGTGAGAAAACACCCTCATGGGGCATGGTCACGCTGCAACCCCTTGTCCTCCATTCTCCTTTGGAGTTTTGGGCATGCTCGCACACACAACTGGTGTGTTTCTCAAGCTGCCAGGTCTGGGAACCAAACTACACAGACAGCCATGTAGAATCCAGCCTCCTTAACCATCAGGCCACGGGTTGGCCCTAAAAATCCCTCTTTTTTTTTGAGAGAATTCATCTATTTATGATGAGGGAAAGGGTGGCACAGAGACCACATTCCCTTTCTCTTCCTAGGCTAATGAGTGAGTGCCCTCCTTGCACCAATGCCAGCATTGCAGAGCCACTCACAGACACCCAGCCCAGCCTGCTCAGACCCCTGCCTTTCTGCGAGCTGCTCCCTGGGCCAGGAAGGCTTCTCCTCAAAGTGCTGCAGTTACCTCTTGCTGACAGACTGGGGACCAGCCGGTGGGGGCTCTGCACCTCTCCTAAGCTCTTCTGTTCCAAATGAAGTGTGTCCTGGCGCACCTCTGTGATGGGGCCGCTAGGTGGTTCCTGCCCTGCTTTGTGGCTTTCTTTCCACCCACAGCCTCCTGAGTTACAGCAGCGCAGGGCTCCTGTCTCTGTGCCTTGCAGTGTCTGGTCTGAGGTAGGCTCTTGGTGCCCACATGCAGTCTCAGTTCTTTTCACAGGAAGTGAGGACAGAGAAGAGAAAGGACTCAGCACCTCTCAGGGCTCCTAGTAAAACAGGAGCATTGATTTTATACTGAAAGGTTTTTATTAAAGTAGCTCAACATCCCCCCCTTGCTTTTCAGTGTCTGTTTTATGATTTTGTATATTACAATGATGTGAAGCAAGCAACCTACAGATATCAACATTTTGTATAAAAACAATATGACTTAGTTTAACAAATAAATATGTATCATTTACTGGGTCAAAAATTCTTCTTTTTTTAAAACTAAAAGAAAACTTTTCGGAGAGGATTTTGTTATAGGGCGCGTGTGCTCACCAGAAAGACAGAGACAGACAGACAGAAAGCGAGAAATCACCCCCCAGGGTGGCCATGCCACAATCCCTTCTCCTCCATTCTCCTCTTGGGATCTTGGGCATGCACACATGCCCGGCATGAGTTTAAGCCACCGGGTCAGGGACTCAAACCGCGGTCGACTACATGAGAGTCCAGAGACATAGCCATTATGCCAACTGCTGGTCCCACAAAATTTGTTTTTTAATATTACTTTATTTGGGACCAGCAGTTAGCGTAATGGCTATGTCGCTGGACTCCCACGTAGTCAACCGCAGTTCTCGTCCTGGACCCAGTGGCTTAAAACTCACACCGGGCGCATGTGCGTGCGTGCCCAAGATCCCTAGAGAACGGAGGAGATGGGATTGCGGCATGGCCATCCCCCCTGGGGGGTGATTTCTCACTTTCTGTCTCTCTGTCTCTCTCTGTCTGTCTGGTGAGCGCATGCGCCCTATAGCAAAAACCTCTCCAAAAAATTACTTTATTCAATTTTATTTACTTATTTATTTTAATTTCATCAGACAGGGACAGAGCAAGAGCTAGAGAAAATGAGAAAGAAAGCCTCCAGGTCCGGGACTTGAATTGTATTCAGCCATGTGGGAGTCCAGCCCCCTTAACCACCACGCCACCTGCTTGCCCCACCTGGAAATAAAATTCTGAACACAGAGATGATGGGGGAATGGGTGGAGGTGGCTGGGAATGTGAAAAGGTCTTCTGGCTAAAATATGGTCATGATTTATTTCAAAATTTTGGAGGGGTAGACTTTTTATGCTTATTTTAACTTAATGACCTCTTAAAATTTTTTTATTATTGTTTTTTAATTTGTTATATGGCACATGTGCTCACCAGAGAGAAAGAAAGAAAGCAAGCAAGCATACACACATGAATGTGTTTTTTTTTTTTTATGTGAATGTGTTTGCATATGAGAGAGAGAGAAGCACCTGGGACAGGTCTGGCCGTGCAGGGTTCCCCTTCCCCCACGCTGCTGCTTATTGAGCTCTTGAGCACACACATGCACCTGGACTGGTTGAGGTAGACCAGGCAGGGATTCCAGCTTGTGGTTCGCCACGTGGCTTCCAGCACTGCATTCCGTTTGCAGCTGACTGTTCCCTGAGGGTGGGCCTGTTTGTGCATTTTGATCATACTGCAAAGCTGTGTCCCCTCAAGGTTGAATTATTTGTATTCATACAGAGTACCTGAGACTGACTGCACACCTAGCTCTCACCAGCTGTGAACACTGCCAATATTTTAAAGCACATTGTGCATCTGATGAGCAAATTGACTATTTTATGTGTATATAAAAAGGTCAAGCATCTTTTCCTGTGTTCTGCATGCAATTTTGTGATTATGTGTGCATTTAATGTGTTTGTTTAAATCAGATGTGTATTTTTTGTTGGATTGTTAGGGTTTTTTTGTTATTCAAATTATTTATTATGTATTATGACTTTGTCATCTTTTAAATGTTTTTAAATATTTCTTTCATTTATGATATATATACATATGTATATACACATATATATCACAAAATATACGTTCTTAAATATTTATTTATTTAATTTTATTTGTTATTATTATTTTGTTAAAATTTGACCAAAGAGAGAGAGAGAGGGAAAGTGGTAAAGCAAGCCACCAGGTTCAGGACTTGAACCGTGGTTGACCATGTGGGAGTCCAGCGCCTAAACCACCATGCCTCCAGCTGGCCCCCAATATGACTTATATTTTAACTTCAAGTTCTTTTTTCAGGTTTTTTTCTTTTTTGGGGGGAGACCAGGATCTTCAACAGGATCTCAGGCTGCACCCCATTCCCCTCAGCTTCCCAGACAGCCCAGGCCATGGGCCGGCACACCTGGTGTGTGTCCATCAGCCGGAACTGAACTCGTGATCTGGCATCTCTTGAGCAGCACTTTACTGCCACAACAGCAAGCCAGCCCTGTTTGTGGGTTCTTTTGATCTGGAGAGGTTTTACATTTTTATGTACAGACTTGTTCATATCTTCCTTTTGTTACCAGAGGGTGTGTGTTGCTCACTAGAGAAAGAGAGAGAGAGAGAGAGAGAGAGACCCCTCCACTGTGGCCAGTCCATTTCTCCATCCCGTCAGGATCCTGGGCATGCAGAGTGTTTTCAGCCACTGGGACAAGAACGTGAAGCACCGTTGGCCTGTGGGACCCAGCTCCCTGTGAACAGCACTGAACCACAGTGCCCCTGGGCGGGCGCAGTTTTCCTTTTACAGATTTGTGTGTTTGGGAATACCATCCCTGCTAGAAGACAGAGCGCCATTTCTCTGTGTGGTTTTGTGTGTGTTTAGTGAAATGTATTTCTCTTTTTCATCACACAAGTCATAGAGTGCGACTGCAGGGCAGAGCTCGCTGTGAGACGTGAAGGCCTGCTTTCCTTGTCCAGCCCTGGCTGTGCACCCCTCTGTCTCCGTCCCTGGTCACGCGACACTCCCATACAGCACACGGCTCCCCTGCTCCTCCTCTGCACTCACACAGATCTGCACATCTCGGTCTAAGGCTGTGAGCGAGATCAGGACGTAGGTTTTCCGTTTTACTTCATTTTTCATGAACAGCACGGCTTGGAAACTTTAAATGTCAGTTCGGAGAAGTCTACCTTGTTCTATTTAGTTTCTCAGACACTTTAAATGTCAGTACGAATGAGGTGACCTCACTGTTCTTAGTGGCCGAGTGACATTGCATAGTGTGTGTACTATAAATATGTTTAACTACTTCTACCATGATAAACAGGCTGGCCTTTTCAAGTTGTCTTGCTGTTGCGCAGTTTCAGAAAGAATATCGATTTTGTTTTTGAGGTTTAGTCTGATTTTAATCTGTCTGATATTTATCACTCAAACATATATTGAGAAGCCCATCTTCTCATTATCAACTTAAAATACTAATTATCTTAGTTTTGAATGGCCAGAGGTGTGTGTATTTGCTAGAGAGAGAGAGAGAAAGAGAGAGAGAGAGAGAGAGAGAGAGAGAGAGAGAGAGAGAAACAGAGAGGTTAAGGTAGTGGGATCCCACATGACTGACTGTGCATTTTGAGTTCTGGACTCAGCAGCTTGAAAATCACACTGAGCATGTGGGTGTTTATGTCTAAAATGCTGAGCAGAAACTGGAGAAGGGATTACAGTATGGCTACCCCTGCCAGGGGCATACTTTCTCACATTCCAGTCCCCCTCTGTCTCTGGCAAGTGCACATGTCCAATGGCAAGACAAACAAAAAAATGAGAAACAGAGGAAAAAAAAAAGAAAAATAAACAAGAGAGAGGGAAAGCACCCAGTGGTGTGGTCATACCGCAATCCCTTTTCTTCCATTTCTTTATCCTGTCAGGATTTGAGGCAAGCACACACATGTGCCTGGCAAGTTTTTCAAACTGCAAGGGCTGGGATTTGAACAGTGCTTGGCCATGTGGGTACCTGGTGTTTCAGGTTAGCCAGGTGAGGGATCTGAACTTGTAGGTGACTATGTGGCTTCCAGTCGGTCCTGTAGTTTGGCAGGCGATTGACCATGCCACAGGGACTGGACCTAGTGAGAAATCCTTGGTGGGTTTCTAGTGGTGTGGGCAAAGGTGCCTTGTGCTTTTGTTTTGGTAGAAGACGTTTAAAGCTATGACAAATGATGGACTGAAATGGGCTCACAGATAAAATGATTTTTTAAAAAGTTTTTCCTGAGAATATGATTTTCTAAAAAAGTACAATTATGTTCCAGCTGAGGCCTTTACAAAGGGTATTTTGGTGTTCTATAAAGGGTAAAGACATTAGACTCCTTTTAAACTTAAAGGTCGCCTTTATAGAGGAAAAGACAGAAAATAAGCACTGCTTTCAAGAGCCACTGCAGAGGAATTATTTCTGCTGCTGTTCAGAATAAATTTTAGCCTATAGAAAGTCACAAAATATATATGCTATCTATACATATCACAAATTTGATTTTTTATTTAATCAAGAAGTGATTATTGAGTACTAAGTATAAAAAGTACTGCAACATTTAGTCCCATCTCAAAATATAGGGAAAATCTTTGACCAGAAAAAACTTACACTAGGTTTCTGGTCTATCAGTGTTTCTCTTTCATATGATAAATCTTTTCTTGTTTTTTTTTGTTTTGGTTTTGACATAGGGTGCATGCACTCACCAGAGCGAGATAGAGAGAGGGAAAGGGGAAAGTGAGAAATCACTGCCTAGGGGAACGACCATGCTACAATCCCTTCTCCTCCATTATCCTCTCAGGATTTGGGGCATGCATGCACATGCACCCAGTATGAGTTTCAAGCTGCCAGGTCGGAGGCGCCAACCATCATCAACTATGTGGGAGTCCAGTGCCTTAACTGCCGTGCCACCTGCAGACTCCCATATGATAAATCTTATGCATAGATCCTAGTGACAGTTTTAGATATAAGTGACAGTAATATAGGTGTATTTCAGGCATTTTCTTGCTAAGTTGATTCTCTAAAATATATTCCTTTTTGTATTTCTTAAATGTTATAAGGGGCTCATAAGGAAATGCCTTAAGTGCTTATAAGGAAATTTTCATTACATATAGATATCTGAAGTGACAGTTCTTTCTACATTTAAAAAATATATGTCTATATCATTCTGGATTTTATAAGTTCTGATGAGAAAATCCATGGTACATTACAATTATTCACCTCTAATGAGTGCACCACTTTTCTCAGTTGCTTTCTGGACTTGTTTTCTTTGTCTTTAGTTATTTGGTTGGATTCTAGTGTATATTGGTATGTATTCTCTGGATTTATTCTGTTTGGGGTTTGATGAACTTTTTGAATCTGTAGATTTATGCATCAGATTTGGGAAGTTTTCATCTATTATTTCTTCAAATAATTTGTTTCTGCACTATACTCTTTCTCCTCTTTTTCTGAGGTTCTGGTTATGAGTTATTAGATTTTTATTCTTGTATCACAGGTCTTTGACACTATAATTTTCCTTTGATCTTTACTTTATCTGTTGTTTAGATTATTTCTATTGATCCATCTTTAAATTTATTAACTATTTCTTCTTACCGTTTTATTATTGAGCCAACGCTACTATTTCTAAATTCTCTATTTATCTTTCTGTATGTCTTTTTTTTTTTTTGCCAGAGGGCATGTGTGCTCAGCAGAGAGAGAGAAAGAAAGAGAGGGAGCGAGAAATACAAAGCACCCCTTCATGGGGTGTGGTCACACTACGCTTCTCTTTCCTCCATTTGTCCATCTCCTCGGGATTTTGGGCATCCAGCCAGATATGGTTCATGTGCTTTTCAAGCCTCTGGGGCCAGGTTTTGAACCATCAATTGTGTTTTTGAGGATTTTGCATTTCTTTTCAGATCATCCAGTAGCCAATCTGGGAGCTAGGTCATAGTTTTTCTGGTAGCTCAGTTCTTCAAGTCTTGGGCATGCTGTTTAGGGTCAGATCCAGCACATACACAGGAGAGAGGAGCCCAGAGGTTCCTAACGCTTGACAGGATTTCTATCCCATGCTCTTCTTTCTCTGCAATCTCCTCAGAGCTTTCCAGTTCCCTGATATTCCCCTATTAGGTCATCCTGCTAGAAAACTACCTCTGCTCACCCCATTCTCTGCACACTTTTAGTTACCACACCTGCATTTGTAATCAGAAATGGGAGAAAAACAACAATGAACTCTGCTGCAGGCTCTTACAATGACAGCTCTTAAAGTTTCTCACCCTTCAGCATTTCTGGAAACCCTGTAGCTACCACTGTCACTACCACCATCACTACCACCCTGTTATGGTGGGGATGTCTATGGCCCAGAACGTGAGAGAATGGAGAAAACCATTTTTCTTTGGAAAGGTGTTTTTCTCTACTTGTCTGATTGTTAGAATTTATCTTTCCTACTTGTTGAGCTAAGACTCAAGAGTTTCTTCTGGAGTTCTCTCTGTCCAGGGTCCTTTTTTTGATTTTTGGCTGCCTCCTCTTACTAGAAGAGGAGAAAACTCATCATAAGTCTGTATTAGGAGAGGAAGGATGAAACAGGCATATTTTGTCCTAACCAGAGCCAGAACCTCCTCCCTTAAAGGAGATTTTTTTTTTTTTTTTTTTTTTTTTTTGAGAGGTTTTTGCTATAGGGCGCGTGCGCTCGCCAGACAGACAGAGAGAGACAGAGAGATAGAAAGCAGGAAATCACCCCCCAGGGGGGATGGCCACGCCGCAATCCCTTCTCCTCCATTCTCCTCTCGGGATCTTGGGCACGCACGCACACGCGCCCGGCGTGAGTTTAAGCTGCCGGGTCCGGGACTCGAACCGCGGTCGACTACGTGGGAGTCCAGCGACATAGCCATTACGCTAACTGCTGGTCCCAAGATTTTTTTTTTTTTTTTTTTTTTAAATCATACCTTGCTTAGAAATACGCATGTTTGGGACCAACAGATGGCGTAATGATTACGTTGCTGGACTCCCACATGGCCGACTACGGTTTGAGTTCCAGACCTGGTGGCTTAAAACTCCCACTGAGAGTGTGTGCGTGTATGGCCAAAAATCCTGAGAGGAAAATGGAGGAGAAGGGATTGCAGCTTGGCCATACCTCCTGAAGGGTGATTTCTCACTTTCTGTCTCTTTGTCTCTCTCTTCGGCAAGCACACACACCCCATAGAAAAAAAATCTCTCTTTAAAAAAAATGCATGATTAAGAAAAGTTTTCAAGAAAAAAATTTATAAACTAGAACTTAAATTTATTCTTAATCTTTAAAAGTTTATTTCTTCCATGAGTGAGAGACACAGAGAGATATAGAGAGACAGCACTCCACAACAGGTGAACTGATGCTGCGATCTATCCTCGGCTCCAGAGGCCCTGGATCATGGTGCATGCATGCCTTATATGCTCAGGGGGGTGTCCAGACACAAACCTAGAACCTTCCCACGTGGGCCAGCCTTGCAGAGCCTCATATTTTACCACTGTGCCACCATCTGGTCTCTAAATTATTTTTAGTTATACAGGGTATATGGTAATAGTTCTCTTTCAATAGTTAATCAGTATTTGTCTTTTTTTTTTTTTTTTTTTTTTTTTTTTGAGAGGTTTTTGCTATAGGGCTGCGTGCGCTCGCCAGACAGACAGAAACAGAGAGACAGAAAGTGAGAAATCACCCCCCAGGGGGGATGGCCATGCTGCAATCCCTTTATCCTCCATTCTCCTCTTGGGATCTTGGGCATGCACGCACACGTGCCCGGCGTGAGTTTTTTAAGCCACCGGGTCCGGGACTCGAACCACGGTCGACTACGTGGGAGTCCAGAGACATAGCCATTACACTAACTGCTGGTCCCCCTATTGGCTGTTGGTCTGATGGGATAGCCTTTGTAGGTAACTTGCCATTTCTCTCTTGCCAATCTTTTTTTTTTTTTTTTTTTTTTTTGAGAGGGTTTTTTCGCTATAGGGCTGCGTGCGCTCGCCAGACAGACAGAGAGAGACATAGAGACAGAAAGCGAGAAATCACCCCCCAGGGGGGATGGTCACGCCGCAATCCCTTCTCCTCCATTCTCCTCTCGGGATCTTGGGCACGCACGCACACGCGCCACCGGGTCCGAGATGCGAACCGCGGTCGACTACGTGGGAGTCCAGCGACATAGCCATTACGCTAACTGCTGGTTCCCTCTCTTGCCAATCTTAATATCTTGTCTTTGTCAATCTGGTCAGTCTGGCTATAATGTGTCTTGGAGAAGATCTTCTTGGGTTAATTCTATTTGGGGTCCTTTGTATTTCTTGGGACTGGATCTTTGAGTGCCTCTCTACATTTGGAAAGTTTTCTTGCAGGATTTCATGGAATAGATTATCAAGGCCCTTATGAGTCTCTTTGCCCTCTGGGATGCCAATTATCCGGATGTTTGGACGTTTGATGGTATCTAGTATTTCTTGTATATTAGTCTCAAAATTTTGGGCAATTTTCTCAATCTTCGTGGTAGATTTTTCTAGGCCAGCAATTTTTTCTTCTATGTCTGAAATTCTATTTTCTATATGATCTAGTCTGCTTTTAATACTTTCAAGGGAGATTTGGACTTCCTGTATTATAGCCTTCATCTCTAACAGTTCCATTTGATTCTTTTGTAAAGTGTGCAATTCCTCTTTTAGCTCTTGCAAGAATTTCCTCACCCCCCCAGAACTTGTCAGCTCCTTTCTCCTTTCTCTTTAGCAGTTCATTGTCTCTCTCCTCTTCCATCTCTGTTAGCTTCACCATTATGAATGTTCTAAATTCTTTATCAGACATTTCCATGATTTCCATTGAACTAACTGTGGATCAAGAGGAGTTATTCTTTTTCTATAGAGGAGAGGTATTTTCTTGCTTTCCCATATTTCTTGTGGCCCTGCGGTGATTTCTAGTCATCTGAGGGATGGTGTGTTTCCTCCCAAACTTGAAGTTCAATCTGAGCATCCAGGAGTTTGCAGAAAAGGAAACAGAGAGAAACAACAACAACAACAAATCCAACAAGGAAACAGAGAAATAGAGAAGAAAAAACACAAAAAAATTAATATTTTTTTAAAAAGCAAAAATTAGAAAACCACGTGGCACACTTGCATGCCTCGTGAAATCACTAGTTCTCAGGAGCCATGAAGGTGTCTTCAAGAAGGCCTGTTCCCTTGCTTCTCCTGGGTTGGGAGGGGTAGAGGGGATTATTAATAAGATAAAGGGAAAGGAGGGGCTGAAAGCCCAGAAAATGCTTCACCTTAAAAAATTTTTAAAAGGAAAAATTACAATAAAAGAGAAGACAGAGACAGAGGTAGAGAGAGATAGAGACAGAGAGAGAGATAGGAGGCTTGAAAGTTTTCCTACCACTCGAGTTTGTGGGAGGCTGAATTATCAGTGGAAAAATCTTCATTTCTTTTATTCCCCTGAAATCAGTAGTTCTCAGGAGTCACGAAGGCTTGTTCCCTTTCCTCTCCTCCCTGCAACCTGTTTTAAAAGTGTTTTTATTTCTTGCAATAGAGAGACAGGACCTTCCAATAGGGAGCTGATTTGTCACGCCACGATACACGCCCAAATCCAGCCTTCCAGCCAGCCAGGTTCATGGATATGCCCACAGGTGCATCTGCTGTTTCAGGTTGACCTTGGAATTAGACTCAGGATCGCTCCACCCCTCCAGTATCATGCAGCGGTGTCCTACTGCCTGTACCACTGTGGCTGGGGCTGAAAATCTTAAATGAGCATAACTTTATCTCCTCCCCTCTTCCATCCCTTCCTAACCAGTCATGAACTGAAGCTCTTCCCTCCTTTCCTACTGAACACTGTAGGGTCACTCTTTGGAAATCTTAAGTCTGGAGCCTCAGGACTCAGGATACCATGTACAGCGGGGCTGGAGAGAGGGGCTGCTCTGAGACATTGAAAAGCGTTAGTGTGCATGCTGCATAGGGACATTAATCCCTGCTCATCTCCTGGGACCTTGTCACCTGGCTTGTGCTCTCTGAGCTTGAGGTGACCCAGCTGCTCTCTGGGTAAAATGACTGTGTCCCTAGGAAGCCTCACAGATTTTGATAACTGGGACTCTCCCAGTAGAATGGCAAGGTCCCACCTAGTCATAAATGAAGCTCAAACATCAATGTGCATGCCCAAGCGCTTCGAGATTCCACTGCTATTTTTAATGCTTTATTCTTAAGTATAAACCAACAGCATAGAATCCCAACACATCTGAGGAGACTCCCCAACCTGAAACTAGACAACCCAAAACAAGCCCCAAGGAAAGATAATGGCGGCCATGCAGAGGACAGAGGCAACACCCAACAAATAAATCATAAAGTCCTTAGAGAGAAAAAGTTTTCTTACTTTTAATAGAGGGGCTATTAAGTACGATTTTTAAAATTTTTAAAGTATTTTTCTATTTGCCGTGGACACCTCCATTTGCCAGAGGGAGGGAGGAAGAGAGAGAGAGAGAGAGAGAGAGAGAGAGAGAGAGAGAGAGAGATTAAGCATCCCAACAGGGTGTGGCCATGCCTCTACCCCTCTCCTCTATTTCCTTTTTCTGTTTGCTGCTCTGTCTCTCTTTCTCTCTAATGACAGAACACATTCTCTGGCAACTCAAAGAAAAGAGGAGGAGAAAGTGAAGAGAGGAAGTGAAGTGTGAAACTTGAAGGACTGAAGTAATAGCTGTGACCCCAGAAAACAACTTAAAAATGACTCTTCTCCTTCTTGATCCTCATAACAAATCTTTGGCTATATGCGAATATAATCATGACATTTATTGCTACCAAACCAGGAGGTGGTAAGTCGGCAGAGTACTTGTATTTGTAGAAGGGTGGCCAGGGAGCATGCGCGTGCGTGCGTGCGTGCATGTGTGCGTGCCTGTGTGGCTGGAGCATATGGACACGCAGTAGGATCAAACTGAAGGAAAGCACCGTGGGTCTTTGTCTCCAGGCCTGAATTTTGGGCACAAGTGGAAGGAAAGCCTTTGAGACCAGGGGGGCTATGGAATCCCCTGCTCCTAAGTCCCTGGCACTGAAGCTGCCTGCTTCCTTCACTCCTGCTCCCCCACCCCCCACTCCCCCACACCCCGGGGTGGGGATGAGTGCTAGGGGCACGGGGTGGGGCCTCAGGTGGCAGGATGGGAGCCAGAGCTCTTCAGTACTTGCTGAGCCGTTCACGCTTCCAGGACTCTGGCAGCTGTCACAGTGGCTATGTTATAGGAGCGTATTAAAAAAGTGAATGGAAGGGACCAGCAGTTAGCATAATGGCTATGTAGCTGGACTCCCATGTAGTCGACCGTGGCTCGAGTCCCGGACCCGGCAGCTTAAACTCACGCCGGGCGCGTGTGCGTGTGTGCCCAAGATCCCGAGAGGAGAATGGAAGAGAAGGGATTGCAGCGTGGCCACCTCCCCTGAGGGGTGATTTCTCGCTTTCTGTCTCTCTGTCTCTCTGTGTCTTTCTGGCGAGCGCATGCGCTCTATAGCAAAAAACCTCTCAAAAAAAAAAAAAAGTGAATGGAAATGAAATTAAAGAGTGAATATTGGTGCAAAAAATTTTGAAATCCATGCAGTTCTTTATCTATGCCTTTTCCTTGACTTTTTGAAGACCCCTCATATTTCTTGCTACCCCTTTTTATTAAATATCAGAAGACAACTTTCTCTTACTTCATTAACAAGAGCAGTACCGCCAGCTCTTATTTTCCACAGCTTCTATTCTCTCTGTGCACTGAGGACTTCTTGATGCTGTCACTCCATCCTCTGTGTGTCCCTGAGCCCGAGTTCCACAACACCTCCAACTCACCTCCAGTCTCACCTCTTCTCCCCACCCCCCGTGATCATCCAGGGCTCAAGCCAGAACCAGGGGACAGTCATTCTGGCCCCCAGCCCAGTACCACCCTGCCGCATCCTTCCACTCCCATGCTGCTGAATGGAGCCTGGTCCCGCTCATTCTGCTTTCTTCCCGTTTCTTGTCCCCACTCTGTCCACACGCACTGGCTTGTGCGACTCCCCGCCATGTGTCTCCCAGCTCCAAGCCAGCCTCCCACTCCCTGCTTGAATATTTTTCTAAAGCAGAATTTGTCCCCTTTCTGCTCTTAGGAAAATTCTGGCCGTGGCTTCTCTTCTGTACTTAGGAAAGTTCAACGTTATATTTTTGTTTTATTTTTTAAGTTTTTTTATTTATTTCTTCCAAGAAAGAAAGGTACCCACAGGTACCACCTACAGGGTTCTTATGACACAACCCACCCCAGCTTCAGGCAGCCAGGACCATGGGCACACGTGCGCCTGGATGCTCATGGAGGTCTCGGTATGGAAACTCAGACCCTTTCTGTCCACCTGGCACAGCATTGTCACTCTGGGCGACCGTCCAGCTCAAAAGTTCCAAGGATTTTTTTTGAGGGGCGAGAGATTTTTGCTATAGGGCACATGCTTGCCAGTGAGATGGAAAGTGAGAAATCACCCCCATCCCAGGAAGGATGGCCACTCCTAAATTCCTTCTCCTCCATTGTCCTCACACACAGCATGGGACTAGAACCACGGTCAGCCATGTGGGAGTCCAACAACGTAGCCATTATGCCATCTGCTGTCCCACCAAAGTTCCAACGTCTAAACCTGAGTGTTCAAGGACTTTGTGGTCTGACACTGTTCTTTCCAGAACCATTTCTTGCCACTTCCTCCCTATCCAGATGTGTGCCAAGCTAGGGATAAGAATCTTCTAGAATATTTCTTTAAAAACCCCAGATCCAGCTCCATGGTGCAGTGGTAAAGCGCTCTTCAAGAGAAACCCGATACCACAGGGCAATCATGGTTCAAATCCCTGGGCACAAGGACGAGTGTCCAGGACATGACTGGCTGCAGGACTGAGGAAGGAGGTTGCCGCAAGACCAGATTCTGTGGAGAGTGCCCATCTGTCTTTTCCCTCTCTCACATTTCTGTGCACATTTTCTATCCTGAGTAAAGATAGAGGGTCAGCAGGTGGCATGGTGGCTAAGGTACTGGATCCCACATGCCCGGTTGTGTGGTTTGAGTCTTGGATCTGGTGGTTTTTCAGCACACCCAGCATGTGTGCATGTACATGCAAAATCCTGAGTGGGAGAATGGAGGAGAAGAGATTGTGGCATTGTCATCCCCTCTGGGGGTGTGTTCTCACTTTCCCACTCTTTGTCTCTGATAAGCATATACGCCCTATGGCACAGACAAAAAAATAAATAGAATGAAAAAGAAAAAAAATACAAAAACTAAATTAAAAAATGAAATGCAAAGTCTTGACTTGAGATTGCAATGTAGTATTGAGGTTCTGTTTAGGAAGCTGCATGTCAACAAGCACGTCAGATGCTCACGGGAGATCGTTTGTGGGTGACATGGGGGAACGCCTGTGGGAGGCAGGACTCAGCTTACACTGGCACCTGCAGGAGTGGGCAAACTCCCTCGCGTTGTCCCTGCTAAGGAACTTCCACGCTATCCTGCTGTTCACGCCGCTTTCTCTGCCGGAGCAGATGAGCTCCTCACGGGCCTGCCTCTGAATGGCCAGTCATCTGGCCTGGGCATTTTCAAGTGAGCAGCAGTGCTGCACCAGCTGCTTTGAGAAAGATGCTGTCCCAGGACCAACAGATGGCATAATGGCTACGTCGCTGGACTCCCATGTAGTCGACTGCGTTTCAAGTCTCAGACCCAGTGGCTTAAACTCAGGCCGGGCGTGTGTGCGTGTGTGCCCAAGATCCTGAGAGGAGAATGGAGAAGGGATTGCGGTCTGGCCATTCCCCCCCTGGGGGGGGGGGGTGATTTCTCACTTTCTGCCTCTCTGTCTCTGTCTTTCTGGTGAGCACAAGCGCCCTATAGCAAAACCCCTCCAAAAAAAAAAAAAAGAAAGAAAAGAAAAGAATAGAAAAGAAAAGAAGAAAAGAAAGGAAAAGAAAAGAAAAGAAAAGAAAAGAAAAGAAAAGAAAAGAAAAGAAAAGAAAAGAAAAGAAAAAGAAAAGATGCTGTCTCCTGGCAGCAGATGCCAGAGCCTCTTTCCATCCTTCCTTCCAACGTAACACCCAAGATAAATTCCTCTTCACCTTAATGCACATCGCTTTGGCTTCCCTTGGAAGACGCATGGGCACTCCCAACCGGAGTGCACTACTGAGCCCAGAATGAATTCACTGCCAGGACATTTCAGGAGAAGCCCGTTAACTTCGCTTATTAAGTAGATGATGAGTTTCTTTCTAAATATATTTTAAAAATGATAAATGGAAAATTATTTGTTGATGGGGACCAGCAGTTAGCGTAATGGCTATGTCGCTGGACTTCCACGTAGTCGACCGCGGTTCGAGTCCCGGACCTGGTGGCTTAAATTCATGCCAGGCGCGTGTGCATGCATGCCCAAGATCCTGAGAGGAGAATGGAGGAGAAGGGATTGTGGCGTGGCCATCCCCCCTGGGGGGTGATTTCTCGCTTTCTGTCTCTCTGTCTCTCTCTGTCTGTCTGGCGAGCGCACGCGCCCTATAGCAAAAACCCCTCCAAAAAAAAAAAAAAGTATTTGCTGATGATAACACGTTTGTTGATGTGCTTGATTGAGACAATATACAGTGTACTCTGGATGGAAGATCTCATTTTGTATGCTGTAATGATGTACAGTGAATGAATGTAAATAAATAAATTTAAATATAAAAAAATTACGGTCCTATTTTTCCTTGATTCTTAAAGATGAAATGAAGACCTTCCATCATTCAGGGCTGATTGTGTGTTTGTTTGCAGGTTTCCCTTGGAAGAAACACTCCTGACAAGAGCTGAAGCTATTGGCAATCACGTGAGAAAGATGATTAGTTTTCGAGCTCTCAGTCGAGAACATTGCCAAATTAAAGCCCAAATGCATCACCGTCGCCCAAACCTGATTTAGCTGAATGATTATAATAGAGTGGGCCAAGGTGCCACCCATACTTTTAGATGTTCAGGGTAGAAATATTTTTCCCTCAAGCCTGATTTTTCAATTGCTTATTTTATTTCCCCATCATAAAACAGGGAAGCATTGGTTGACTCAATTCCGACATTCCGGTATTTATTGTCAACATATTTCACCCACTCTTACCTGCAGTGTGTCTGGTTTGTGCAATCAGTGACCATCTTGGGACTTGTCAGTGGAGCTGTTCTGTGGCGGGCAGAGTGGGGAGCCCGCACTCGGTGTTACACTGGGGGTGTGGCAGCTTGTCTCCACATGTTCCCGTTGGGTGGTGAGAATGTTCACTGTGTCATAGATTGGGTTTTAATGAGAAAAAGAAAAACAGAGCACGGGGAGCAGCTGAATGCCCCGTAAGGATTTTATGGAAAACATTTCCCATTCTGATTTGATTTTGTTTATTGTGCCGAATGCATCACCTCTCGATCATATTTTGCTCTAGTAAGATTTATGAAGTGCGTTTTAATGGATGGTCCGTGCTAGTGACTTTTTCCAGACATTCTTGCTTCGTGTGCCCAGTATAATCACTGCCACTTAACACCCTTCCTAACGGCATGCGTTTATCACCCGTTTTTTTCAGTCAAGCATATACACAGCAAGGGTTTGTGTCGTACTGACAGCTGAGCTGTGCCCTTAGAAAGCTGTGCTCATGCCGGGAGGCCCTTCAGGGACATTGGCCGCTGGTCAGCCCCGTGTGCTTCACGTGCCCGTCAGGCACCCTGTTTTGTGCCTTGGGGTCCCCATGCCTTCCTCCTGTCCTGGAGACAGAGCCCCAGTGCTAACCCCAGGGGTGCCAGCTCCACCACCTGTCCCCCTCAGCGGCGCTCTCCCACGGCACCCAGCTGCTTCAGTAAATCCTCTCCTTTTTGGATCATCCTTTACCACAACAGGAAGGTATAGGAAAAGTTATTGTATTTTCTACTCATATAATGTTGGATTTATTTTTCACCAAAATAAACTCTTACTTTAATTACATTTTCCATACTTGAATGAATGGTTGAACACTTATTATACATAGACACATCTAAATTTTGGAAAAGCATAGTTTTTCTACCAGCAGGGCATATTCATTTTTTCCAGTTCTTTCTTTTTATATACATTCAATCTCTGCATATCATTACAGTTTGAAAAATGAATTTTCCTAGCATAAATACACTGTATTTATGTAAATACACTGTCCAGTTAAGGATATTCTCTTACAGGGTCAGCAGATGGCACAATGATTACATTATAGGGCTCTCACATAGTTGACCGTGGTTCAAGTCCCAGACCTGGTGGCTTAAAACTCACGCCATGTGCAAGCGCGTGTGAGCCTAAGATTCTGAGAGGAGAATGGAGGAGAAGGGATTGCAACATGGCCATCCTCTCTGGTGGGGTGATTTCTCACTTTCTATTTTTCTGTCTCTCCTTGTCTCTCCAATGAGCACATGCACCCTACAGCAAAATATCTCTTCAAGAAAAAATAAACAAAGATATTCTCTTACACATTATCATCAACAGATACTGCTTTTTGAAACCATTTTGTGAAATAATTATTAATTTAATTTTACTTATTATTATACCTCAGTTTGCTATGGGGTACATGTGCTCACCAAAGACAGACAGAGAGGGAAAATGAGAAAGCAAGCTGCCAGATGCAGGACTTGAACTGCAGTTGGTCATGTGGGAGTCCAGCACTTTAACCACCATGCAACCTGCTGATCCCAGGACGCTGCTTCTTCTTCTTTCTTTCTTTCTTTCTTTCTTTATTAATTTTAATTATTCTTTATACATTTAATCGCTATATATAATTTAGATTATAAAGAGACTTTACCCAGCATGATATACACATCTCAGTCCAGCCCAGTTGAGAATACTATGCACATTTCTCATCAAATAATAAACCATATCTGTGTCCCACAAATGTCTTACCTCTCTATTTTTTTACCCCAAATTTCCTTTCCTATGCTCTTGGGTGCTGCTTCTTAAACTGTTTTTTTAAAAGTTCATTTATTTATTTCTTCCATCACTGAAAGAGAGGCACCCCTCAGTAGGGCCTTGACATTGTGATGCAACCCCAGCCTCGGTCAGCCAGGGTCATGGGCACGTTCATGCCCAGTGTAGTCAGGGAGGCCTCTGGACTCAAACTCCAAACCTCCCTGAGTGGGTCAGCTCTGCAGAACATCACGTTTTCCCCCCTGCGCCACCATCCAGCTCCACGCCGTCATACTTTTGTCTCAAACCGAGGGCAGAGCGTGGCTGGCGATTCAGCGGGAGGGTCTCTGGCAGTCGCGGTGATCCAAGAGGACCAGCCGAGTACACAGCCTCTGTGGCAAAACCCCGCCTGAATCCACGAGGAGACGGTTCTCTAAGGGATCGGTGGATGTTCTTCTAAGACCCCACCAGAGGCCGCTAACCTTCAAATGACCTTACCTACTTTTTGGTATAAATATCTTGATCTAGGGATCAGCAAGAACCTTGGACATAGTTACTTAGTAACAGGCTTTAAATTATAACGAGAGTAAGCGAATTACCCAGAATCCAAACTGTGTCAGGAACAGACACCTGACCAGGATTAATCCAAATCCTCTCACTTTAAAATCCCCTCGTAGAGGTTACCTTCTTGGGTAAAATGCTTCCAAGGAGATAAATACTGCTATGCTTTGAATCCTTACTGTACTTAAAACGGTCCCAATTCTTCTCTTTCTTCCCCTCACATTTGATCTGCCTACCGTTTGCGGTGTCCTTCCCCTGCGCACACGTCTACCCTCTGCAGTGCGTAACCACCAGACCCGCTCTGAGCAATGATCATTAGCGGGTTTTTTTGTTTTGTTTTGTTTTTTAAATTAATTTATTTATTTTCATTTAACCAGAAAGGGACAGAACAAGAAAGAGAGAGGGAGAGACAGAGAAAGTGAGAAAGCAAGACATCAGCTCTGGGACTCAAACCAGGGTCGGCCATGTGGGAGTCCAGTGCCCTTAACCACCACGCCACCTGCTGGCCCCCATTAGCTGGTTTTGTGGCGCAAACTGCATAGAACGCACATGCACACACCCAGATGGGAGCCTCCCCCCCCCCCCCCCACCTCGGCTATGCGCAGCCCTGCTCTGGCCACCACCCTCTCTGGCACATTCCTGCGCTGGGTGCTGCAGGCGATTGTAAGGCCAGGGTAAGCAGCTGTGTATATCAACAGGTCTAAGCACAGGACAGGCACAAAAATACAGTGGGAAAGAAACAGCTCGGACACCTGCGTAGGGCACTTAGCGTATGCTAAGTGGAGCGTGCCGGGCAGGACGATGCTCCAGGTACGTCAGAGGGGTAGTGAGGGGGTCCGCCAGCCCTGGGCCATCCCTGTACACTGCTGCACACTTCAGAAACGCCACTCAGCCTACTCTAAATGGAGAAAAACCTATTTGCTATTTGATAACAAATTAACCTTAGTGTATGGTAACATTTTTACTCTATAAACTTTCAGTTTTTTAAACTTTTCAACTTTTTTATAAGAACATTTGGCTTAAAACACAAACATTGTGCAGTTACACAAAATATTTTTGTTCGTTTTATTGCCGGAGGATATATGCGCTCAACTGGAGACAGAAACCGTGAAAGCAGCCCCAGTGCTAGTCACACCACGTCCTTTTCCTCCTTTCTCTAACTTGTCAGGACTTTGGGCACCAATGCACACACACCTGGTGAGGTCTCCATACCTGTGGGGTTGGGATTCAGATCCGAGCCGGCGACGTGGGACCTGGCTCCCTACACACAGCGCTTACCTGCTGCACTATGGGCTAGGCCCTAATTCTTAATTGTCACTAAAGAGCACATTATTTTTAACAAAGGGAAAAATATTACTGGGTCATCGTAAAAGTCATGACATTTTTGCTATGCAAAAATGAGTCATGACATTTCTAAGGTCTCCATAGACACAAAGTTGTTGTGTTATTTTGTAAAACTTTTTACTTTGAACTGATTTCAAACATTTAGAAAAGTTGAGAAAAATAGAACAAAGGAGTTTCATACACAATTCACATGGTTTTCCTCTCTTCCAACTTTCCTAAGAATTATCAGTACAAAGTTTTCTAAATTATTCTCGAGCCGTCTCAGACACGAGGCCCCACTACCCTAAAGCCGCTCATGCCCACCACTTACCATCACGGACGAGCTCCTGCGTAACCAGGGTCCAGCCGCCAACGCAGGTTCTTGGTGCTCACACGGAGCCCCTGCTGAATGCACAGACCTTGGCCGAGTGTCACCTGTGTCCTAGCGACGTTCTCTGTGTCAACTCCTCCTCAGGAACAGGACCTAACCGGGTCTCGTGCTGCACTTCGTTACCGCCTTGATCTGTTCTCCTTCAGTCTAGAACGTTCCTCCCATTTTCCTGGCCTTATGTGATCTTGACACTTTCAAGGAGTAGAGGCAGTTGCTGAGCTTCATTTTGGGAACATCTTATGATTCCTCATGATTCGTTGGAGGTGATTCATCACAGGAGGGAATTCTTTTTCCTTTCTTTTTTTTTTTTTTTAGAGAGAGAGATTTTTGCTATAGGGCACATGCACTTGCCGGGGAGACAGAGAGAGACAGAAAGTGAGAAATCACCCCCCCCCCCCCCCCCCCCCGGGAAATAACAATGCTGTGATCCCTACTCCTCCATTCTTCTCTTGGGATTTTGGGCACACACGCACATGCACCTGGCATGAATTTGATGCTGCCAGGTTCAGGACTCAAACTGCGGTTGGCCATGGTGACTGGATCCTGTGTGGCCAACTGCACTGTTTCAGCCCCAGAACCAGCTACTTGAAAATCACACTAGGCACAGGTGGGTGCATGCCCAAAATCTTGAGAGCAGAATGGAGGAGAAAGGATCATGGCGTTGTCATTCCCCTGGGGGGTGATTTACTAATCAAGAAAAACAGAGAAAAGAATCAGATAAATAAGATCAGGAATGAAGCTAGTGATGTGACAGCAGACATATCAAAAATACAAATAATTATAAGAGGCTATCCTGAAAGACTATACAACAACATGCCAGAAAATTTGAATAAAATGCATGAATTTCTGGACTCATATAAGCTACCTAGATTGAACCGGGAAGAAACAGAAATAGAACAATAACAATCAGTAATATTGAATCAGTGACGGTCTCCTGACAAGGAAAACCAGGGTTCAAATTGCTTCAGTTCTGAATTTTACAAAACTTTTAAAGAAGAGTTAATCCCCATTTTCATCAAGCTATTACTAAAGGTCTAAAAGGAAGAAACTCTTCCAAACTCATTTGATGAAACTTCCATCATATTGATACAAAAGCAAATGAGGACATAACAAAAAAAACAAACAAACAAATGAAAACTACAGATCGATATTCCTAATGAATACAGATTCAAATATCCTCAACAAGATACTAGCAAATTGAATCACTTAGCACATGACCAGGTAGGTTTTATCTCAGATATGCAAGGTTGTTCAATAAATGCAACAATAAAACAATAAATGTAATGCATCACATTGACAGAAGGAAAACTAAGAACCGTATGATGATATCAATTGATGCTGAGAAAGCATTTGATAAAATGTAATTTCCTCTCATGATTAAGACATTCAGCAGGACTGACAATTGGCATGGTGGTTGAGGCACTGGACTCCGACATGGCCAACTGCAGTTCAAATCTCAGACCCAGTAGCTTGAAAATCACATCTGGTGGGTGTGTATGTCCTAATTCCTGAGAAGAGAATGGATTGCAGTGTGGCTATTCCCCCTGGGGAGTAATTTCTTACTTTCCCTCTCTCTGTCTCTGTCTCTCCAACTTATGCACATGCCCTATGGCAAAAAATATATTTTTTTAACAAGAGACTCAACAAAATAGGTCTAGAAGGGACATTCCTCAACTCTATAAAAGCCATATGTAATGAATCCATTGCTAATGCCATTCTGAATGGGGAAAAGCTAAAAGTTTTCCCACTAAAAACTGGAATAAGACAAAGATGCCACTTTTCCTACTCATTTTTCTTTTCTTTCTTCTTTCTTTTTTATAAAGAGATTTTTGTAATAGGGCACATGCACTTGCTGAAGAGACAGAGAGACAGAAAGACAGAAAGTGAGAAATAACTCCCTGGCGGGGGATGGCCATGCCACAATCCGTTTGCCTCTATTCTCCTCTCGGGATCTTGAGCATCATGCATGCACACATGGCCTGCATGAGTTTTAAGTTACTTGGTCTAAGACTTTAACTGCAGTTGACTATGTGGGAGTCCAGCAACATAACCATTCTGCCACCTGCTGGTCCCTCTCCACTTATTTTTCAACATAGTGTTGGAAGTCTTAGCTAATGCAATCAGAGAAGAAAGTAAAATAGGAGACCAGCAGGTGGTGTGGTAGTTGGGGCACTGGACACGTCTACATGGCCGACCACAGTTTGAGTCCTAGATCTGGTGGCTTGCTTTCTCACTTTTCCTCTCTCTCTCTCTCTCTCTCTCTCTCTCTCTCTTTTTTTCTCCCCCTCCGGTCTAATTTAAAATAAATGAGTGAATAAATAAAATTAAATAAATAATTCTTAAAAAGTATTAAAAAAAAGAAAGTAAAGCTTCTTCTTTCCAAATAGGAAAGAAGAAGCTAAACTGTTCCTATTCCCCAATGATATATATACTTAGATAACCAAAAGGAATCCAGAAGCATTCCTAGAAGTGATAAATCAAGTCAGTAAAGTGGTAGTATACAAAATCAATATACAAAAATCAATGGCATTTTTCTGCATCAAAAATGAACAGACTGAGACAGAATTGAAGAAAGCAATACTATTTATAATAGCCACACACACACACACACACACAATAAAATACCTAGGAATAAATCTAACCAAAGAGGTAAAAGACCTATTCAAGGAAAACTATCAAAAACTGAAAAAAGAAATTGAATATGATACAAAAAATGTAAATATATCCTGTGCTCTTGGATTGGAAATATCAATATAATCAAAACATCAATTCTACTTTATAATTGATAAAGTCAATGTAATTTTAATTAAATTACTGGGCATATTCTTCACAGAAATAGAGAGAACAATCTTAAAATTTATCTGGAACCATAAAAGGCCCTAAATTGCAAAGTAAATATTATGTAAAAAGAATAATATAGGAAGCATCTCACTACCTGATCTCCAATTACATTACAAAGCTGTGATAATCCAAACAGCATGGTACCAGCACAAAAACAGACACATAGACCAATGAACAGAATAGAGAATTCAGAAATAACCCCCTAAACATATGATCAGATGATCTCTGACAAAGGGCAATGTAGTGGTGAAAAGAAAGTCTTTTCAGCAAATGGTGCTGAATGAACTGGGTATCCAGAGGGGGGATTGTGGTGTGACCATTCCCCATGGAGACCGCAGAAAAATGAAACTGTATTCCTATTTATCACCATTAACAAAAATCAACTCAAAATGGGTCAAAGATTTAAATGTAAAGCCTCAAACCATAAAACTACCAGTGCAAAACACAGGAGGCACTCTTGAAGACATTGGACTAGGCAATGATTTCTTAAATAAGACCTCTAATACATGTGCAATAATCTCAAAAATAGATAAGTAGGACTACATCGAACTAAAACCTGCAAAACAAAGAAAACAATAAATAGAGCTAGGAGATAGCTCACAGAATGGGAGAAAATAGTTGCAATGTTTCAGATAAAGGACTGATAAGCAGACTATATAGGGAACTCAAGTAGCTCACCCACAAAAAAAATGAATAACCCAATTAAAAAATGGGTACATGAGTTAGGCAATTTTCTAAAGATGCTGAATAAATGGTCAAAATGCATATGAAAAAATGTTCAATGTTCCTTATGGTAAGGAAAATGCAGCTCAAAACCTCAATGGGATACCGCTTAATCCCAGTCACAATTGCTATTATCAAAAAAATGAAGATTGACAAATGCTGGTGAGGCTGTGGTAAAAAGGGAACCCACTTGGGAACCAGCAGTTAGCGTAATGGCTATGTCGCTGGACTCCCACGTAGTCGACCGCGATTCACGTCCCGGACCCGGTGGCTTAGAACTCACGCCGGGCGCGTATGCGTGTGTGCCCAAGATCCCGAGAGAGGAGAAATGGAGGAGAAGGGATTGCGGCGTGACCATCCCCCCTGGGGGGTGATTTCTCGTTTTCTGTCTCTATGTCTCTCTCTGCCTGTCTGGTGAGCGCACGCGCCCTATAGCGAAAACCTCTCAAAAAAAAAAAAAAAAGGGAACCCACTTACACTGTTGGTGGGAATGTAAATTAGTACAGTCATTATAGAAAGTAATATGGAGGTGTCTCAAAAACCTCCTAATAGAGTTACCATTACCATATAACCTACTAATCAAACCCGGAGGATAGGAAAGCCCTCAGTTGGAAAGACACTATGTTTATTGCAACATTATCTGCAAATATGAAAACATGGAATTAACCTAATTGCCCAAGAAGTGATGACTGGGTTGAAAAATGGTGGCACATATACACTATGAAGTACTTTTTAGCCACAAGGAAAAATGAGACACTGTCATTTGATCCAAAGTGATTGCATATGGAAGACTTATTGCTATGAAGTAAGATAGACTTTGAAAGACAAACATTGTATATCCCACTCAATAATGTCTGCATTACATGGCAGATATGGGGTGACCTGACGACATGACAGTAGGAAGGATAAATGTGGATATCAATCTGTAAGACTGGGTAGTGGGTAGTAGAGGGTGAGTGGGAGGGCAAAGGAAAGAAACACTTAACAGGTCCAAGAATATAAAATTCTGTTGAAAGTGATTTACATGGTAATATCCTTGATTTGATTGTCAAAAATAATAAATAAATAAGTAAATAAGTAAGTAAATAAATATCTTATTATTTATTTTGATTTTTATTTATTTTTTTTTTTTGGAGAGGTTTTTGCTATAGGGCACATGTGCTTGCCAGGAAGACAGAGAGAGAGAGACAGAAAGCAAGAAATCGCCCCTTGAGGGGATGGCCATGCAGTAATCCCTTCTCCTCCAATCTCCTCTCGGGATCTTGGGCATGCACGCACATGTGCTCGGCATGAGTTTAAGCCACTGGGTCCGGGACTAGAACCATGGTCGACTACATATGCTGGTCCCAATAAATAAATATCTTATAAGGAGGCTAGGCCCACGGTGTGGCAAAGGGGGCTAAATCCTATATGGCCAGGTGCACAGTTAGATTCCCAGTCCTGGTGGCTTGAGAAACACATTGGGCGCATTTGCATGTATGCAAAATCTCAAAAGGAAGAAGACATGAAAGAGGAGGGACTGTAGTGTGACCCCTCTGGGGAGTGCTTTCTCACTTTTCTTCTTTCTATTTCCCTGTCTCTCTCTTACAAACGCATCTACCCACTGGCAATAATGAAAAGAAAAACTTGTAAGGAATTAAACTATAATAATAGTAGTTGAGGGACCAGCAGTTAGCATAATGGCTATGTCGCTGGACTCCCACGTAGTCGACCATGGTTTGCGACCCGGACCCGGTGGCTTAAAACTCACGCCAGGTGCGTGTGCGTGCGTGCCCAAGATCCCGAGAAGAGAATGGAAGAGAAGGGATTGCAGCGTGGCCATCCCCTCTGGGGGGTGATTTCTCACTTTCTATCTCTCTGTCTGTCTGGTGAGCGCACACACCCTATAGCAAAAACCTCTCAAAAAAAAATATAGTTGTTGAAATGTCAAGGAAAAGAATTATGAGATGTTCTAATTTCTTAATGTTTATATTTTGTTTAATATAGTTATATTATTTAAATTTAAAATTTAATTTGTTTATGTCTCCCTGGAGTGTGAGAGAGAGAAAGATAAAGAGACAGCATCCCCAGCAAGATCTTAACGCCATGATCCATCCCCAGGCTCAGGCGACTCCAGATCATGGATACAGTGGCATGCCTGCCTTACTCAGAGTGGTCTCTAGACTTGAACAGGACCCTTCCCATGTGGGTTCGTCTTGCAGAGTGTCATGTTGTACTGCTGCATTGTTTGGCTCCTATATTACTTAAATTTTAAAATGATGTTCTATAATAGAGTCATGCTATTTGAACTAGGAAAATTCTGACGTATTGTCAAATTGTTTTCAAGGACAGTCAGGTGTAGCCTAACCCTGTTTTTGAGAGTGCTGATTTTACCACATGCCACTCCCACAACAGGCAAAGCTGCTTTTGAAAACAATTTTGTTAATTTAAAAGTAAATATGTTTTGGTTCTGTCGTCATTCTTATCCTTTGATAGTGAGGTTGAACATTTTTTTCTTTTAATTAGGTTTTTGCCATAGGGCATGTGTACTTGCCAGCTAGAGAGAGGGAGAGCAAGAAATCACCCCTCAAGGGGATTGGCCATGCCACAATCCCTTCTCCATTCTTCTGTCAAGATTTTGAGCACACGTACCCAGTGTGATTTTCAAGTCACTGAGTCTGGGAATTGAACATGGTCACCCATGTGGGAATCTAGCACCTTAACCACTCCTACTGCCGGCCCCTTAATTAATTTTTTTAATGCAGTTAAGCTGAGCCACTTTTCATGTATTTATTAGCTATTGGGATTTCCTCTTTGCAAAATATTTATTTGAGTCTTCTAGTTTTTTCACTGTGTCAGCTGTGTTTTTGTCATTGACTTTAAAAAACACTCTGCATATCAGTTTTTTTGTAGTTGTATGTTACAAGTGTCTTTTACTATTTTGTAGGGTGTTTTTGTTTTGTTTTGTTTTGTTTTACTTATATGGTGTATTTATTTGAATGAAAGCTCTCTATCTTGTTAGTGTGAACATTTTTTTCCCCCTGGTTTAAAGAATTCCTGGTCTTCCACATTTAGGTCTTTCACCTTTAAATGGACTTCTGGTATAGATGTGAGGCAGAGTCAAGTCTATGTTTTCCTACACAGGTGTCTAATTGTCTTTAACTGAAAAGTCCATCTCTCCACTGCTCTGCTTGGCTGTGAATTATATGCCTGTCTCTGGGTATTGCATTTTGTTCCATCAATGTACTATCCATCCTCACACTAAGCTACGTTACTAGAGCTTCCTCTTCCTTTTTTTTTTTTTTTTTTTTTGGTGGAGAGGTTTTCTGCTATAGGGCTCATGAGCTCACCAGAAAGTCAGGGACAGAAGACTGAAAGTGAGAAATCACCCCACCAGGGGGGATGGCCACACCTCAATCCCTTCTCCTCCATTCTCCTCTCAGGATCTTGGGCACGCATACCCACGCACCTGGCCTGAGTTTAAGCCACTGGGTCTGAGACTTGAACTGCGGTTGACTATGTGGGAGTCCAGTGACATAGCCATTATGCCAACTGCTGGTCCCTGCTAGAGCTTCTTAATGAGCTCTGGGATCTCGTTATGTTCTTCCACACTGCTCTTCTTTTGAGCAGTGTCTTGGTTACTCCCTTTGCCTTTATGTACATATCTATATTCTAGAATTAGCTCATTCGGGCACACACATGTACACACTGAGAATCGCCCATACAGATCCACAAACTCTCGATTGAAATAAAAGTTTATTTATTTTCTTCCATGAGTGAGAGAGGCAGAGACAGACATACAACATACCAGATAAGGTCTCAATGCCACCATCCACCTACCTGTTTCAGCCAGCCCTATCCTGGGCACACCCACCTGGCGTACTCAGGGAGTCTTAGCCAGAAATTGACTTCTTCCCATGTGGGTCTTCCTAGAAGAGCATCGCATTTGAATTGCCTGCCACTGTCCAGAGCGCATCTCAATCTGTGTACACATTATATCTTCTCATATTTAAGTGAACCCAGATAAATGTTTGAATTCATTTAAACATGTCTCAAATACAAATATATATTTCTATAAATGTTTTAAACACAGTTCAGTGTAATTTTACTTGATAATTTAGAAACTATTAATGTTTTTTTTTTTTTTTTTTTTTTTTTTGGCCATAGGGCACTTGCACCCACCAGAGAGACAGATAGAAAGTGGGAAAGCACCCACTGGGGGAGATGGCCATGCCACAGTCCCTTCTCCTCCATTCTCTTTTGGGATTTTGGGCATGCATGCCCACATACACACACACACACACACACACACACACACACACACTTGCCCAGCATGATTTTCAAGTCTCCACGTCTGGGATTTGAACCTCAGTTGGCTGTGTAGGAATACAGTACCTTAACCACCATCCCACCTACTGGCTCCAACTATTAATGATATTTAAACATTTTTTATTTCCTGTTTTTATCTTTTTGTTGGCATGCAGTAATTATATGTTTAGTATATATTTTGCTTACTTCTTTTACTAATTCCAGTAGTTTTCCTATAAATTATTTTGGATTTCTTATCTACTTAATCATGTCATCTATGCATAATGATAGCTCTTTTTAATTTGTTTAATCTATTTCATGCTAAAAGAACAGTTCCTTCTTTCTATAACAAATTGTCACCTATTCTTACTAGTGTGTTATGTTGTGAAAACATTTATAATGTTAGAAAACATGGAGCATTGATTTAAATCTAGAATGTATTTGTATGTGTTTTAGTGTCCCGACCCGGGGGGACAGTCGAACAGGTTTCCTGAGGGAAGGAGTGAGAGCCGGGACAAATGGCACAGTGTTACAACACGGAGACGATACAGTGTCTTCAGGGTCGTCCATTTATTGTGGGCAGCACGGTATAGCACGGAGACGACGCAGTGTCACAACTCTTCAGGGTCGCGTCATCTATTGTGAGCAGCACGGAGATGACGTGATGTCACAGCTCTGCAGGGTTGTCAGGAGATGACGTGTGTTACAACTCTTTAGGGTCTTCCAGAGACGATACAGTGTTACAACTCTTCAGGGTCCTCCGGGTCATCTGGCGATTGTGGGCCAGGCATCATGGTTATATACATGTTGCTGGGCGGTGATTGGTTGTAAAAGGTGGGTTATGATTGGTTGTAAAAGGTGGGTAATGATTGGTTGCTTTTGGACCAATCATGAGGTGCCAGATTTGCAAATCTGAGGGATTCTAGTGGCCAATCAGAGCAAGGTTTCGAAGGTCAGGTTTTTTGAAGGGAACCAATTGTGGCCTTTGGCATTGTGTAATTGTTTGCTTTCTGAGAAACCGGGCGATATTCGCTGGTGCATAGCCTCCCACATTTTAGGAACTAAGTCTCCAACTTTGTCTTTTCCAAAGGGTTAAACAATTGTTTTCAACACCAAAAATATATTGGTACATCCACATGGGACACCTTCAGCATATACATCAAGGTTTGTTTTATCTCCTCCATCAACTTGCTGATTCTTGCACTAATTATTGTTTTCTAAGATCCTTTAACATTGATACAGCATTTTGTGATACAGCATCTTATTCTTTAAAAGCCAGATTTCTTATAACAAAGAATAAGTTTAGAAATGAGAACCACATTCTAAGAGATTAAAAAAAGTCATCAGAAAATCTTGCTCAAGCCCTGTAAGGACATAAAAATGCATTGATCTGTCTTTGGTGTTCAAATTTGATGATTTCAGAGTTAAGTGACTAATTTCTGGGAGGTAGGCAAATATACATTTTCTGGGTAAGTACACAGCAAAATGATCTTGTTCTCTAGGGGGAGGAATCAGAAAACACTTGCTGCTATGCCAGGGAGGGACAGCCATGCTCGCCAAGTACTGGAGTTCAGCACAGTCTTCACAGGAGTCACTTACTTCAGTGTTCCGGCCCCTTTCTATTTAATAAGGGAAGCTTGGAATTTTGAGCTGCATTGTTCTCTTCATAACCGAAGGGAAGCACAATCATTTCCAATTAAAACAACCTACTGAGAGTGAGCAAAATGTTATAATCACGCTCTCATTGATGTGTAGGATAATTATTTATATGAATTATTTGCAAAAGGCTCTTTCAGTTGTATCCATTCAAGAGACAGAGTTTCAAGGCCACCTGGCTGTCTTCAAAGTTTAAACTTGCAGGGAAAGACTATCTGTAGTGCTGCATAAATGCACCCTGTCCCCTCCTCTGCCAGGCCAGGTGGGCTCAGATAACGTCAGGAAATGATGGCTGTTGGGAAGCATAGTTTTGGTTCAGTGATACCCTCATCTGAATACAGGGCTAAACATGAGTCCTAATAGTGAGAAGGCAGCACTACGCTTTTTCAGTCTGTGGATGTTTTCCTTTTCTTTTCATTGCTGCTATTGGGAGTGTGAAATATTTGGTGCTGGCTTTCTACAAGCCATGGCTGATTGGAAAGAGCCTGTTACCAAACCATTCTCACCAATTACACAGGGGATAATGGGGCTTGCCTCCTGAAACTGGATGTACAGAGCTAGTAGAAAGAGGGAAGGGTCTGCGAGGGGGCCAGGAAAGACTGACCTGCCAAGAATTATGGAGGTAGATAATAGAACCAGCACCTCTGAGGATGGAACAGGTGGGCAATACTTACTTGTACTTGAGGAAATCAAGAACAGTGGGTGGGAACCAAGCAGTCACCTCGTAGAGCTGTGACGGCCGTGATTGCTCGCCTGTTCCCGGACCTGAGCCAGGCTTTGATCTTAGAGCGCACTGACTGAGGAGGAGCATGGAGCCCCAGGGGGAAGGCCCTTGGAAAGACCTGGCGAGCATAGATGGTGATGATTGCCACAGCCCTATGGAACTGCTCCCTGGGGAAAGTGAACACCTTTCCAGCAGCTTCTTGGTCCAGAGCATCAGCACTTTGTTA
The DNA here is from genome assembly GCA_026018925.1 of Tupaia tana. Lineage (NCBI taxonomy): Eukaryota > Metazoa > Chordata > Mammalia > Scandentia > Tupaiidae > Tupaia > Tupaia tana. The sequence continues at coordinate 6,831,193 of JAKSZU010000008.1, forward strand.
TACAGATGATTAGAAGGAGCTCAGGAATCCTAGGAACTTCTTGGTGCTGGCAAAAAAAAAGGGGGGGGGGGCAGGGTGGTGCTGAGGGCCCAACAGGTAGTATGGTGGTTAAGGTGCTGGACTCCCACATGGCCAACCACGGTTCAAGTCCCAAATCTAGTGGCTTGAAGATCATGCTGGGTGCATGTGCATGTGTACCCATAATCCCAGGAGGAGAATGGAGGAGAAGGGATTGCAGCAAGGCTGTGGACAGAAGTCTGGCTCCTTTTTCCTATTTTTCTAAAGTCCTTTCCAGAGGGCCTAGGGGGAGTCATGCCCATAAACATTAACAGATCATTTATTCCCCTTTATTACTTTTTATTATTTTAATTTCTTTCATACATTCAGCTTGCAAAGTGAATATTTCAACATCTGTTTATTTCTCACCAGGTGAGCTGACAATACTATAAAGTTATCTTCAACAGATAACCCATTTCTTTGTCCCAAAAATGCTTTGCCTCTCTATTTTTCTCCTTGTTGTCCTTCCTCAGACTCTACTCCTTCACCCACCCTCTTCCTACACTGTATCTGGTATTCACAATCATTTACTATGTTTTATATCCTTTAGTCATTCCGTTTCAGTCATAGAGTGAAGACACTCAGTATATATTAGGTGGAGACATACGATGTCTCTCCTTCATAGCCTGACTTGCTTCACTCAGCAGTAAATCTTCCATATTCATCCACTTTCTGTCGAAAGCCAGAGTCTTGTATTTTTATGGCTGAGTGGTATTCCACAGAGTATATGTGCCACAGTTTTTCAATCCATTCATCTGTTGATGGGCATTTTGGTTGGTTCCATGTCTTAGCAATTGTGAATAGGGCCGCAACAAACATTGATGTGCAAGCACTTTTCCGTTGAAAAATTCTTGTGTCCTTTGGGCAGATACCAAGGAGTGTGATAGCTGGATCATATGGTAGTTCTATTTGTAGATCTTTGAGGAATCTCCAAATTGTTCTCCACAGTGGCTGGACAAATTTACATTCCCATGAGCAATGTAAGAGAGTTCCCCTTTCACCACACCCCCATCAGCACTTAACATTTTTTATTTTTAATCTTAGTCATTCTGACTGGGGTTAGGTGGTATCTCATTGTAGTTTTGATCTGCATCTCCCTTACAATGAGGGATGTTGAGCATTTTTCCATATGCCTTTTGGCTATTCGTATGCCATCCTAAGAGACTTTTTTTTTTTTTTTTTTTTTTTGCTATAGGGTGCGTGCACTCGCCAGACAGACAGAGAGAGAGACAGAGAGACAGAAAGCGAGAAATCACCCCCCAGGGGGGATGGCCACGCCTCAATTCCTTCTCCTCCGTTTTCCTCTTGGAATCTTGGGTACGCAAGCACACGCGCCTGGCGCGTGTTTTAAGCCACCGGGTCTGGGACTTGAACCGCGGTCAACTACGTGGGAGTCCAGCAACATAGCCATTACGCTAACTGCTGGTCTCCTTAGAGAGTGTTTTTTCAACTCATTCTCCCGTCTTTTAATAGAGTTGGTGATTTTTTGGGGGGACAGCTGCTTGATTCCTTGTGTATTCTGGTTATCAGTTCCTTATGTGAAGCATAGTTTACAAAAATATTTTCCTATTCTGAGGGCTGTCGATTCACACTAATAACTGTGTCTTTTGCCATGCAGAAACTTCTTAATCTGATGTAATCCCACTTGTCTATTTTTGGGATTATCTACTGTGCTTTGGGAGTCTTATTTTAGAAGTCTTTCCCTATACCAATATCTCCCAAAGTTTCCCCAGTGTTTTCCAGCAGCAGTTTTATAGTTTGAGGTCTTAGGTTTAGATCTCTGATCCACTTTGAGTGAGAGGTAGGGGTTCAGATTTATCTTTCTACAGGTGGAAATCCAGTTTTTCCAGCACCATTTGTTAAAAAGGTTTTTCTTTTCCCACTGTATTGACTGGTACCTTTTATCAAAAATCAGTTGGCTGTATGTTTGGAAGTTTATTTCTGGGGACTCCATTCTGTTCCTTTGGTCCACCTGTCTTAACAGATCTTTTTTTTTTTTTTCCCATTAACAGCTTAATCTTCCTAGATTAAGCATTTCTTTTATGAATCTCTTCCCAGGACACAGATCTTGCCTTCTAATTACCAACCTAAAAATTGTGGAACCCACCTATAACCTACAAGCTCTGGCGTCCACATGTCCTGCCTTTTTGGGCCAGACCAATGGAAATTTCTTCACTAATTTTGTCTGTCACTCTCAAAATCAAATAAAGGGAACAAACCCCTGTACCTGATCAACCTGAGAAATGCATGTTTGCCTCCTCTCTGGGCCTAGGTCACTCGTATTCTGCTTGGAAAGAAACCACATTAATTATTAATTACTAATTTTTTAGAGTTGGTTATTTTCCGTCGACAAGGCTATCGTCCCTGGGCATTGACTTCTCACTTTCCCACTCACTGTCTCTGGTGAGCACATGAGCCCTATGGAAAACGCCTTAAAAAGAAAAAATATATATATTGAGATGAGTGCAAAAACAACTTAAAAAAAAAGAAGGGAAGAGAAGTAAAAAAGAAAGCAGAAAAGAAAACTAGATTGTCTAGGGTTTAAACTGGGCTGAACCATTGGGTGGGGGAAGTGAGATATGGCAGAAAACGTCAAAGAATAATCATAATTAAAATATTTAATTTTTGCCTGTTGTTTGGGGCAAAAAGTAAGGGAAGAAAGAAATTCATTCTAATAAAATTTTGAGTATTTTGATATAAGGAGAAATTGTGTAAGTAAGCATACTTTAAACCATTTAATTTAGTAAAGATGGGGCTAATTCGGGCCAGCAGATGCTGTGGAAGTTAAGATGGCTGGATCTCACATGACCAGCAGCATAGTTCAAGTCCTGGACTATCCTCTTAGGGAGAAAAAAACAAACACCGTGCTAGGCACATGTGCGTGCATGCCCCCAATCCTGAGAAGTGAATGGAGCAGAAGGTATGGCAGTCCCTTGGAAGTGATTTCTCACTTTCTCTCTCTCTCTGTTTGTATCTGGCAAGTGCACTTGCCTTATAGCAAACTGAAACAACAACAATAATAATGATGGGGTTTATTAGTTTTTTTTCTTTAAAAGATTTTTGCCATAGGGCACATGCGCTTGCCAGAGAGAGGCAGACAGAGACAGTGAAAGGGAAAGTGAGAAGTCACCCCCCCCACCCCAGGGGGTGATGGCCTGTTGGGATCCCTTCTCCTCCTTTCTCCTCTCCAGATTTTGGGCACGCACGCACATGTGTCCAGCATGACTTTTAAGTTGTCAGGTTCAGGACTCGAGCTATGGTCAGCCATGTGGGAGTTCAGCACCTTAATCACTACACCACCTGCTGGCCTCCAGCTGAGGCAAATTTAAGAGTAAGCTTCTAGGGACCAGCAGTTGGTGTAATGGTTACATCACTGGACTCCCATGTAGTCGACCATGGTTCAAGTCCTGAACCTGGTGACTTAAAACTCATGCTGGGTGTGTATGTGTGCATACCCAAAATCCTGAGAGGAGAATGGAGGAGAAGGGATTGTGGCATGGCCACTCCATACCAGGGGGTGATTTCTTGCTTTCTGTCTCTCTCTGTCTCTCCAGTGGGTGGTCATACCTATACCAAAAATCTCTCTTAAAAAATAATTATACATTTTTAAAAATTAAAAGAAAAAAAAAGAAGAGTAAACATCTAATTATGTAATCAAAAGACTTACGATTTCCAGTGGAGTGTGACGGGGATGCTATGTCCAGCTCGAAACCAGTCAGTTAATATTTTTCCTGCCAGTTAATATTTTATGTCCAATTTAAATACCGTGTTTATGTTTGCCTTGATATTGTCTCCCGGGGGGCAGGGAGAGGGACAGGACAGTATCGTTCCTCTAGGATTTGTGCCCCAGAGCAGATTTCCTGACTCCAAACAGCAGAGGCCTGATTGGAAAAACCTGGCCCCTGAGAATTACTGGTTAGTGCTTTCTTCGAAGCCTCGGGTCTGCGGCGGGAGGTGCGCGTGGAGGAGGTGAGCTGGAGACATTCTGCTGCACTCAGAGTAGGTCATGTCAGTGGGGGGAGTAAATTATATTCAAATTATTAAAAGATGAATATGTTTACTACACGGGCTGGGCATTTACATGTAGTATGTCTGTGGTCTTCATAGAGAATGAGTGTTATGGAAAAAAATACTCTTCAAAAATGTTTGCACAAATAAACTTCTACTTTGATATCACTTTTCCACACATGTGTGAAGTCCGCGTGTATAAGTCAGGGTCTCTTTCATGTGGCACGTGTTTATACTTTTATCGATACATTCATCTTTCAGGATAAGAAGTGGGAGGCATCTAGCAAAGCAGCTCTTTTGTAAATGTATGCCTTGGGCCATGAGAGAGCTTGAAACAACCTGGAATGTTCAAACAGGAAGTAGCTTCTGCTCCATTTCCCGGTGGTTGCCACTGTGCACACTTCTCATCCTCAGTGCCTGGGCTTCTTGTAATCAACAAAGGGCAGCCTCCCTTTCCTGAGTTCCTCTGGCGTGGCACAGTCCCTCCGTCCTCCACGAGAAGCAGCCACTTAAAAATGAGTACAAGTGTGAGGAAGACATTGTATGTACATAATGTATCCATCTTTTTGAGGCAAGATATACAAGAAACTACCAATAGTGGTTTTCTCTGGGATGGGTTTGGGGAAGGACATATTTCTCCTTTTTATTTCATTCTTTTCCCTTCTGCTGTAATTTTTTTGTATGTATGTGGGAGAGGATGCCACAAAGTTCATGGGAAAATGGAATTAAAGTCTAAGTTTACTGTGGTGCAAGAACATTTGAAATCCATACGTAGTTTCCTCATAATGCACATTTCCTGTAAACTATTTTTTCTCCAGGAAGTGCATGTGCATGTACCACAGGGAGAGAAAAGAGAGCGAGAAGAAGCCCTCCATGGGGCTGGTCATGCCAATGCCCTTTCTCTCTGAGTCTAGGCACTTGGGTGCCTAGTGTGCTATTCAAGCCACTGGGACCGGGATTTGAACTGTGGTCGGTTGTGTAGGATCCAGATCTCTCTGCACAGCACTCAGTTGCTGTGTATGGGGTTGGCCCTCTAAGAACTTTTTGAAGACCCCATTCATATATGTTATTATTTTAACATTAGAAAAAGTAACGTCTCTCAGGTTTTGATATCATTCCAGCTTGTGCCCTTCTCCATGGTGGGCCACAAAGCATGTGGTTTTGTGTTTTGCTTTTTTTTGAGAGAGAGATTTTTGCTATAGGGCATGTGCGCTTGCCTGGAGAGACAGAGAGAGACAGAGAGAGAGAAAGTGAGAAATCACCCCTCAAGGTGGATGACCACACCACAATCCCTTGTCCTCCATTCTCCTTGTGGGAGCTGGATCACACACACACACATGCGCAGGCATGAATTTGAAGCCACTGGGTCTGGGACTCGAACTGTGGTCAACTATGTGAGAGTCCAGCAATGTAACCATTATGCCATCTGCTGGTCCCAAAACATGTAGTTTTGGTTGCAGCATCAAAGATGGTCTTGTTCTAGTTCCAGACAGGGCCAACATCTGAAAGGCAGAGCCAAAAGAACATGCTCAGCAACTTGCATACTGCAGAGTGTGTCCACAGCACTCAAGGGATTTGCTTTGGTTATGCTGAAATCAAATTTACCTCTGCACATTACAGAAAAACAGTTCAATAATTTTTTTAAAGAGTTATTTATTTAATTTTATTTATTATTAGTTTTTTAATTTGCTACAGGGCATGTGTGCTCACCAGACACACACATACACATACAGAGAGAGAAAAAAAGAGAAAGCAAACCACCATGTCCAGGACTCAAACCGCAGTCAGCCATGTGAGTCTAGCACCTTAACCACCATGCCACCTGCTGACCCCAATAGTTTTTCTTTTTTTTTTTGAGAGAGGTTTTTCGCTATAGGGCGCGTGCGCTCGCCAGACAGACAGACAGAGACATAGAGACAGAAAGCGAGAAATCACCCCCCAGGGGGGATGGTCACGCCGCAATCCCTTCTCCTCCATTCTCCTCTCGGGATCTTGGGCACGCACGCACACGCGCCCGGCGTGAGTTGTAAGCCACCGGGTCCGAGACGCGAACCGCGGTCGACTACGTGGGAGTCCAGCGACATAGCCATTACGCTAACTGCTGGTTCCCAGACCCCAATAGTTTTTCTGAAAGTATTACTATTATAACTTTTAAATTTTGTTATTTAAAACAATTATTTATTTATTTATTTATTTTAAAGAGAGATTTTTGCTATAGGGTGCGTGTGCTCACCTGGAGAGACAGAGACGGAGAGACAGAAAGTGAAAAATCACCCCTGGGGGATGGCCATGCTGCAATCCCTTCTCCTCCATTCTCCTCTCAGGATATGCATGCAAACCTGCGCAGCATGAGTTTTAAGCTGCCAGGTCCAGGACTTGAGCCGTGGTTAGCTACATGGGAGTCCAGTAACCATTCACCATCTGCTGGTCCCTAAACTTTGTTGTTTTAAATGTACAGATAATATGCAAGACATTTAAAATCTCTTGGTTATCTTTTACTTAGATTTACTAGTTGTTTACATTTGCTCTGTTTGCTTTACAAACACACAGAAGTTCAAGAAGAAATGCATATTATGAGAAAATTATGCATGGATTTGAAAAGAGTTTGCACCAAAATAAATCATACTTTATTTATTTGTTTTAAAATTTTGTCAAAAGGCATGTGTACTAGTCATAGAGACAGAGAAGGGAGAGGGAGGGGGAGAAAGCATGTCCTGGGGGGAATGGTCCGTTCACAGCCCCTTCTCCATTTCTCCATCCTGTTGGGATTTTGGACACACATGCATATGCTCCTGCTGTGTTTCTCAAGTTGCCAGGACTGGGACTCAAACTGCAAGTTCGGCCATGTGGGACCCGACTGTGTTCCCCACCAGGCCCTGGGGCCAGCCTTACACTTTGACTTGAATTCCATTTTACAAAACTTTTGAAATCTTCTCACATACATGCCCTGGGATGTTTGACAGGGAGCTGCAGACATCATGTTTTCCTCCTAAATGCTTCCCAAGAGCATGTGACCACACTGCAGTGGCCTGCTCAGGGAGTTCATCACCGATGCAGAAGGGTGTTCATTCCATAGTCTGTGTCCAAATTTCGACAATTGTCTCAATGATATCCTTCATACTGGCTGTTTCCCAAGTCCAGGGTCCAATCGAGAATTACTTAGCACATTTACTTGTCCTATCTCTTTATTATTTTTAATCTACAATAGTTTTTTGTCTATGATCTCGACATTTTTGAAAAAAAAAAAAGGGCATTTATTTTGCAGAATTTCTTTTGATTCCAATTTTTTTTTTTTTTTTTTTTTGGAGAGGGTTTTTTGCTCTAGGGCGCGTGCGCTCACCAGACAGAGAGAGACATAGAGACAGAAAGTGAGAAATCACCCCCCAGGGGGGATGGTCACGCTGCAATCCCTTCTCCTCCATTCTCCTCTTGGGATCTTGGGCACGCACGCACACGCGCCTGGCGTGAGTTTTAAGCCACCAGGTCCGGGACGCAAACCGCAGTCGACTACGTGGGAGTCCAGCGACATAGCCGTTACGCTAACTGCTGGTTCCCTTTTGATTCCAATTTTTAAAATACTTTCTCATGTTAAGATTCAGGGCACAGACCCACAGATGGTGTAATGGTTACATTACTGGACTCCCACATAGTTAAGTGCAGTTGAGTCCTGGACCTGGCGACTTGAAACTCATGCCGGGTACGTGTGTGTGCCCAAGATCCCGAGAGGAGAACGGAGGAGAAGGGATTGCGGCGTGGCCACCCTCCCTGGGGGGTGATTTCTCACGTTCTCTCTCTCTTTCTCTCTGGTGAGTGCACACTCCCTACAGCAAAAAATTTCTCTCTTAAAAAGTTTTTCTTGTATGTGATAAATATCAGATTTGTGTTCTCTCCTCCTTCTTCGTTACTTGCCAGATGTGTGTGCTCACCAGAGACAATGAGAAAGAAACCAACTCCCCATCCCAATGGTGTATGGTCATACCACAATCTCTTTCTCCTACATTTCTCCATCCTGTCAGGATCTGGGGCACATATAGCCATGTGCTTGGTGTGTTTTTTTAAGCTGCTGCAGTCAGGATTCAAACCACTGTCAGCCATGTGAAACTGAGTTCCCTTAACCACTAGGCCAGTGTCCTGTTTTTGAGATACCCAGTGATTGAGTTAACGTGGTGTCTGTAGATTTCTTCACTGTAAAGTTCCTATCTGCCTCTTTGAAAATAATATGTAATTATTTTAGGAGATGCATACACACAGCACATGTCTATATTTACTAACAACAGACTGCGATATGATCCCCTTGGTGCCTTCTATCAAGCACCGCCGGGCTCGCTCCATTCTTTACCAGCTCCATGGTTGTAACTGGCCGTGTGACGGAGAAACTGAGGGCAGCACACCAACCAGCAGAGCGAAGCTGAACGGGACCCTGGAGGCCAACATAATCCCTCTGCACCTGCTTTTCTTTCCTAGTGTTTGAAAATCCCAGGAAACCCTCCTTTCTGCCCAGCAGGAGTGACTGGATATTGGTCCTTCACAGAGAGGGAAAGGCTGACTGATCCTGTGATGAAGGAACTATGGACGGTCACATCGCTCCTTCGATGGTCGCCATCACAAACAGGAGTGGAGTCATGACTCACTCCATTTAACCCCGGCTGTGTGTGACTGTCTCTCCCTGCAGCACCGGGGAGACTGTGATGGTTACAATGCTGTGCTGAGTCATCCGGGCATGCAGTAAAGTGGAACCCTCGCCGTAACTTGTGGCATTAATAATAGTCGACATTTGCCAACGAGGGAGTTGAGACTGAGGGATGTCAAAACCTCCCTGAGGTAGAGCCACAAAGTGGAATGAGACCCCTGGTCTTTCTGCAAAACTCCTTGCTTCTTCCCCACACAATGCTGGCTCTGACCTAACTCCTTATTGTGTGAACTCACTAATTCAACAGCTGCCATAGGAGCCCTGCGTGTATCTGGGCCTCATTAACAAATGTATCAACTCTTAGTCTGATTGCTGCCTTAGCACTGCAGTGAAATTAAATTTACTCAGGCTTAAGGGTGTGTTAGTCCTTTTTTCTTATTGCTTAACTGATTTTATAAATAGAAGCTTACTTAGCTCACAATGTCAGGGACCCAAGGTCCAGGGGCCACATGTGGTTAGGGTCTTCGTGTTAGTGGGGACTCTGCGGTGTCCTGTGGTGGCTCAGGACATTATCTGGCAAGAGCTTGTGTGTGCGGCCATGCTTTTCCAAGTGTCTCTGTGCTTCATTCCCGCACCTGCTAAGTCCACCAAGATTCAGTCCCCGGGCCCCACCCTAATGACATTATAATTATATAATCGTAATCGCCTTCCAAAGGGCTTACCTCTTAATACCACAATCGAATTAAGTTCTACCCTCTACTATTACAATGGCTACCAGTGTCAACACATTTCGAGGGGACATATTTAGCCATAGCAAAAAAGGAAAGTACTGAAGGAAAAATGAAACAAAACCCTGAACCAAAGCTCTTCTAGTCAAAAAATTATATAAATTCACTACTTCATATTTAATATTGGTATCTCATTTTCTGCAAAATTATTGGCAAATAAATACATGAAAATACTATGTGAAAATAATTGCTATTATTTCAGTCCAAACTTTTTTCTTAAAAGAATTATTCATTCAGTTCCATGTATTATTATTATCATTTTAAAGAAATTTTGCTATAGGGCACATGTGCTCACCAGAGAGAGACTGAGACAGAGAGAGAGAGAAAGTGAGAAAGCAAGCCTGGGACTTGAACCGTGGTCAGCTGTGTGGGAGTTGAGGGCCTTTACCACTGGCCCTTCAGCCCGAATTTCCCATCACCCGTGCCACCGTTGTGTCTTGGACTCTTGCCCTGGCTTGTCCTCAGGAAAGCACAGAGGACACCGGTATCTTTGTCAGATTTGAGTAAGGCGAGGACTGAACAAATCCCTGGCTTTCCACACCCCGGCTATTTCCAACTGCACTAACACCCCGTCATAGTCACTGATGTTTCTTGCTCACATGTGATCACTATTTAATGCCCTTTAACTACTGTCACTATGTCTACGAGTGCCATACCTATCTGATTTAATCATGCATGTGAATACCAGTCAGACAACTGGGGCCACACCCCTTTTAGTAAACCTTCGGAGGGGTCATCTCTATGAAGCATTTGAACTGAAATAATGAGTAAGAGTGGAATACCACACTGGGTAATCTATAAAGGATAGAGGGTTAATTAGCTCGTAGTTGTGGAGGTCCAAGGTGAAGAGGCCATATCTGGAGAGGGTCTTCTTGGTGGGATTACTGAGGTGACATAGGGCGTCACGTGGGGGCCTCTGAGCAAGCCTTTCCCAGAGGCCTTCAGAAGATCAGACGGCTGCCACCTGAGGACCACGCTCGATTCTCAGAAATAGACCGTTTCAAGTTTAGAAATACAGGGCCCGCAGGCTTTACTCCTTTTTAAATCCTTGTCAGGAATGAAAGATGCTTTCTCCTACCACTTTCTTCAACCACCAAAGAAAAGAAAGAACCTAGATTAAAAGTGCCAGACCACATGCCAGCAGCACTTTGTACCATCCTCATAATAACCAGGGACATTATTTTAACTGTCCCAATTTTGCTCGTGGGCACAGAGCTCAGGGAAGTTAACGTGAGCAAGATCACAAGCAGAGCTTGCACTCACACCCAAGGCACTCACTCAGCCTCGCCCTTTGGAACCTCCACGTGGCCTCCCCTGGGCTTTCTCTACCCCTGGCCTCTCAGGACCAGGACATGTGGCTTACGGAGCAATCAGCAGCTATCTGGACCATTGTTTGTAAGAGCTGTGGACATCCTAGGAAGAAGAGTACTTGCGTGGAATTTATGATTATAAACCATACAGCTATATGTGGTACCAGTAGGGGATTCTTTCTAGGAGTCCCATGGAACATTATACGAACTAGTAGTATTTACGCACAACCACACACACCTCCTGTCTACTTTAAATCATCACTAGATAGTTTATAACACCTCATGCAACGTAAACGCTGTGTGAATAGTTGCTACTCTGTTGTTTAGGAGATAACGGCAGAGAAAATGTCCGTGCGTGTTCGGTATAGCCACAACTGCCATAGTCTAACTGCGCAGGGCACGCTGGCAGTGACATAACGCTCTTCCCAAGGCGTTTGTTGGATTTTGTTGATGTGAAACCCACGATATGGAGGGCCAAATGGGCCTTCTTTTTCCAAGATTGTTTTCACGATGCTGGGGATATTTCTATATAACAATAACAATATGATCCAGTCAGCATTTCACATCCATGGACTCTGAGCAATGAAAAATGCAACTGAGGAAACAATTCCGTTTAAATCAGCACCAGAACTATTTCGTGTTTTATACTATCTTATACAACGTGTATAAAACTATTCTGCCTTATGTGTACTGAGAATGGGAAAACATTATTGAAAGAAATTGGAACTCCCATTTTCCTGGCCTGGAAAACTTCTTATCAAGATGGTAATACTTTCCAAATTGATCTGCAGAATTTACAAAAACCTTACCAAAATCCCAGGTGTTTTTTTTTTGCAGAAATGCAGACTCATCCTAGAATGTGTCTGGGAAGATGAGGACCTTATTACACAGAAATCACCAAAACAATGGCCAGTCCATTTTACTGGCTCTTTGGGTGTTCACGACTGGTGAGACTGTGTGGGCACGAATTACTGTGTGAGTCACATATTTTCATTATGTGAAGCACATTCTGGAGGAAATAATAAATTTAGGGCAAAACTTGTTATGACCCCATAAATGAAATGGATTTATGCTTGCTAGGATTTTAATATCCTATCTGAATGTAATACATATAAAAACAGTACTCTCATACAGGTCTCTTATGTGATCATATACATACTGGTTTCATTTGGGAGGTGGTAAAGTAAGTAAAGTAATAATGCAAAAAATGTGTAAAAGAAACCTTGTTGGGAGACCAGCAGTGGCATGATGGTTAATGTGCTGGACACTCCCACATGGCCTACCACAGTTCAAGTCCTAGACTTGGTGGCTTGCTTTCTCACTTTCCCTCTTTCTCTCTGTGTGTCTCTCTCTGGTCAAACTAAAAATAAATGAATGAATAAATAAAATTAAAGAAATAATTTAAAAAAAAAACCTTGTTTTTACCACACTGAATGAATAAAGTATGGTACTTTGGAAAAACGACTATTGTGTTTATTTATTTATTTATTTATTTATTTAGAGAGATTTTTAGCTGTGTGTGCTTGCTGGAGAGAAAGAGAGAGACAGAGAGACAGAAAGCAAGAAATCACCCCCCACGGGGAATTGCCACACCACAGTCTCTTCTCCATTCTAGCTCGCATCGATTTGGACTCAGTTATTCGAACAAGCCGCCGTCAAACAGTATTATGTGGTTTCTGACGAGTCTCTTCGGTCTTGGTGTTACCAGTGCAGGCCTTTTCTGTGTGCTGTGGGAGTCTCGGTGTCCCAGGGCCCGCCTTCGCTCTTGGCTCTCCAGTCTCATCCCTAGCTCCGTTTCTTTTTTCTTTTTGAGAGTTTTTTTTTTTGCTATAGGGTGCGTGCGTTTGCCAGAAAGACAGATAGAAAGAGAGACAGAAAGCGAGAAATTGCCCCCCAAGCGAGGTGGCCATGCCACACTCCCTTCTCCTCCATTCTCCTCTCGGGATCTTGGGCACGCACGCACATGCGCCCGGTGTGAGTTTAAGCCACCGGGTCCGGGATGCGAACCGCGGTCGGCTACATGGGAGTTCAGCGACATAGCCATTACACTAACTGCTGATCCCCCTAGCTCCATTTCTTTGTCACTTATCACCTCAGTTTGGATGTGCTTTTTTACTGTGTCTTTGGCAGGCTTTTCAGGTCACCCCTTACTTCTGGTCGTTACTTCCCAGGCTTTGGACCACAGACTTGAATAAAACCACCTACAACTTTCCTTCTTGGGACCACAGTCAAGCCCCTCAGACGGGAAGTGGAATGTTAGAGACTGCTGGGCTGGGATATGCAGTTTAGTCACAGCAGGCAGCGGGCCGTTCTGATTCTGTCTCGATTTTAAATTGTTACATTTTGTTCATTGTGAATTTTGTGCATTTATTTCTTTTGGTTTTATTATTACTTAATATGCTATAGGGCAGGGATGGTCACCAGAGAGAGACAGAGAAAAAGAGAGGGAGAGAGAAAGAGCAAGTGAGAAAGCAAGCTGCCAGGTCTGGGGCTCAAACTGTGGTCAGCCATATGGGAGTCCAACACCTTAACCTCCACACCACTGCTGGCCCCATGCTTTCATTGGCAAAGTATTGCATCAAAATCTTATTTATATTGATGACTGTTTTCTTCTTTTTCTCTTTCTTTTTTTCCCGAGGCCAGTGGCTCACCCACTCCAGCCTCATTCCAGTCCTGTCTGGAATTATTTTAGAGCGAAACCACTCTCCTGCCCTGATCTCAGGCCTTCAGTTTCCTGAGCTCGCCCTTGTTTTGCTCCTCTGTGGAAGCTCTGATGTGCTGCCTAGACCGTGGGGATTTTTCGTTCAGTTTGGACTCCACGCTCTTGTTATTTTGGGCCTGATCTTGACATGCCTGGGGTAGCCTGGCTCTCCTCACTGTGACCACAGGAAAGGGACGTCCCGACCTACACGCACCTCAGCTCCTGCAGGACCATGTGGGGCTCCAGAGAAGAGGGCCCGGGGACGGACTCAGGACCTGGCTCGTGGGAGAGTTGGGCTGGCCAGACCCGCTGGAGTCCGTAGGGCAGGCCCTCAGGCGGGGCAGCCGGGCCTCCTGGCGTGGGATGAAACTGCTGGCCACAGGCGGGACTCCTCCTTCCTCAGGGAGGCTTCAGCTCCAGCCTTGCAAAGGTTGAAGCAGGCTCACACAGATGTTCTAGGGCAATCTCTTCTACCTGTAGTCAACTGATTTGGGACTTTTAAATTTTGGACAAATTAAATAAAAGGAATTTTAAGGGGGCCAGTCCTATGACCCAGTGGTGAAGGAGCCAGATCCCACATGACCCAACATAGTCGAATGCTGGCCCTGGTGGCTCGTAAAACATGCCGGGTGTATATGCACACCCCAGATCTCGACAGGATGGAGAAATGGAAGAGAACAGATTGTGGTGTGACACACCCACTGCAGAGTGCTTAAAATTTCTGGGTGTTTGTGTCATGAGAGAGAAAGAGAAGAACAGGGTTTCCCACTGGAACTGTCCCCAGCTTCCCCAGTCAGCTGGGACTACAGGCAGGAGTAAGCAAGGCCCTGCGGCGGGGCCTCCCGGGGAGCTAACGCTGACCTTCCCTATGACTTCTAACCTTGAAGAAGTTGTTCCTGGGCACCATGCGGGCTGGGGCTGGTTTTATACTTTTTCTTTTTTTAAAAAAGTTGCCAGAGGGCATTTGCACTCATCGAATGAGACAGAGAGAGAGAGAGGGAGGGCTGCAGAACACCCCCCCTGCAGCACTAGCTGGGGGCTGGGGTGGGGAGGGCTGGGGCAGAGCCAAGTCCACACAGAGACCTGTGGCTGTCCCTGTGGGCCTCTGGTCAGGCCATGCCCTGTGTTAGAACTGCGACCCGTAAAGCTCACTGTCAGTTACCAAAGCAAAAGTCCCCCAAAGCAGGGCTGTACTGAGAACAGGCTCTAAGTCAGGGAAGGAGCTTACATATATTGTTTGTCAATTTTCCTTTTTGTTTTTTAGAGGTTTTTGCCTTAGGGCACATGTGCTAGCCTGAGAGAGAGGGAGACAGAGACATAGACAGAGACAGTAAGAGGGAAAGTGAGAAATCACCCCCTGGGGGGATTGCCATGCTGCTACTCTGGGGTATGTACACTTGTCAGAGAGACAGAAAGAGAGAGAGAAAGCAAGAACGTGTCCCGGGGGGATAACCACAACACAGTGCCCCCTTCCCCTTCATTCTCCCCTTGGGATTTTGGGAGCACACCCATGCACGCCCAGTGTATTTTATAAGCTGCTGGGTCTGGGACTTGAACCATGTAGTTAACCATGTGGGATCCAGCTGCCTTAGCCACACACCACCTAGCTGGCCTTTGTTCTATTAACAGCTCAAGGCATAACAATAATGTGTATGTGTCTTGACACTTCACATTAATTGCTTAAAATTTGAAACATATTTTTGCAAAGAAAGAAAAAACATAAGCCCAGCTTCGAAGTCCATCTGTCACGGGACACTGCTGTGTCTCCCTTGGGTGAAGCAGCAGCTCAGATGGGCAGAGGAAAATGAAGGAGAGTCCTGCCCTTTCTCTGTGCAGGATGTGTCCCAGGCCAGACTGCGGAACTTGTTGCCGGTAGCCCTTCACCCATCTGCAGTTTTCTGTCTCCCTCCTTCCTAGGAAACTCGGGCCTCCATGGGGGCCACTCCCACCCTAGCTCCCTCACTCTTATACCAGGGGAAGATATAGAATTTTCTTTCTTTCTTTTCTTTTCTTTTCTTTTTTTTTTTTTTTTTTTTTTTTTTTTAAGATTTTTTCCATAGGCTGGGAACCAGCAGTTAGCGTAATGGCTATGTCGCTGGACTCCCACGTAGTCGACCGCAGTTCGCGTCCCGGACCCAGTGGCTTAGAACTCACGCCGGGCGCGTGTGCGTGCGTGCCCAAGATCCCAAGAGGAGAATGGAGGAGAAGGGATTGCAGCATGACCATCCCCTCTGGGGGGTGATTTCTCGCTTTCTGTCTCTATGTCTCTCTCTGTCTGTCTGGCGAGCGCATGCGCCCTATAGCGAAAAACCTCTCCAAAAAAAAAAAGATTTTTGCCATAGGGTGCATGCATTTGCCAGAGAGATAGTAGGAGAAAAAGTGAGGAATCATCCTCCTAGAGAGGATGGCCATGCTGCAATCCCTTCTCCTCCATTCTCCTCTTGGGATTTTGGGCATGCATGCACACGCACCTGACGTGATTTTCAAGCTTCTGGGTCTGGGACTTGAACTGTGGTTGACCCTGTGGGAGTCCAGCACCTTAACTGCCATGCCACCTGCTGATCCCAAGTATGGAATTTTCATTGAGAGCCAGAGTCAGTGAGCAACGACAGCTCACACGAGAGTTGGGGTAAACCCAGGGGAGCTCTGACCCTGCTTCTTGCCAGGATCTGTGCAGGCAGCAGACATCACCCAGGGTCTCAAAGGCAGACCCAAGTGATGGTTATGTCAGGGCCAGGGGACTGCAAACAAAGGCTAATCATGGGCTTTTTCATGCAGAATTCCATCGAATCCAGTAATGCATTTAATTTTGAACAGTAATTTGATTGGTTAAATCTTTTCTAATTTTTTTCATGTTTATGTATTACAATATCTAGAAATAGGTATGAAATACTGGGTTGTCAAAAAAAGTCATGAGCATTTTTGCAGAGAAAAACATAGAAAAATATGTCATGCCTTTTCTGACAACCCAATACAATACCATTTTTAGAATTGGTCACCTTCTCTTTTATAACTGAAGATGGGTGCTTTATTCAAGCAATTTTGCCTGCATCCTTTAATGGTGACCCAGAGGGGGCTCTGACACTCCCCCCACATGCTGGGGCCTGGCCATGAGCTGGACCCTCGTGTGATCCGAGTGGTGCCTCAGCTCCTGGAGTCGCTGTGCACAGATGGCCTGGGCTGTTTGAAAGTGGGCAAGAAGGAGCTGGAGGAGCCTGAAGAGCAAGCGTTGAAAGCCCGTACAGTAAGAGAATAAACGGAGGGTTGGGGAGGCCTGGAGAGCCAGAGACAGGGACCTGAGTCTCAGCTCAGTGAGTGTGGAAACTGGCTGAGAGGTTTTCTGCTGGGAGTGCTGGTGGGTTTTTTTTTTTTTTTTTTTTTTTTTTTTGGAGAGGTTTTTCGCTATAGGGCGTGTGCCAGAGAGACAGAGAGAGACAGAGAGACAGAAAGCGAGAAATCACCCCCCAGGGGGGATGGTCACGCCGCAATCCCTTCTCCTCCATTCTCCTCTCGGGATCTTGGGCACGCACGCACACGCGCCCGGCGTGAGTTGCAAGCCACCGGGTCCGAGACGCGAACCGCGGTCGACTACGTGGGAGTCCAGCGACATAGCCATTACGCTAACTGCTGGTTCCCTGCTGGTGGTTTTTAATCTGGAGGTAGGGATAGCAATGTTTACCTCACGAAATTGTTTTGATGATTAAAAAAGATACCATTGGTGGGACCAGCAGATGGTGTGATGGTTACGTGGTCAACTCTGGTTCAAGTCTTAGAACAGGAGGCTTAAAACTCATGCCGGGCATGTGTGTGTGCGTGCCCAATATCCTGAGAGAATGGAGTAGAAGGGATTGCAGCACAGCCATCACCCCCCCGGGGGGTGATTTTTTGCTTTCTGTCTATCTCTCCGGCAAGTGAACGCGTTCTGTTCTCTCTTTAAAAAAAAAAAGAGGAAAAAAGATACCACCGGTAAAACATTTGTATCAGGGCATCCCATGAGCGATAGCTGTCATTGTGGGGTTGCACATCTTCAGAATATGCAAAGAGGTTGGTTGCTATAAGGGTATTTCAGAAACTTTGGGGAAACATTAAAGTGTGAGTTTAGTTTGGTTTTAGTTATAGTTTTTAATAATATTCATCTCCATGAACTTTTTGAAAACCCTTTGTACTGGGGGCTATTGCTTTTGTTGATAGAAATAATAACATAGTGCTCCTAGTACCCCAGTACTAATACAGTGGCCACGGGAGAAATTCGAGGGCACGACATGCAACTCAGCTCATGTTCAAGCACGCCACGGAGACAGCGGGTGCTTTGCCCGGAAGTGCACTATCCCTGGTGCGAAGGCTTGGCCACTGAGGTGGGGAGAGAATCTGGTGGCCAAGTCAGGAAGGCTAGGGACCCAGTGGGGACACAGGTGGGGTGAGGTCTGTTGTCCGAGGTCTTAGCCCCTCTTAAAGGGCCAAGTGAAGGCCCCTGTGCAGAGCTTCTCAAAGTTCTTAGAGGTTACGTGTGCTTCCCGGACTGGCTTACAAAGCCAGTTATGAGAACACCCCCACACTGACATTCACCGACAGCGGCAGAGCCGAAACAACAGCTATGGGTCTCCAGTGGGTTTGAGAAGGGTGTGTCCTAGAAGGGAGCTATTTGCACTGGATTTGATACAGCCTTGCAACATTACATACTTTTTTTTTTTTTAATTGCCAGAGGGTGCATACACTTACCAGAGAGAGGGAGAGAGAGCGCCCCCACCAGTGGGGTGCGGTCACACCACAATCCATGCTCTTCCATCTCTCCATCCTGTTGGGATTTTGGGCTTGCAAGCACCCATCAAGTTTTTCAAGCCTCTTGGGGCCAGGATTTGAACATTTGGCTACGTGGGATCCAGTTTCCTTAACGATTAGGCTACAGGGTCAGCCCCCAAAGCTCCATGATTTTTTTTTTTAATATTTTTTGAGAGTTTTTTTCGCTATAGGGCACGTGTGCTCGCCAGACAGACAGAGAGAGACATAGAGACAGAAAGCGAGAAATCACCCCCCCAGGGGGGATGGTCACGCCGCAATCCCTTCTCCTCTATTCTCCTCTCGGGATCTTGGGCACACACGCACACGCACCCAGCGTGAGTTTTAAGCCATGGGGTCCGGGATGCGAACCGCGGTCGACTACATGGGAGTCATAGCCATTACGCTAACTACTGGTTCCCAAAGCTGCATGATTTTGACAACATATGAAATGAAGACTGCTGAAATCGAGGGCATATGTAAGTTGGTGAAACCTGAGGAGACCTTGGGCAGAACTTGTTTTCTGCAGGAAAGGAAAGTAGCTTCCTGTCTGTGTGTGTCTGTTAGCGTGGGGTGGTGGGAGAATGGGGCAGTGAGGGAAGCCAATTGCACTGTGATGACTCTGTCTGGACTGGCAAGGACGCCTGAGACACCGAGCTCTCTCACACGGGAGCAGCACGGCCCAGCCATGATCCCGGAGTCTGAAAAGCTGTGTAATTGCTGACAGAAAGCTCACTGTAACGACGTGAATTCCTTTCCCACAACAGGCTTACGCTACTGGACCCAGTTACATTACTGTATTTTTTTCTAAATACAGAATTATTTATTTAGTTTTATTAATTAATTTTTTGTTTTAATTTGACTAGAGAGAGAAACAGAGAGAGAGGGAAAGTGAGAAAGCAAGCCACCAGATCCAGGATTTGAACTGTGGTCGGCCATGCGGGAGTGTCCAGCACCTTAACCACCACGCCACCTGCTGGCCCCCACATTACTGTATTTTACACAGGCCATGCCCAATTCTGGCTAAACCCCAAAAGCAACTCCCATCATCTCTCACCCAAGTGTCTCCTGGGATGGTAAGATTTGGGGTCAACTCCTGTACTCAGACTCCCATGTAAGTCTCTTCTGGAGACACCCCCATAGACAGCATCACTCTGAGTGTGTTGATGGGGAGAGTCTGAGCAGAGGAGGTGGGGAAGACCCAAACTAAATGTGGGTAGGCACGATTCCGTCCATGATGGACCAGAGAGGGCAAATACAGAGATGATGAGTCTCTGGAGAGACAGCGAGCATAGATTACTCCTGTTGCCTTGGACATCAAAACTCAGGGCTAGCCTGCCTTCAAACTCCGGGATTCATGCTTGGGGCTCTTCAGGTGCTTAGGCGTTTGGCCTCGGACTGGGAGTGACCACCACCAACTGTCCGGTCTCTGTGGCTTTGGGACATAAACCGAGCCTGGCCCCAGCATTCCAGGGTCTTCGGCCTGTAGGGGTGTGCTGTGAGACCTGTCAGCTCTCAGCCACGTGAACTGAGTTCATCTTCTTACTTCCCTCTGTCTCCCTAGAGCACCCTAGTAGACCTCCTCTCCACGGTCACCTCCTGATCCTCGTGCTGCTAAGGAGTCACGCACGACTTGGGGACATCTAGGTATTGTCACTGTGGGCTGAAAGGAAGCCCCAGGCTCAGTAGATGGTGTGGAGGTCGGGGCACTGGACCCTACGTGGCTAGTGAGTCCTGGCCCTGGCAGCTTGAGACTCACGTGCGTGTGTGCCCCAAGTCCTGGGAGAGACAAGAGGAGAGGGGTTGCGGCATGGCCATCCTCCCTGGGAGGGATTTCTCACTTTACCCCCCACCCCCTGTCTCTCTTCTCTCTCCAGTGAGTGCACATGTCCTATAGCAAAAACTATGGGGGGGAGAAAAGGAACACCTGGAGGTTCTTTTGGAGACAGCAGTAGCCACCAGGTGCCATGCTGCCCCTGTAGCCCGACCCCTCACCTGTGCAGCCCAGCTTTCCCTTTGCAGGTGGGAGTCACCCTCAACGACCTTCGCCGGGTGCTCTTCTTAGGGTGTTTGCAGTGTCATCGTTCAGGTGTGCGTTATGCGGACTCTCTGCTTTCCTCGTGTCTGTCCTGTACCTGCTCGTCTGCTCCTCCCCAGGTGTGAGCCCTACAGGCCCACCCTCACCTACTGTGCTTCTCTCCAGCTCCGGCGTGGGGGAAGTCGCTGCTCCTCACCCTGCCAGGAATCACCTGACGCTCACAGAGTACATCCCGCCTAGAGTCACCGTGCACGCTCCAGCTCCCCCTGCATCCAGAGACCTCTCACTCCCCTGGGTGCTCACATCTAGACCAGGGCACGCACTTTCCTTTCCTGAGCACCCCGACCTTTCTGTCACATTCCCTCTGTGGGTGCTGGGATCGGCGTGCTAGGTCCGTGTCTCATGGCCGTGAAGTCCTCAGCTGCTCCTCTCTTTCCTCTAGCCGGGCGCCTCCTCAGTCCTTCTAGGTCCTCTGTGTTCAGTCAGACCCTCCCTTTATTTTTATTCCATGAGAGAATGAGACAGAGAAAGAGAGAGAGATTTTTTTTTTTTTGAGAGGTTTCTGCTATAGGGCACGTGCGCTCACCAGAAACACAGAGAGAGACAGAGAGACAGAAAGCGAGAAATCACCCCCCAGGGGGATGGCCACGCCGCAATCCCTTCTCCTCCATTCTCCTCTCGGGATCTTGGGCACGCACGCACATGCGCCCTGTGTGAGTTTAAGCCAGCAGGTCCGGTACTTGAACCACGATCGGCTACGTGGGAGTGCAGAGACATAGCCATTACGCCAACTGCTGGTCCTGAGAGAAATTATTTTTATTTTATTTTACTTCTTTTATTGCCAGAGGACACTTGCTCATGAGAGAGGGAGAGGAAGAGGGAGAGAGAGAGTGCAGAACACCTCTTAATGGGGGTGTGTTCACACCACAATCCTTTTTCCTCCATTTCTCCAACTGGTCAAGACTTGGGGTACACACGCATATATGCCTGTGTGTTTACAAGCCACCAGGCCCCACATTCGAATTGCAGTCTGCCATGTGGGCTCCAGCTTCCTAGGCACAGTGCTTAACTTTCCTGTCACGGGGCTGGCCCGGACACGCCCTCCTGTGCTAACTTGTTTCCACCTTGGTGTCCTACGCTTGAGTGTCCTGTTGTCAGCCCTGCCTCCAGGCCGTCCCCTCCACACCCCACTGAACATGTGAATGGTACACACTGCAGAGACCCAGCCTCATCCACCTCCCAGATTCCCCTGCACTCAGCGCAAAGCGTTTCAAACACAGGCACTTGGCAAATATTTGTGTAATGAGTGGTGAAAAGAGGCATGCGGGGCAGCAGCCTCTTCTGAGCCAAGTGGCCACCCAGGGAGGACAAGATTGCCATGGCAGCTTACGAGTGCTCTTCTGCCGAAAACGAACAAGCAGGTAACACTATAAATATTCTTCCTGGGTAATTAAACGGAACAAACGGTAATAATAGAGTAACGAGCAATCACATTTTAATAAATTCTGAATATTAAACAGGCCTTTTGGTGATAGATCTTGAAACATATTTTCATTACCCATTTTAGAAAACCATAGGTTCTAGTGACTCAGAAACAAATGGCCCAGACCTTTGAGTTTCATTGAAGTTCTGACCACAGAGCCTGAAAAGTGTACCCTTGGTACTAAGGAGTCAAACAGTCACTCTTTTTATTTCTCTTTCCTTCTTTCTTTCCTCCCTCCCTCCCTCCCTCCCTCCTTTCTTTCTTTCTTTCTTTCTTTCTTTCTTTCTTTCTTTCTTTCTTTCTTTCTTTCTTTCTTTCTTTCTTTCTTTCTTTCTGCCCACGGGTGTGTG
The DNA here is from genome assembly GCA_026018925.1 of Tupaia tana. Classification (NCBI taxonomy): domain Eukaryota; kingdom Metazoa; phylum Chordata; class Mammalia; order Scandentia; family Tupaiidae; genus Tupaia; species Tupaia tana. Next base: position 6,853,334 of record JAKSZU010000008.1, read on the forward strand.
TACTCAGCAGAGAGAGGGATAAAGTCCCTTCCTACAGGTATGGTCACACCTGAATCCTCCTTCATCCCTTTCTCTATCCCATCAGGATTTAGGGCATACACACACATGTGTATGTTCTCAAGCTGCAAGGGGCCAGATTTGAACTGCGAGTGACCATGTGGGATCCGGATCTCTCAACCACTGAGCTAGGTGGCCAGCCCGGTTACGATTAAGTACCAGATGTGGTCAGGTCTGGTGTTTGATTGCACCCTAAGCCCTGTGCTGTCCTTGTGCTGTTACTGACTCGTGGACCAGAGGCAGAGGGCTTTACTGCCCAAGCACAGGTGGCATGTCCGCATGGGCTCCCTTGCCCTCTGAGTTCCAAGGGAATGCTTGCACATGTGGTCAATTGTTATAGGAGAGAAATACTGACTCGGGGAACTCTCCGAAATGCCTTGTCTTTGACCTAGAGAGAGGCATTACCCATATCTCAAGATCCCTTGCTACAAACCCAACCCACAGAAGTAGCTCTGGTAATGAGCTTCCGGGTCTTGCATTCCTGACAAACCCAGCAAGAACCTTGCAGGGCCCCTGAGAGCCATGGTGGATTGCCTCTCCCAGCATATCTTATTTATTTACTTTTTATTTTCCTTTAATTTGCCAGAGAGTACATGTGCTCACTGGAGAGAGACAGAGAAAGAGAAAGGAGAGAGAGAAAGGAAAAGTGAGAGAGTGCCCCTCCATGAGGAGTGGTCATGCCTCAGTCCCTTCTCCGCTTCTCCTTTCAGGGTCTTGGGCACCCATGCACATGTGCCCAGTATGTTTTTCAAGCTGCTGGATCCAGGAATCGAACTGCTCAGTTGGCCATGTGGGATCCAGCGACCTTAACTACCACACCATTGGCTGGCCCATTATTTATTTGCTTTTGAAAGTTTGTTTATTTATTCCATAAGAGAGAGACAGAGACGCCCAGCACCGTGATTCATCACGTCTTGGCCAGCTCAGATCACAGGCATGTGGCAGGCCCAGGGAGGTTCCAGAATACAAACCCAGAGCCTTTCCCACTTGGCTCAAGTTGTATTACAACTGTGCCACCAGCTGGCCCCTATCCTAACACACAGATAAGAACTGATACTGGGCCAGCCCTGTGGCCTGCCCTGTACAGTTGTTCTTAAAGCCCGTGATGAGCAGATGGCATAATGGTTACATTGCTGGGTTTCCACAGCGCCAACTGCAGTTCGGATAGTAATGTGAGCATTCCCTGGGGCAGATGCTTTCACGAAGTTCCTGGGGGTCGCTGGGAGCTCTACTTTAGATCCCACTTCTGATACCAAAACTGTTCAAAGAAAAAGTTTTAGACGAATTTAATTTAGCAAAGTTTAATTGAGCAAACATCAGTCATGAATCAGGCAGCCCCTAGAATGACTTCCAAGGACCTCTCTGGGTCATATTTTTAAATCCACTCTGCAAACCTCTTTCCAACTGATGTATTTATACTATTTCCATTGAAAGTAATTATTGGGACCAGCAGTTAGCATAATGGCTATGTCGCTGGACTCCCACGTAGTCGACCGTGGTTCGTGTCCTGGACCCAGTAGCTTAAACTCACGCCGGGCGCGTGTGCGTGCGTGCCCAAGATCCTGAGAGGAGAATGGAGGAGAAGGGATTGCAGAGTGGCCATCCCCCCTGGGGGGTGATTTCCTGCTTTCTGTCTCTCTGTCTCTCTCTGTCTGTCTGGCGAGCGCACGTGCCCTATAGTAAAAACCTCTCCAAAAAAAAGAAAAAAAAAATAAAGGAGTTATTGATACGTTAGCTTGAGAGACATGCCAGGTGCTGTGCACATGCCCACATGCTAAAAGGTTGGAGAGGCGGAGGAGAAAGGAGTGTGATGTGAGCATTTCCTGGGGGAGATACTTTCACCTTTCTTTCTCTTTCTTTGTCTCTCTTTGGTGAGTATATGCACTCTCCTGGCAATCAAAGGAAAAAAAAGAACTGATATTCAAAGTAATGAGAATAACAGCCTTAGCTTTCTGAATTTAGGATGTGGACTATTAGTATTGGTTGTTGAATGTCCTTTGTGCAAAAAGAAACTTGGTGGTCAGAAAAATTAATACTTACTAGTAATCATTATTATTACAGAGTGTGAGGAAAGGAAAGATATAAACTAAAACTTGATGATTTTCCTTAACATCAATGTTTTTCATCAGCACATCGTGGCGAGCAAGTACAGTTCTCTTACTTTAGGACAAGACTTGACAACTCTGGGAAAGCCTTTCCTGGCCCAGCTACAGTGGTCTGCTCTTAAGACATGGCATTGTACAACCTGGGACCATGTGGGAAGCTCTGGTTCTATTCCTGGTCCAGTTTCAAGGCTGGGCACCGCAGTACATTCCTGTAAGTACAGTGATGTGGGAAGCTGAGGAGGAGGACCACAAGCCCGAGACTGGCCCAGGCGACATAGCTCGACTCTGTCTGAGAAAGGGACAGGTGTCCTGGCTTGCTCCTGTAGTCCCAGCTGGGAGGTGAGGCAGGAACACACAGTGAGATTCCATTAAAAAGTAGGAAAAAGAAAAGGACAAGTTGTTTTTTAAAAAATAAAACAAAACAAAAACAAACCTTTTCAGGGACCAGCAGTTGGCTTAATGGCTCCCGTGCAAGAAAAAGGACCAAGATAATAGAAACAAAATTCTGTGCAAGTTTTTCAAAGCCAGGTCTCATACTCAGCACAGTAATAGCTGCTTACTGCCAGTTTCTGTCTGACTCAGCCAGACAGCTCGATCCAATCCAGTTAATTATTGGATTCAATTGGACCCAGTGCAATTTCTGGTGCATCTCTGAAACTAGTTCAGACTAAATCTTGCTCAAACAAACTCAGGGATCTCTAAACGCAGTTCCCTGGATCTCAGAATCTGGGAGAACTCCCCCACGATCCCCAGTTGCTGTGAGAGCAACAGACACGAAAGGTCGGGATGGGTACCTCACTTGGTCACTCGAAGTTCCTGGGGTCGCTGGGAGCTCTACTTCAGATCCCACTTCTGATGCCAAAACTGTTCAAAGAAAAACTTTTAGACAAATTTAATTTAGCAAAGTTTATTGAGCAAACATCAGTCATGAATCAGGCAGCCAGCCCCCAGAATGCCTTCCAAGGACCTCCCTGGGTCATATTTTTAAATCCACTTTGCAAACCTCTTCCGAACTGATGTATCTATACTATTTCCATTTAAAATAATTATTGATATGTTAGAACTTCAGAATGCTATTTAATTTGTGTGAATTTGTTAACTTCTTGTTCTTTTTTTTCCCTGCCTTTTTTTTTTTTTTTTTATGATTTACATGAACTTTTTTTTAAGGATTTTTTGCCATAGAGCAAGTGAACTCTATGGAGGGAGAAAGAGACAGAGACAGAGAGAGGGAAAGTGAGAAATCACCCCTCTGGAGGGATGGCTACACTGCAATCCCTTTTCCTCTATCTTCCTTTAAGGATTTTGGGCATCCATACATACATGCCTGGCATGCTTTTCAAGTTGCTGGGTCCAAGACTTGAACCACAACCTGGCATGTAGGAGTCCAATGCCTTAGCCACTATACCACCTGCTGGTCCCTCACCTGAAACTTTTTAAGAATTCTATTTGGGGCCAGCCCCATAGCCTAGTGGTTAAGGGAGCTGGGCCCTACATAGTTGCCAGCAGTACAAATCCCAGCCTTATGGATTGAAAAACATGCCAGTCACATGTGCAAACATTCCGATGGAGAAATGAAGGGATTGTAGCATGACCATTCCCTAGTGGGGCTCTGCCTCTGTCTCTCTGGCAAGCACAAGTATCCTCTGGCAATTTTTTTTTAATTATATTTTGACTACCTAATGGGTTAGAGTGTGTTTCTCTATGTAGCTTTTTGCTGATTGTTGCACATATTATGTTTTAAGTTATCACGGTCTACTGATGCCATCATTTTTAGTTTGAGTGAAGCTTCGAAACCGTACTTCCTATTATGTCATTTAACCACTACTATTTATTACCTAATTTTAAAAAATGTCCTCTACATGTATTTAGAACCACATCAAACCGTATTATAATTTTTGCCTAAATTGTCAAACTTAATTTGGAAAATCAAGAGGACAGTCTATTTTATTATCCATAGTCTTACAGATATCCTTTTTTCCCCCCGATACTCTTATTGTTTTTTTTTTTTTTTTTTTTTTTTTTTTTTTTTTTTTTTTTTTTTTTTTTTTTTTTTTTTTTTTTTTTTCCTACTTACAAGCTTTCTTTAGCTTTTTCTTAGGGTAAGTCTCCTGGAAGCAAATTCTCTCAATTTTTCTTCATCTGAGAATGTCTTAATTTCCTCTTAATTCTCAAAGAATATTTTCAGAGGATATAAGACTCTGATTCTTTCCTTTCAGTACTGGAAAAATGTTATTCCACCCAGTGTCTGTGGTTTCTGATGAGACACATGCTGTGATTAGAATCGTTTTCCCGGGTAGGCAAGGTGTTAATTTTCTCTTACAGGCTTAAAAGTACATTCTTTGTATTTAATTTCAATATGAAGATTCTCAGTGTGGGTTTTTTGTTTTGTTTTGTTTTCTGTTTATTCTCTTTTCTTTTTTAGTCATTTTACCTCTTAATTTTGTTCTGAATGTCTTTTGTCAAATTTTGGAAGTTTTTAGCCATTTTTTTTTTTTTTTTTTTTTTAGTACATGTACAGTTCTGTTCTCTTTATCTTCTCCTTTTGGGACCCCAATGATAAGTAATGTTTGATTTCTTTTTTCTTTTTTTTTTGGTTACAGTGCAACAGATCCTTGAAGTTCTCACCCTCCCCTGATAGATTTTGTCTTTATTATTCAGACCAAGTCATTTAGATAATTTATTTTCTAGGTCACTGAACTTTTCTGTCTCTTCCATTCTTCTGCTGAGCTCATCCACTAGTTTTTCATTTTAATTATTATGCTTTTCAATTCTAAAATTTTCATTTGCTCTTTTAATTAATTTATTTTTTGTTGTTCGGTCTTTCTATTTTTTTTCCCCATTTATTTTGAGCTCTGTGAAACATTTTTATCATGACTGCTTTAACATTTTTGTCAGTTAATTGTAACTTCTCTATGATTGCAGTGTTAACATCTACTGATTGTCACTCTCTTCATTCAGTTGCGACGTCTTTGGTTCTTGGTATAATGAGTGTTTTTTCTTTTTTTATTGAAGTCTAGACATGTTGCTTATTATGCTCCAAGATTCTGGATTTTATTTAAAACCTCATATTGAAAGCAGCTTCCTTGACCACTCCAGTTTTCATCAGGGGGGCACCACCTTGTAATTGCAAGTGGAGGAGGAGTCCAGGTTCCCCACAGAGCCTCCGTGGAACGCCTGAAGAGGGTCATCATGACTCAGGGAGAGAGCTGATCCATCCGACTTCACACTACATCTTCTCTGGTGTCTCCATGCCTTGGAGGGTAGCACTGCATTTTCCTTGGAGCCCCATGGTGTCCACTGACACCATGATGGGGGGGCTTCATTGCCACTGTGCAGTGCTACAAGCCTTAGGTCCCCACTGGGCCTCTTCTGATACTGCCCCAAGGGGAGTGGGCAGGTACCTCAGGGTGTGAAGGCCCTGGCTCCCTGCCCTGCCTTCTTTGTGTGGGTGAGGGCACACTATGATGGTCTAGTGAGAATGAAGGTCTAGGCTACCACTTTGCCCTTGCTGGTGGGGGTGGGTGGTACTACCAATTTTCTTCCTATTGTTTGGCTATAGTAGAGTTGTTATGCTTTAAAGTTTTTTAATCCCTTCTGATCTTTTTATTATAGAAAGCAGATTTTTTTTTTCTGCCTATGCATTGACATTTTTGGGTTACCACCTTCTCTGATATGTAATCAGAGAGATGACAGGAAAGAAAATGCCGGAAAGGCACCCTCCTGTTGTTCCTCAGGCCCCTAGGCCTCCTATCAGTCTGCTTTCTTCTCTCTTTCAGTCTCCTAGTATTTTTTAAAATATTATATCCAAGGTTTTTAGTTACATTTAGGGGGGGAAACAGGGAGAAAGTACATCTATTTTATCTTCTTCTTTTTTTTTTTTTGGAGAGGTTTTTGCTATAGGGTGCATGTGCTCGCCAGAAAGACAGAGACAGAGAGATAGAAAGCAAGAAATCACCCCCCCAGGGGAGATGGCCACACCACAATCCCTTCTCCATTCTCCTCTCGGGATCTTGGGCACGCATGCACATGTGCCGGGTGTGAGTTTAAGCCACCGGGTCCGGGACTCGAACCGTGGTCAACTACATGGGAGTCCAGCTACGTAGCCATTACGCCATCTGCTGGTCCACATCTATTTTATCTTTTAAGCTAAATTTTCTGACAAAAAAAAGTAGTTGTCATGGAGACCAGAACATCTGGCCTGCACTAGCACTGATACCATACTCTTCCTGCAGTCCATCTTATGATGTGGGAAGACAGTCACAATCAGGAGGTTGTTGATTAAGTTTAGATTAATCAGAGCAGATTATTAGAACAACAGGCAACGTGGAAAAGCACCAGGGAAGGCAGCCATTCACCCCCATCTCTGACAGAGGCCTGGCTGCCGCCTTCTCATCCTTACTCTGAGCCCATCAAGCAATTGTTTATGTGACAGATACAAGTACGGACCATGGCCATGCTGGCCAGCTTTGAGTCCCGGCTCTGTGTTTGATAAACCCTGTGGTCTTGGGCATGTCACTGAGCATGTCTGCTTCCTCCTCTGTAAAATAAACATAATTAAGTACCTGCTTGGTAGGTGGCTTTGGAAGCAGCATAGTTAGAACATGCGAAGCGTTCAGGAAATCCTCCGGCCTGTGCCAAGTATCCAGCAAAAGTTAACTCTCCCAGTGCTTACCTGCCATCCTGAAAGACATTATTGCTTGTAAAATATGTTAATAGAGTCACATGATGGTCAAGTCTGTTAGACTTCAGTTCCTTCAGGCTTTTTCCCCCTCTCCTCTGATTAACGTCTGTTGTTGTCATGCCTGAGGACTCAGAAAGCTGTCTAACTTCCAGCAAGGCAAGTCCTTACATGGAGGCGGTTGGGAAAGCTCCGTGCACTCCTGATAAGAGCTTGGACAACTGCCGGAGCCAGAGAGCATTTCAGGTGGAGAGCCCCAGGAGAGCCTGTGGGCGCGGGAGAGCCGGCTGAGCCAGTGCCGACCTGCAGCTCTGAGTGGGCCAGGGAGTGTGAGGATAGTGCAAAGGCTGCTGTGAAACAGGAAGGGCCTGGTCATCACAAGTCCTGAATTTCAGGTTAGGAAATTTGGGTTTTGGCTTATTCACAAAACACGAGGTAATTTTTTTTTTTTTTTTTTTTTTTTTTTTTTTTTTTCTGGAGCAGGAATTCTTAATCTTTTCTTATGTCCTTGGGCTCTTTGGCAATGTGACAAGGTTCATGGATTCCTTCTCAGAATAATGTTTCAAAGTTTATTATTATTATTATTTTTACAAATTTTGTCTTCAAGATAGAGAGTATGCATGCAAAAAAGAGAGAGAGAAGACCCTTGAAGAGTTCTTATCATGCTGTGACTTCTTTTTCTCAGCCCTCTAACTCGTGAGGGTCCTGGGCAATAGTGTACCCAACATGGTTTCAGATCAACCAGGCTGGGGATCTGATCCCAGTCTGCCATGTGGCCCCCAGCACTGCGGTGCGGCATGCTGCAGACTGCACTGCCGAGGCTGGGTGCTTGCTAAGTATCCATACTCTTCTAAAGTATGGGGAGAGGTGATAGCATGCTGCAGACTGCACTGCCGAGGCTGGGTGCTTGCTAAGTATCAATACTCATCTAAAGTATGGGGAGAGGTGATTTATCTGCTCTCGGAGTTCCTACTCGGTTTGTCAAGAAATGGCAGAATAAGGTTCAAAATGTACAAAATGAAATACATAGAATTATAAAGGAAAATAAATAATAATGAAATATAGTTTCAAGCAAAAAAAAATTTAAGTGTGCAATAAAGTAGCATATCTGCTTTTTTATAACAATAAATAAAATCTATTAGTTACTATAATTTTCAATTAAATAGTCTTTGTTTTTTATCGTCAGAGTGTTCTTGTGCTCACCAGAGACAGAAAGCACCCCCTCTATGGGGTGTGGTCATGCTAGGCTCCTTTTTCTTCTCTTTCTTTCTTTTTTCTTCTTTTCTTTTTTTTTTTTTTTTAGAGGTTTTTGCTATAGGGCGCGTGCGCTTGCTGGAAAGACAGAGAAAGACAGAGAGACAGAGAAGCGAGAAATCACCCCCCAGGGAGGATGACCACGCCGCAATCCCCTTCTCCTCCATTCTCCTCTCAGGATCTTGGGCACACACGCACACGTGCCCTGTGCCACTGGGTCAGGAACCGTGGTTGACTACGCGGGAGTCCAGCCACATAGCCATTACATCAACTGCTGGTCCCTTTCTTCCATTTCTTCAACCTATCAGGATTTGGAGCGCACACAGACACACACCAACATGAACACTGTGTGTTTTTCAAGCTGCTAGGGCTGGAATTCAGGCTGTGGTGGGCCATGTGGGATCCACTCCTGATACACTGCACCTAAGCGCTGTGCTTCAGGGTCCTCAGTGAAATATTAAATTCAATGAACTATTATCATTTCAACATATTGAGATATATAGACACTATTTTGAGAGATTTATGACAATTAATGATACGAAAATACTGATGATTTCTGCCAGCAGTAAAGCTAATGGCACTGATAACACTATCGGGATTTGTTGCCTGCATTCATGACTGAATGCAGTGCTGCATTTCAGTTAAGGTCGGTGAAAACGAACTTTCTTTTTTATTTCCTTGTCTAAGCTTAACTGAAGTTCTTGCAGTTCTGTGGCCTCAGGTTAACAATTCTGGTCTGGGGGGCTGGCAGATGGCATGGCAGTTTGAGGCACTGGACTCCCACATGGGCAACTGTGGTTCAAGTCCCAGAACCAGTGGCTTGCTTTCTCTCTCTCTCTCTTTCTCTCTTTGTCTCTCTTTGGCCAAATTGAAGAAGAAGAAATGAAATTAAATTTAAAAGTTAAAAAACAACAACAACTCTGGTCTGTAGGTGACTTGCCTCTGACCAATTACAGCTGACATTTGGCTAAGGCAGCTACACTGGGACCACTCACGTGGCCGTCCCAGAGCTGCTACACTGCCTTGCAAACTGAAGAACTGAGAAACATAACCACCAAGTGACTATGCTAACACTATATCTTCTGATTTAGATGCAAGCAGGCTATTGGCATAACTAACAAATACATGTGAAATTCAATGTGTCATTTTTGGATAATTTTATTAGGCATCCATTTCTTTAATTTGGGGGGGGGGGGGGGGTGGGTTAGCAGGTGCATGTGCAGGCCAGAGAGGGGAGGCAAACACACAGAGGGAGAGAGAGGAGGAAGCAACCTCTGTGGAGCACGGTCATGTCACAATCCCTTCTTCTCCACCTCTTCCTCCTTTTCTTCCTCCTGTTGGGGATTTCGGGCATGCGCCTGGCATGGTTTTCAAGTTGCTGGATCTGGGACTTCAACCACGCAGATGGCCATGTGGGATCTGTCCGATTTAACACCCAGGCCATGGAGCTGACCCCATTTCTTTATTTTAAACATATCAAATTAAAAAAGAAGAACAATGGAATAAAACCACATCACTCAAAAAGCAGCACTAAAACATAAATCTGTTTCTACAAGAACAAAAACAAAGTCATCAATAATTATCTGTTAACGCCATCCTTGGCACTCAGACGAGAGGGGAAAAGGTAGCTTCTGAACACAGATTGGCAAATAAATTAGTGAGTATGTCACAGTAAGTTGACATCCCTAGCAGTTGCCTGGACACCCAGGATTCTAAATTGATGGTGACCATCCTTGGGTGACTCAGAAAACTTAAATAAAGGGCAGAATCAAGTAAATTTGGGCAATTTGAGGTTACATCTTCTCCGATGAGATTGTTTACTTGTTTATTTAAGACATCAATTCTCTGTCTCTAGCTCCTTTTTTCCATGGCACTAACTCCCAGGTAAACCAACAAGAGCTAAATGTACAGAACTGAATAAAGGTGGCAAAGTTAATTAGAAGCCAGGAGACAAAGTCATCTAATACAGCAGTTCCCAACCTTTTTGATACAGGGACAAGATTCTTGGAAGAAAATGGGATGGTGTGTGTGTGTGTGAAGAGGGATGATTTCTGAGAATGCACAACCTAGATCCCGCTCGTGGGCAGTTCACGACAGGGCTCCCACTCCTATGAGAATGTAATGCTCTGCTGATGGCACAGATGGTGGCCTGCTGGGGGGCCCTGCAAAGGGTGACAGACTGAGAATGAGAGAGGGAAAGTGCAAGAGTGCCCTTCTAGGGGAACGGGCAGGCTGCAATTCCTGCTCATTTCTCCCTCCCTTCAGAATTTTGAGAGCACACGTGCGTGCACACACACATGCACACACACACACACGGCATGTTTCCCAAGTCATCAGGTCTGGGACTTCAACCACAGGGTTGGCCATATGGGATCTAGCCCCCTAACCACCAGGCTACGGGCTGGTCTTCTGTTTTCTATTATTTGTGAAGCTGAATATAGTGCTCAGACAAGAGTGAATAAGAAAATTGACAAATATTTAATGACTTTTTCCTGAAAATTTACTTCCAAAGAGACATAAGATAGGGCTTATACATTATGAATATAGAATATTTTTAAATGATACACATAGTAACTACAAGTTTGGGGACTCTTTATATTGTTTTATTGTCGGGTAAAACATTTACTACCCTGAAGTCATGACCAGAGGTTATTGAAGAAAAGGAATTATTCAAAGCCTAGATAAGTGCTTTATTTCTCCAAGAGCTGCCAAATTACTCTTTAGAATGTCCCAGTGTATACTTCTTTCATAGGTTCACGTGGGCTCTCTCCATTTCTTCACATTATTACCAATACTTGATTTTAGCTGAATTTCTCATTTTTGCCAATCTGCTAGATAGAATTGCATTGTTGTTTTAGTTTTTTCCTGTTATTAGCAGCACAGTTGAAGCTATCCTGGTTTCCCCTTCTTCTTTTATCCTTTGTTGATATTTCTATTGCATTTTAAAATATTTTTCTATTTGATTTGCAGACGTTTTATTTATGTGTCTATTTATAAGAGGTTTTCAACAGTCATAAAAAATGTGTATTACAAAAAAGACTATGAATAGATTTCAATTTTTTGCACCAAAATAAACTCATACTATAATTTCACTTCTCCATAAACTTTTTTTAAAATTTTTTTTTTGTGGGGAGAGGTTTTTCGCTATAGGGCACATGTGCTCGCCAGACAGATAGAGAGAGACATAGAGACAGAAAGCGAGAAATCACCCCCCGGGGGGATGGTCACGCCGCAATCCCTTCTCCTCCATTCTCCTCTCGGGATCTTGGGCACGCACACACATGCGCCCGGTGTGAGTTCTAAGCCACCGTGTCCGGGACGCGAACCACGGTCAACTATGTGGGAGTCCAACGACATAGCCATTACGCTAACTGCTGGTTCCCCTCCATAAAACTTTTGAAGACCCCTTTATATTTATTTTCTTATTAAAAATAGCTATATATAAATATTTGTAATTTTTAGTGTAATTCTTTTGAACATGTTTTAATGCTTATCATTAAAATAGTTTTTAAACTGATTTCACTCTTAATATCCTCAAAATAACTATAGATATAATATTTATTTCTCTGGCAGTCATATTTTTAAATAAACATTGTTTTTTTAAAAATGACAAAATGTTTGAAAATTTTAATTAAAGAAACACAAATGAACATTATTTGCAGTATCTTCCATCTCTAAAACTCTTTCCAGATGTACAACATAGTTAATAAAAAGGAAATATATAGTTTAAACTCATTTTTTACATAAAGTAAAGATGCCAGAATCCAAAGCTAGCTCTTTTTTTTTTTTTTTTCTTTTTTTTTAGAGGTTTTTGCCATAGGGCATGTGCACTCTCCAGACAGAGAGAGACAGAAAGACAGTAAGAGAGAAATCACCCCCCCAGGGGGGATGGCAACGCTGTAATCCCTTCTCCTCCATTCTCCTCTCGGGTTCTTGGGCACACACGCACACGCGCCCCGGTGTGAGTTTAAGCCACCGGGTCCGGGACGCGAACCGCAGTCAACTACATGGGAGTCCAGTGACATAGCCATTACACTGACTGCTGGTCCCTAAAGCTAGCTCTTATTCTTCCTAAAATTCTTCCCCAGGTAGGTCAGAGTCTTAATTGTGTTGCCATTGTTTGTTTTGTAATAGGGCACGTGAATCTGCCAGAGAGAGGAAAAGAGAGAGCAAGAAATCACCCCCAGAGGAATGGCCAGGCCACTGTCCCTTCTCCTCCATTCTCCTTTCAGTATTTTGGGCACACACACACACATGTGCCCTGGATGTTTTTCAAGCTACTGTGTCTGGGACTCAAACCACAGTCAGCCATGTGGGATCCAGCACCTTAATCACCGCACCACCTGCAGGCTCTCCACATGTTTGGTTTTGTCATCTACAAATAGAGTTAGTATTGCTTTCTTCCTTACAATCTGAATGCCTTCCATTTTACACTTTTTCCTAATTGTCACGGCTACAATCTCCAGGGCAATGTGGAGTAGAAGTGGCAAGAGTGGGCATCGGTATCTTTTCCTTCCCTTAGCAGGGGAGTGCTTGGTCTTTCACGCTCCCGCACAGTGTTTGCTGTCAGCCTTTTGCAGATGGGTTTTATGAGATTGAGGAGGCTTCATGGTGGTGCTATTTTGTTGAATGCTTTTCATCATTAATTGATGTTGGGTTTGGTCCTCTATTTGGATGAGCACATGTTTTTTGCTCTTTGTTCTCTTGATATGGTATACCACATTAATTGATTTTTTTTTAAGACTAGTCAAATGCAGTAGTGAGAAGGGGAGAGATAGTTTGAACAAGGAGTTCGACCTGTAACTGACTTTTGAACACTCATTTGAGATCACTCACTACCTTTCGGACCAGCCCACGTTAATTGATTTTGAGGTATTATACCATCTTTGTATTCCTGAGAATTTACAGTTAATGCTATTAATTTTAATAATCTGCCATTTTGTCTATGATTTTTTTGTTTGTCTCATTTCTTTCTTTCTCTTTTTCTTTAGGTTTCTGCCATAGGATGCATGTACTCACCAGAGAGAGACAGAGAGATAGAAAGTGAGAAAATCACCCCCCCACCCCTTCCCACCCCTGCCAAGTAGAAAGACAACCTTCAATCCCTTCTTCATTCTCCCCTCAGGATTTTGGACACACACTTACATATGCCCCTTCCTGAGTTTCAAGCCACCGGTCTGGGACTCAAACCACGGTCGACCACATGAGAGATCAGTGCCTCAATCACTATGCCACCTACTGCACCCCCCTTTTATTTGCTTTAGAGTGTGTATACTCTCCAGAGAGAGACAGAGAGAGAAAACAAGGAATCATCTCCTTGGAGAATAGCCCATGCCATAATCTCTTCTCTTCCAATCTCCTCTTGGGATTTTTGGGAACATATGCATACACACGTGCGTGGTGTGGTTGTCGAGCCACCTGGTCTAGGACTCAACTGTGCAGGCAGCCATGTGGGATTCAGTGCCTTAACCTCCGTGCCACCTTCTGGCTCTCTCATTTCTTTTCTTTAATTTTTCTATTCCCACCCTTGTTTTTATTAAGTAAATTATTTCTAGTATAGCATTTTAAATATATTTTTTGAGAGATTTTTGCTATAGGGCGCATGCGCTCGCCAGACAGACAGAGAGAGACATAGAGACAGAAAGCGAGAAATCGCCCCCCAGGGGGGATGGTCACGCCGCAATCCCTTCTCCTCCATTCTCCTCTCTGGATCTTGGGCACGCACGCACACGCGCCTGGCGTGAGTTTTAAGCCACCGGGTCCGGGATGCGAACCGCGGTTGACTACGTGGGAGTCCAGTGACATAGCCATTACGCTAACTGCTGGTTCCCTTAAATATATTTTTTAAAAGAATTATTTTATTTAACTTTATTTATTATTATATTATTATTTTTCAGTTTGATCAGAGAGAGACAGAGAGAGAGAGAGGAGGTGAGAAAGCAAGCCACCAGGTTCGAGACTTGAACCGTGGTCAGCCATGTGGGAGTCCAGCACCTTTAACCACCACGCCACTTGCCGGCCCCTTAAATATATTTTTTGTTGTTGTTATCTTAGTGAATAATTTAGGGCTTACCATATGCATCTAACTTTTAAGAATCTATTTCAGCATATTAAATTCCAGTGATCTATCGTATATGAAATGTCACTTTTCTATAGCTTTGTTTCCTATTTCCACCTTTTGCACCATTATTGATAAAAATATTAAATGTATATGCCATCTGCTGACCCCTGAGTAAGTATATATTTTTAAAGATCGCTATGTTACCCTTTTTAACTACCTACCACTTATGGTGTTCCTCAGTTATTCTTTGGATTTGAGCTTTTCTCTAGTGCTATTTCTCTTATTCTAATACTACTTTGCTTACACCTGCCTATTATTTTTCTGTTATCACAAATAACATTGCTATATTTTATATACCCAACAGAATAATTATGTAAGTATTACTTATACAAGTGATTTTGAAAATCAGGTAAGAGAGTCAATAGACATTTATGTTGTCTTGTATAATTATATCTTTACCTTTACCATTGTTCTTTGCTCTGTATATATTTAATTTGAATTGCTGTGAGGATCACTCACTGTTACCTTCAAGAAGTTTCTTTTTTGGGAACCAGCAGTTAGTGTAATGGCTATGTCACTGGACTACCACGTAGTCGACCGCGGTTCGCGTCCCAGACCCGGTGGCTTAGAACTCATGCCGGGCGCGTGTGCGTGCGTGCTCAAGATCCCAAGAAGAGAATGGAGGAGAAGGGATTGTGGCGTGACCATCCCCCCTGGGGGGTGATTTCTCGCTTTCTGTCTCTATGTCTCTCTCTGTCTGTCTGGCGAGCGCACGCGCCCTATAGCGAAAACCTCTCAAAAAAAAAATTTTAAAAAAAAAGAAGTTTCTTTTGTATTTCTTATAAGATGGTTCTCCTAACAGCAAATTCTTAGTTTTTATTTATATGGAAATGTCTTTACTTTGCCTTTGTTTTTGAAACTTAGTTTTGCTGGGTATGATTTTTTGTTAATATTTTTTCCTCAACATTTTTAACATCAGTCTCTTTGTTTCTTTCTTTCTGTTTTTTTTTTTCTTCTTTAATTGCCAAAGGGCATATGTGCTTGCCAGAGAGAGACAAGGTGAGAGAAGGAGAAAGCATTCCCCCAGTGATATATGATCACGCTACTATCCCTTTTCCTTCATTTTTATTCTCCCATTGGGATTTGGGGCATGCATGCACATGTGCCCAGCATGTATTTCAAGTGCTAGGACCAGGATTCTAACCATAATTGGCCATGTGGGATCTGGCTCCTTTAATCACTAGGTTATGGGGACAGTTCCGATTAACTTTATTGGATTTGCCTTTGACAGCTAGCTTTTGTCAAAGGCAAAAGCTTAGTCTGTCAACTGTGTAGGGACATTGATTGAGCAGAAATAATAATTTTAATTTTTTGGAGAGGTTTTTTGCTACAGTGTGCGTGCTCTCACCAGAAAGAGACAGAAAGCAAGAAATCACCTCCTGGGGGAGATGGCCATGCCACAATCCCTTCTCCTCCATTCTCCTCTCGGGATCTTGGGCATGCGCATGCATATGTGCCTGGCATGAGTTTAAGCCCCCAGGTCTGAGACTCGAGCCACGGTCGACTATATGGGAGTCTAGCAACATAGCCATCACGCCCAACTGCTGGTCCCAGTAATTTAATTTTTTTTTTTTTTTTTTTTTTTGGAGAGGTTTTTGCTATAGGGTGTGTGCGCTTGCCAGGCAGACAGAGAGAGACAGAGAGACAGAAAGCGAGAAATCACCCCCCAGGGGGGATGGCCACGCCGCAATCCCTTCTCCTCTCAGGATCTTGGGCACACATGCACACGCGCCCGGCATGAGTTTTAAGCCACTGGGTCTGGGAGGCCAACCGCAGTCGACTACATGGAAGTTCAGCGACATAGCCATTACATTAACTGCTGGTCCTGCCAGTAATTTAAATTTAATTTAGTTAGTTAATGTACCTAAATCCAGTAATTTTTCCCTTTAAGACCTGCATTTAGGAAATCTTGTCTTAAAAATCATCTCTACTCTTTGATCATAAACATGTTTTCCTATAGTTTTCTTCTAGCATTATTATAATTTTATCTTTCACAGAAGGCCTTTTATTCATTTAGATTTTATTTGTTTATTTTTTGTTTGTTTGTTTTTTTTCTTTTTTTTTTAAGTGTAGAAACATTTTTTTATTTAAATTTATTTGTTTACATTCATTCACTGTACATCATTACAACATACAAAATGGTATTTTCCATCCAGAGTACACTGTATATTGTCTCAATCAAGCACATCAACATACATGTTATTGTCAACAAATAATTTTCCATTTCTTGTTTCCTGTATGTTTTGCTTTTTTTCCCCCCATCCTTGATTCCCTATTTCTTACCCTCTGCCATCTCCCACTCTCTTCCCACATGGTCTCTGGTGTCTATGTTTACTTTCTATACTGTTTTCCCCCATTTTTATTGAATTACTAAAGATCTTAATTAATCTAAATATTTTCATAGCAAACACAGCTGATATATACATTTCCATGAACACAAGTCTAACCCTAGGCATTCTATAAAGTAGCACCTAGCTGGGGCTATATATCTTACTGCAGTCATCAAATGGATTTTTTTTCCTGAAACTTTTCTTTTTTTTGTAACTTAATTTACATTCTTTCCCTAAGCATCATCACAGCATACAAAATGTGATTTCCCATCCAGAATATACTGCATAGTGACTTAATCATGCATATTATTATCCAAAATTTTCCATTTATAGTTCCTAGAATTTTTTACCCCTCTTTCTGACCCTCTGTCCTTTCCCACCCTCTTCTCCCACTGTCTCTGATGTCTACAATTGTCTTCTATTCCTTTTCCAGCCACATTGTATTGATCACACAATTTCTTAAATAATCCAACTACTTTCAATGGTAAGGTCACATGGTACTATTAAGAAAACCAGTTTTAACTTAAATCATAGAAATGCTAAGGAACTTTTCTTAAAGCCAGGAAACAGGTTAGGATTCTGTTCAAATCGTAGGTGCATGAACCTATCAGTCTCATATACTTTATTTTCTGTTCTGGTTCCATTTTTTCTATTAAATTCTGGGATATAATATTCAACTCCAGACTTGTCCCTACGATTAAGCTGACCACTTTCTTATTTTTTGTACTCTTCTTTCTGTGTGTCTGTATTTAATTTTCCTGATATAGCACACCCTTGAGAACTTCTTGGAGATCTGGTCTGGTGCTGGTAAATTCTTTCAGGTTTTGTTTATCTGAGAATGTTCTTGTCTTTTCTTCCCACCTGAAAGATAATCTTGCCAGTACAGTATTCTCGGCTGAAATTGCTTTTCTCTTAACACTTTGAATATATTTTCCCATTCTTTCCTCGCCTGCATTGTTTCTGATGAGAGATCTGCTGTTAGCCTGATGGGATGTCCTTTGTAGGTAACTTGATGTTTTTCTCTTGCCAATCTTAGTATCTTGTCTTTGTCTGTGGTTTTGGTCAACCTGGATATAATGTGTCTTGGAGAAGATCTTCTTGGGTTGATTCTATTTGGGGTCCTTTGTATTTCTTGGGACTGGATCTTTGAATGCCTCTCTAGGTCTGGAAAGTTTTCTTGCAGGATTTCATGGAATGAAATCAATGCCCTTATGGGTCTCTTCACCTTCTAGAATGCCAATTATCCAGATGTTTGGACATTTGATGGTATCTAGTACTTCTTGTATATTATTCTCAAATTTTGGGGCCATTTTCTCAGTCTTCGTGGTGGATTTTTCTAGGCCAGCAATTTTCTCTTCTACGTCTGAGATTCTATTTTCTGTATGATTTAGTCTGCTTTTAGTAATTTCAAGGGAGATTTTTGACTTTCTGTATTATAGACTTCATTTCTAACAGTTCCGTTTGACTCTTTTGTAAAGTGTGTAATTCCTCTTTTAGATCTTGCAAGAATTTCCTCACTTCCTGGAACTCGTCAACTTCTTTCTCCTTTCTCTTTAGCAGTTCATTGTCTCTCTTCTCCTTCATCTCAGTTAGCTTCGCCATTTTGAATACTCTAAATTCTTTATCAGACATTTCCATGATTTGCATTGAACTGCTTGTGGATGAAGAGGAGTTTCTTTTCCCTTGGAGGAGAGGTATTTTCTTGCTTTCCCATATTTCTTGTGGTCCTGCGGTGATTTCTTGTCAACTGATGGGTGGTGTGTTTCTTTCGAATTTTTGGAGTTCAATCACACTAGCTTTGTTTGCTGGAGGCTGAATTATCAGTACAAAATCTTCATTTTTCTTGTCTCCTGAAATGACTAGTTTGCAGGAGCCATGAGGAATCCTCTTCTGTTGCTCCTTGCTATCTATGGCTCCTCCTTTTGGTGGGCTTTACTCCTCCCAGGTTCAGGACACAGTAGAAGGATGTCAAAGCCAGCACCCAGACGGGCCAGCACATACCTCCCCAGCCTCCTAGGGCCGTCATTGCAGCCCAGAAGGCTCTGGCTCTTCTTTACTGCCCTTTGCAACTTTCACTTGAGGCCCTGTGAGAGCATTGTTTCTCAGAATCACCTGGAAAGCCTCCATTTAGATTTTATTTTTGTTTATGAGGTAAAATAGATCCAATTTTATTTTTCTCCCAATATTGAGCCTGTTTTTTCCAAACTATCTTCTAGACATTCCATATTTTCCTGTTGATTTAGGAAGCCACATTTAGCATATGCAAAGTTCTTGTAAACATAGTCTGTTTTTGGGTACCCTCTTGTTGAATGAATTTATTTTTATGCCATTGCCACACAGTCTTTATTACTTGGCCTTTGAAGTACGTTTTTATATCTAGGTGGGCAATCACCGTCTTTGTTCTTTGCTTTCACTTTCAAAATTATCTTAAATCTGGGTGTGTCCTGGCATGTTCAGGGAAGCTATGCTCTAAACCAGGTCTTCTAGACTCCCGAAATATTCAGACAAGAAGCCATTTTAAAGCAGAGATGTGTCCTGGTGTATTCAGGGAAGCTATGCTCTAAACCAGGTTTTCTAGACTGCCAAAATATTCAGACAAGGTATGGTGACCCTTCTCTGTCTCTGGATGTCTGTCTCTCTCTCTGTCTTGCACTCTCTCTCTCTTTAAATTTTTAATTTTTTTAAAAAAATTTTCAACCAATTCTCCTCACCTTGAGCCTTTTCTTTCACTTGTTAATTTCAGAAACCATTTTAAAGCTGAGGTGTGTCCTGGCCTGTTTAGGGCTGTGTGGTTTTCATTTTTTTACATGTAAAAAAATTTTTTCCCTCTTTTTTGGTAATATTTTTCTAGTTTTTTCTTTCTTATATATTTTTAACCTTACTTTCCCACTCTAAGCTTCACTCTCCACACACTGAATCTTTTGATAGGCCTAGGTGCACAGTAGCCAAGCATCTGAATACTTTAGAGTCATTGAAATCCTCAACACTTGTTGAACCTCCTGCTTTAATGAAGAAATTTCTTTTTATAAATCTGAGCTTCTAATCTTTCTGTGAATGCCACATTGTGACACACAGTGGAGGATAGATTTTGTCACAGAATGACCAGAAACAATCGCAGAGGCATAAGAAACTTGAGAAATCAAGAAAATATCTCCCCCCTGAGGGAAAAGAACAATCCTTCATCATCCACACAGTAGAACTCATGGAAATATCTGACAGAGAATTCAGAATATTCATAATGACAAAACTAAATGAGATGCAAGAGCTGAAAGATAATAAACTCCAGAAGATGCAGGAGAAAAGAGACAACCAGGAGGTGTTGAAGTTCTTCCATGATATGAAAGAGGAAATACACACCATAGAAAAGAATCAAATGGAGCCTCCCTTGAAAGTATTAAAAGCAGATTAGTTCATGCAGAAAATCGAATCTCAGATGTTGAAGGCAAAACCTCGAATCTAGAAAAAACAACCAAAAAACTGAGAAAATAACACCCCCCCAAGAAAATAAATGAGGATACTATATGAGAAATACTAGACAGCATTAAGCATCCAAACATCCGGATAATCGTTATCCCAGAAGGTGAGGAAAATAATAAGGGCATTGATAATCTATTCCATGAAATCTTGGAAGAAAACTTTCCAAATCTAGAGAGGCATTTAAATATCTAGACTCAAGAAATACAAAGCATCCCTAATAGAATCAACCCAAGGCGATCTCCAAGGCACATCATAACCAGAATGCCAAATCTATAGACAAAGACAAGATACTAAAATTGGCAAGAGAGAAACGTCAGGTTATTTACAAAGGTTATCCCATGAGGCTAACCTCAGCCCTTTCATCAGAAACAATGGTGCGTGTGTGTGCGTGCCCAAGATCCCGAGAGGAGAATGGAAGAGAAGGGATTGTGGCATGGCCATCCCCCCTGGGGGGTGATTTCTCGCTTTCTGTCTCTATGTCTCTCTCTGTCTGTCTGGCAAGCATACGTGCCCTATAGCAAAAACCTCTTCAAAAAAAAATATATATATATATTTTAAGTGTTAAGTGAAAAACAATTCCTGGTTTCAATCAAGAATACTATACCCAGCAAGATTACCTTTGATATGGAAATAAAGGATAAAAATATTCTCAGATAAACAAGACCTGAAAGAATTTGCCAATAGCAGACCCACTCTTTAAGAAGTTCTGAAAGGGGAACCAGCAGTTAGCGTAATGGCTATGTCGCTGGACTCCCACGTAGTTGACCCCAGTTCGCGTCCCGGACCCGGTGGCTTAAAACTCACCCCAGGCGCCTGTGCGTGTGTGCCCAAGATCCTGAGAGGAGAATGGAGGAGAAGGGATTGTGGCATGACCATCCCCCCTGGGGAGTAATTTCTCGTTTTCTGTCTCTATGTCTCTCTCTGTCTGTCTGGTGAGCGCATGCGCCCTATAGCGAAAAACCTCTCCAAAAAAAAAAAGAAGTTCTGAAAGGAGTGCTCTACCAGTAAAACTAAAGACACATACAGAAATAAGAGAACAAAAGGCAACCAAGGAAATGACCAACTTAATGCTAGGGACAAGAAATATCAATAATAATGTTGAATATTAACTTCCATGATTTAAATGGAACTATTGGACCACAGTAACACTGCATATTCAACAGAAGAGAGTCTGAACATCAGACTGAACTAGCAAAATTGAATTTTATGACTTTTGAGTAAAACATTACTGATTTCTTCTTTTTTACTATGCTTTGTTTTCCCATTTTAAATATTATAGTTTGTCTTGAATTGTTGATGGGTTCGGCAATATGTTAAAATATTTTTCTTATTTGTTTCTTTAAATGGAAACATAAACTTTTCTTTTTTCCTGACCCCTCTTGAATTGGAAATATTTAGGAATATTCTTATTTTGTGACAGAAAGGTTATTTGCATAAGTTCAATAATGCTTGTTGCATTGAATCAGAAATTGGAAATACTGGGAACCAGCAGTTAGCGTAATGGCTATGTCGCTGGACTCCCACGTAGTCGACCGCGGTTCGCGTCTCGGACCCGGTGGCTTACAACTCACGCCGGGCGCGTGTGCGTGCGTGCCCAAGATCCCGAGAGGAGAATGGAGGAGAAGGGATTGCGGCGTGACCATCCCCCCTGGGGGGTGATTTCTCGCTTTCTGTCTCTATGTCTCTCTCTGTCTGTCTGGCGAGCGCACGCGCCCTATAGCGAAAAACCTCTCAAAAAAAAAAAAAAAAAAAAAAAAAGAAATTGGAAATACTCATTATTGGACAGGGCTTTGCCTGGAATGTCATACCTGAAGATTAATCAGAAAACTATGGAATTAAGGTGGATCTTAAGTAAGCCAACAGAAGCTCTTAGAAAGATGGCCTGGTACTACAAATAGTTCTGCCTGGCAAAGAAGGTTAGAGAAGATATATGAAAGAATTTATAACATAAAATAACCTGTACTTTTCCAGCCCAGCATTGTAATCAGTAGAGATTGCAAAAGAGCGACCACACCAGAGGATTATCTTGAGAAAGACTTTGAAGGAAGAAAAAGAGACTGATCTTTGCTAGCAGATGGTATATCACAGAATGCTTGGTAGCAGGGCTGAATTGAGAAGGTTTATGTGTGACTAGTGTGCTGGGCATTTGCTTTTCAACAGTTTGAGTAGTTGACATGTAGATATCTTCTCAAAAACATTTAAAACCATACTGTTTCTGTTGTTATAGAGTTGCGAACAAAATTATAAGAAATATTTTGAACGTTATCTTTGAAATTCAGTATTTTGAAATTTTGAAAGTTGTTTATTAACTGTCAAGAACTATGGAGTATGAGCAAAGATTTTGTGATATGTAAAGTAAATGTTTTTGGAAAAATGTAAAAATAAATAAATAAATGGAAAAAATAAAATTAATACCCTTATGACTAATAAATAAAAATAATAAGTAAATCTTAAATTTTCTTGGCCTTAATTCCTTCCTATATATTTTAGAATATTAATTTAATACCTTAAAAATCTTGTTGGATTGGATTAATTTGGAGACAATTGACTTCTTATAATGTTAAGTGTTTTGATGCCCATGAAATGTTTAGTTTTCCATTTCTTCTTTTCTGACCTTTGAAAAATTTCTCCATAATATTCTTGTGCATTCTTGTTAGGATAATTCACACATAATTTCTAGGTTTTATCTCTCTCTCTCTCTCTGTGTATATATATATATATATATATATATATACACACACACACACACACACATATATATACATACACACACACACATATATGTGTGTATGTATATATATGTGTGTGTGTGTGTTTATATATGTGTGTGTGTGTGTGTATATATACATATATATATGTATATATATATTTTAGCTCGTAGTAATGCTTTATCACTTTGTTCCACTTCTCAGGTATTTCTTTACAAGTGGCTAAGACACATCTGTACCAAATAAAAATCGATGCCATGGTATAATTCGCCTCAGGATCTTCCTCAACCTCTATATCCATGATGGACAGCCATGTCCCCTGGTACTGTATTTCTCTTGCCTGAAATATCCTTGCTAATCCTTCAAAAACCAGATTTAAGCCACTGGTTCCTGCAAAGAAAAACAACTAGACAAAAAAATTCCTGATCAGGAATTCTGTATTGTTCTTAGCATACTCCTATTACTAGGAGTAATTCTTTACTCCTTAGTTACTTTCTTGCCAAGTAGTTGGAGAAGGATAATCAGTTTAAGAAAATTTCAAATCAATTGTTGTCTTTTATTATCATCTTTAAAATGGCATATGAAAGCCTTAGAAGTTATCCGGCTTGTTACTGTAGCTGGAAAACTCTTAAAAATCTTACTCATCAGCCTGCTGAACTGTACCCTTCTCAGAGACATAGATGCCATCCAAGAATTTCCTTATATCCTTATTTTTAACTGTGGTGGCTTGCTGGATCAAAGCAGCTGAATTTGAAACAAGTTCGATATCATCGCCTTCAAGGATCAACTCATCTTTCTGGGCTTGAGATGCTGAACAAGCAACACCTGGTCTCATTCGAACCCTCTGGATGTATTTTTCACCCAAGAAATTTCGGATTTCAACAAGAGACCCATTCTCCTGAATAACGACGTTGATGGGGAAATGAGAGGACACAGACCTCATCTTGTAGCGGAAGCCCAACGTAATGCCCTTGATCGTGTTCTGGATGTGACTACAGATGGTGCGGACGGGGGCCAGCTCCTTTCTGTTTCCCCACCATTGTCAACCCGCAGGCTCTTCTTCTTCTTCCCAAGGAGGCTGAGCTCGACATTGATGTGGTTGAAGTCCCTCCGCAGGGTTCCTCGGGGGCCCTTCACGATAACGGTGTGTCCCTTCAGGGTGATGTCAATGTTCTCTGGAATGTCGACCACCTGGTTGCTGAGAATGGTCTTCGTCCTTGCAGTTGGTGCAGCCAAAAGAGCTCTACTTTATATTTCTATTTAGAATAGGATCTCATTCTTTATTATATTTTCTACTAATTACTGCTAATGTAAAAAAAGTTATTGAGGTCTGCAGGTGGTGTGGCGGTTAAGGTGCTGGATCCCACATAGCCCACTCTGTGGTTTGAGTCCTGGACCTGGTGACTTGAAAAACATACCAGTTGTATGTGCATCCCTGCCCAAGATCCGAAGGGGAGAATGAAGGAGAATGAACTGTGTGTGGCATGGCTATTCTTCCCCTGAGGGGGTGACTTCTCACTTTCCCTCTCTCTGTCTCTCTAGTGTGTACACAAAAATAATCAGGTATATTGTTAAATATAAAGACAATATTTTAACTAGAATGTCCTATATGCACATATAGATAAATACATGTATCCATAAATAAAATAGAATAAAGATATTCTTTTTCTTTATTAACCATATGTGTGTGTGAAACCAAGATTTATTCACTTCTTAAATAAGCTAGAAAGTATTGAGCTCCTGTCAAAGAAGACCCTGCCTTCTGGGGTAAGCCCTAGATTTAGTAGCAGACGGCGCACCATGTGGGGCAGGCGGACAGTGACCAGGGTGGGAAGTGGGTGATGACCTTGGAGTCTGTGTGGAGAGCAGCAGCGAGCGGAGCAAATCCGGTGGCAGGAAGACGGGTTGTTGTGCTAGGTCAGGCCTGAAAATGGGCAGAGGTTTTGAGAGAAGGCACAGGGGCTGAGAAAATCAGCACATTAAAATAAAAATCGATTTATATTTTATTTCCTGGAGGAGAGAAATGTATACCTTTGAGACTGTCTCAGCACACCGTGATCCTCCGCCAGTCTTCCAGCCAGCCAGGGTCACCAGCTCACCAGCATGCTCAGGGTGACCTGGGTTCTGAACCTGGGTTCCCACGTGCTCGGTGCTCTACAACCTGCACCAAGGTGGCTGGACTGCTCAGCATGTTTGTCAACTGGTTAAATATAAATGGGGAGTGAGAAAGCGAAGTAAGCCATGCTCATGTACTGGCTTGTTAAGAATACGGAAGGAAGAACACATTTATGGGGCAGCTGCTGAGTTTACCTGTTGGTGTATGTAGGGAGGGAGGGTCAAAAGGTGGTTAAACCCGGAGCCCTGGTGATGTGAGCCTGGGACCCGTCAGCATTTCAACAGGTAACAATTGAAATCATGAAAGTAGGAGACAGAGCTTAGGGTAAGTGTGAACAGAGAGATGAGAGGAGGCCCGTGTTAGCGCGGAGCAAGGGAGCTGGACACAGCAGCCCACCGTGGGGAGCAGCCAGCCTGCGAGGCTGACTTGAACTATACCATTAAGGGGAAGCCCAGACTTTCCTCACCTGTCCTTAATCAGCGCATTGCTTGGACCCCATTAACTGCGGAGGAGGCTAAGGCCAACACGTGGTCATTAAAAGTAAGCACACTGAGCAGGTCTTGATCAAATTGATGACAGGAAGTTCTAGTTAGCACCTTTACAGTAAATGTCAGCACACATGCTTAAAGGCAAGCACTTAATGGATCAGAGAGGAGAGTGCTGCCTGAGAGACGCTGGCTTGATTGTTTCCGAGCTATTCAGAAGGTCAGTAGCTAACCAGCTTAATCCTGTCTGGTGTGAGTGTATTACCTTAACTGTCCTTCCATGGGGCAGGAAGGTTGTCATTCAGCTAACAAAGAGTCTCAATTTCCCATTAAAGGCTCAGAAAATGGACTCATTACTTTATTTTTAAAAATGTCTTTCCTTTGTAATTTTCAGAGAAATGTCAGTAATTATAGGAAAAGCAAACCCACAGACTAAGTGATCTAAAGACCATTCAATTCTGCATCTCAACAACCTTTAGTAGCATAAAACTTATCACAACTTAAAAGAATTTAGATGTATTTTAGTGTAAATCATATGTCAATTTTACTAATACACTTCGAAGTCAACGTATCATCTTCATCTGGCTCACTGCAAAAGTAAAATTTTAGAATATCAAATCACCTGCCACACTTAGGATGATTTAACCGAAACTGAATTCATATGAATACATCTATCACTGCTCATCTCAATGAATCACACACTAAATGCTTCATTGTTTTCTGGCATTTTGAAATAAATTACGTTTTACAGTGAAGTCATTAGAAATTTACATGATTTTGCAAATGTGGTTTGCATTATTTGTACTTCTGCTTGGTAAAAACATATGGGAGCAAAGTATTTGGGCAAAATATTTTGTATGTACACCAGTTTCACCATTGAATCAGTCCTCACAGAAACGATTCCATTACTAGGATCTGGACTTTGGTGCAACAGCAAAACATAAGGCTCTGCAAGGCTGAGCCACATGGGAAGGTTCCAGGCTCATGGCCAGAGACCCTCCTGAGTGGGCTGGGCACATGCGTGCTGTGATCTGAGGCTGCTGGGGCTGGAGTGGATCACGGTGCAGGGCTCTATTTGGGGTGCTGTTTCTCTCTCATTCATGGAAAAAATAAAGTTTTTTAAAAAATTTCATTTCTATTCAACATTTAAAAAATAATGATCTAGGCCCAGCCACGGTGGCACAAGTGGCAGGGTACCAGTGTGTGAGACAGAGGCCTCAGGGAAGCCTGGGTTTTTCCTGCTCCAACCTGAGCAGACCTGACATGGTTGCACCACCTGTAACTCTAGGTAACTGGGACATTGGGGCAGGAGGATCATAGCTGAAAAGGCCTTGTCAAAAGTATCTTTCTCTCGGGACCAGCAGTTAGCGTAATGGCTATGTCGCTGGACTCCCACGTAGTCGACCGCGGTTCGCGTCCTGGACCCGGTGGCTTAAACTCACACCGGGCGCATGTGCGTGCGTGCCCAAGATCCCGAGAGGAGAATGGAGGAGAAGGGATTGCGGCGTGACCATCCCCCCTGGGGGGTGATTTCTCGCTTTCTGTCTCTCTATCTCTCTCTGTCTGTCTGGAGAGTGCACGCGCCCTATAGCAAAAATCTCTCCAAAAAAAAAAAAGAAAGTATCTTTCTCTCCAACCCCATTAAAAATGAGAAACAATAACAACAAAATGTTATAGGGGTGATGGTTAGGACTCTGGACTCCCACATGGCCGGCCAACCATGGTTCGAGTCCTGGACATGGTGGCCTAAAACTCATGCTAGGTGTGTGTGTGTGTGTGTGTGTGTGTGTGTGTGTACCCAAAATCCTAAGAGGAGCATGGAGAAGAAGAGATTGCAGCAGGCCATCCCCCTATCAGGGGTGGGGGCGGTCAGTGATTTCTCACGTTCCTTCTCTCTGTCTCTCTATGGCAGAAACCTAAAGAAAAAAAAGTTACAAAGGACCAAGAGTAGAGCATAGAATGACCCAAAACAAGCCTGTTTAAATAACAATTTGTTGGGGCCAGAAGGTGGCATGATGTTTAAGGTGCTGGACTTTTACATGGCCAACCATGGTTTGCATCCTGAGCCTTGAGGGTTGCTTTCTCCCTTTCCCACTCTTCCTCTCTTTCTGTCTCTCTCTGGTGACCACAAGTTCCCTGTAGTAAATGAAATAATAATAATAATGATAAATAAAAATTATTTAAAAATAAATAAATGAATAACAATCTGCTATTAAATATTTACTTTTTGTTTTGCAATGATGTTTAAAGTCATTAACACCTGATAATATTTTGTACATTGTCTAGTATTCTCCTCTAACTTCATTAGGCAGTTAAAAAGTTGATCAAGTTCAACACCTGATTAGTGTATAAACCAAGACTAAAACCTGGGTCCCTTATTTTCTGCATCTACTATTTTTACTCAATGGACTTTATTTCCAACGTGACCCTGCAACTCATTCTCAGAAGCTTGTCTGAAGATTTCCTTCTTCACGAACTGTCAATGCCTTGCTTTGTCCTAATGACCCCCCACTGCCTAACAGGCAGACTCAAAGTGCAGTGTCATATAAGGGCTGGCCGTCCTCTGGTCTTGTCTGGCCTCTCCTTGTCTGGCCCCATCCCTTGCTCCCGCCCCATTATTTTCCTACTCTCTGGTTACGCCAGGTTATTTCCAAATCCCTACACATCCATGCTTTCATTCGCCTTGCACATTTTTCTCCTTAGGCCAATCATCTCTCCTTTTCTTGCTTTAGAGAGTCCTCATCCTTTGAGGCTCAGTTCCACCAGCAACTCCAAGAAGCCTTGTCGTGAATCTGTGAGCTCCTCTGGGTTCTCGCCAGAACCTTCAGATCCTAGTAGGCTCCAGCACTGGCCTTCTCTTCACCCTACTCCTTTACTTACATGTGTGAGTGTATGTCTGGTTTGTGCACAATCGTCTTCGTAAGGAAAGCCATCGACAATTAAGTTAGCTGTGCCCTGACACTGTGCCAGGGAGTCTCTGTGCTGAGGCCTCCCCTCTTGTTTATTGTGCACAGCTCTTCAAAAGGGCTGGCCCCCTTATTGAGCCATTTTAGAGGTGAGAGAACTGAAGCTTAGAAATACTCAGTGAGGGGCCAGCAGATGGTGTGGTGGTTTAAGGCTCTGGATTCCCACATGACTGACCATGGTTCAAATCCTGGACCTGACAGCTTGAAAATCACAACAAATAAATAGATAAATCAATAAATAAATGTTTAATAAATAAATAAATTTTAAAAACTGAAAAAAGAAATACTATATGACTTGCCCAAGGTCACATCTAAGGAGGTCAGCCCTGGGCCAGCTCCCAAGCCTGCCTGTGGTACCACCTCTACTCTTCACTCGCTCTTTCACATTAAGTTCTTGTGTTCTTCTGACCGTAGCTGAAGACTATTTTAAGTAGTGACTGGTTAACATAAAGAAGCAGCTATTTGCAGGATCAAGGGGCCAGCAGGTGGCATGGTGGTTAAGGATGTTGAACTCCCACATGGCTGACCGTGGTTCGAGCCCAGGGCCTGGCAGCTTGTTTTCTCACTTTCTCTCTCTCTCTCTCTTGCTCTGTCCCTCTCTGGTCAAATTAAAAAATAAATAAATAAAGTTAAATAAAACAACTTTTTTAAAAAAGTAGATTATAGGTCATAATGGTCAAATTATTGAAAAGAGACCATGACTTGTTATTTTGCATTTCCATTTGCCAATTCCTCATACATAGAGTTTTCTACCTTGAAAATCACAAGTCATTCCCACAAGTGACATCTTAGGAGGAGTGAAACACCCTCTCAGAGCCACTGGGTTCGTTTGTGGTGTCCCCACATGACGTGTGGGCTTTTACCAGAGCGTGACAAATACTCTGAGCATTAGTGATCTTCTGCCTGGCCTTAGCCAAGGGGTTGGGAAAAAAAATCCCATCATCGTAACCAGAGGGGCTTTCCCCGCTCCTGCTCCCTGAGCTAGAGCGCTGTGGAATTCCTGAAGAAACTTGTTGCTGGCCAGTTCCTGTCTTTGCTTGTTTTTAAGTTTATTTATTTTTCCCTATGAAAAAGAGAGAGACAGAGAGATGGAGAGGCAGAGAGATAGCATCCCAATAGTGTCTTCATGCTGCAATTGGCACGCAGTGTGTACAGGGCAGTCTCCACACAAAGCCAGGACTGTTTCCATCCCACACCAGTTGCCTGACTGCTGCGCCACTGCCTGGCCTCTGTGTTACTGCCTGACCTGCCTGTTGCTTACGGCAGATGATAAAAGAAAAGCAAACAAACCCTAGGAATATGAAATCCTGAGTTCCCTATCTTTCCCCTTTAAAAATTATATTTAAATGTATCATTTCCGTCCCTCTGCTCCATACTGACTATCTAGATATCTCATAGTGAACCCTGGAGAGATTTCTGGATGCTTTCTTTGATTTATGTTATGGCCTGAATTGTGCCCCCCCCCCCAGGCCGCCCATTCGTATGATGAGATTCACTACCTCAGAAAGTGGCCGTAATTGGAGACAGGCTCTCTAAACAGGTCATCAAGGTTACAGGAGATAATATGGGCCAACTCCAATCCAGAATGACTGTTGTGCTTACATGAAGAGGTTAGGGCACAGACAGAATGGATCGAGGGGTCACTGTGTGAACATACCGGAGCGGGGGTGAGGCTGTCTGCAAGCCAAAGGGAGAGTCCTAGGAGACTCCAGACCTGCCGACATCTAGGTCTTGGACTTCCAGCCTCCAGAACGGTGAGGAAACAAGGTTCTATTGCTTAAATCACTCAGCGTATGGCACTTTGTTATAGCAGTCCTAGCAAACCAATGTAATGTGTAAAAGCTGAGGCATTTTTTGACTTACGATGAACTTAAGTGAAGTTTCTAGGTGCTTTTTACTGATATATAAAAGCTGAACTATTTTCAAATGGCTGAGTTAGAAAAACAGGTCTTCAGTGGAAATGATTCTTTCAAGCACCTAGAAAAGAGATATTGTTCTTTACAGGATAATGACAGTCATGTCCTATACCAGAATGATGGTATAAAAGGCATTCACCTCTGGGCACCACACTAAAATGAAGCATAGACAAAATGGGATCTAGATGGTGGGAGAGGAAAAGTCCATGATTTGTTAAAGGAAGCAATTGGGATGTTGGTTTAGAAAAAAAGTGAGCCATGAAATGGAGACTTGTCCCTTTTTTTTGAAAGTACAATGCATTTTTTAAACAAGAAATTATTATTGTATTTTCCACCTATAAAAACCATATTATAGAAGTTAGAAAATTTGGGCCAATTATATACTTATGCATAATTTTGTATTTTTCATTTGAATATAGATTATGAGTCAAAGGTAAATGAGAACCCCCTACAAAATAAGTAGCAAAATAAAGATGCAACAGATAGAAGTTGAAAAGTATTCATGTTGAACACACTTCACTAAACTCAACTACTCAGGTACTTTAATAGAAGCGTAGGTAATTTGAAAGGGAGGAAAACGTACAATGTAGGTGGTTAGCAAGTTTTCTGAGTGAATGAATGATGGTAGTTAGGACAGTCCACATGTGTGTCAGATAAGTGCATATTTTCATGCATGCGTTGGAGAGAAAAAGGATAGAAAAACACAGTAATTTCAAGGGCAGATAAACCAGCTAAGAGCTTTTCCATATTTAAATTTCATGTGACAAGACTTGCCCGTTGAGTATTTAAGGCATTTGCTACTGTAACTGTGAAAGGTTGAAGGACCAATGATAGAAAAGGACTTTAGTTCAATATATGAAAAATTATTGAAAAGCCATACCCATGTCTAAAATAGCTATTCTTCCAAAATATAAACATTCACTGAGGTATCTGCCTTAGTTTTATGTTTCTGTAACAGAATATCTTAGACTGAATAATTTATAAACAGTAGACATTCATTTGATTCATGGTTCTAGAGGCTGGGAAGTCCAAGCACACGGCACCACCATCTGGTGAGGGCCTTAGTGCTGTGTCCTCCCGTGGCTGAAGACGGAAGGGAAAGATGGTGAAAGTGAGGTGCAAGAGAGAATCAAACTTGTCTTTAATGGCAATTCATTTCCATGATAATGTCATCGATTCTTTCAGGAGGACAAAGCCCTTTTGGCTTAATACTTCTGTGTGTGTTTGTGTGTGTGTGTGTGTAAAACTAATTTTTAAATTTCTTTCATAAGAAGAGGAGACAGAGAGTAAAAGACAGAGAGGCCCCCAATAGGTCTTTGTACCATGATCTACCCCCAACCTTAGCCAGCCATTTTGACAGTTACGCGTGTTCTCCCTCCACACACACAGGGAGATCTGGCCTCAGCACCATGGAGCACCATGGTACTGCTGTACCACCATGGCTGGCCCTTATCATCTCCAGTAGTCTCCCTTCTTAATCCCATCACAATGGCAATTAAATTTCAACATGAGTTTTGGAGAGGACAGTTAAACTATAGCAATGCCCCAATCCCTTTTCCATTTTCCTCTCAAGATTTTGGGCACACATGCAAGTGCACCTGGCATGAGTTTCAAGTCACCGAGTCTAGGACTCAAACTGCGGTAGGCTACATGGTAGTCCAGCACCTTAACCACTACACCTTCTACTGGTACCAAATGTTTCATTTTAAAGAAACTGTTGGCCCAGCCTGTGGCATGGTGGGTAAAGTGGCTGGATCCCACGGAGCTGACTGAGCAGCTGGTGTCCTAACCCAATGGCTTGAACGGGCTCA
Source organism: Tupaia tana (assembly GCA_026018925.1). Taxonomy (NCBI): domain Eukaryota; kingdom Metazoa; phylum Chordata; class Mammalia; order Scandentia; family Tupaiidae; genus Tupaia; species Tupaia tana. Next base: position 6,885,358 of record JAKSZU010000008.1, read on the forward strand.
TCCGTCCATTTCTCACGGGGATGCAAAAATTATATTCACTCTGGAAATTTGTTTGCAGGTTCTTTCTTCACCGTTTTTTGTTTTGTTTTTAATTTTCTGACCATAACCTCTTGCTTATTTATAAATTGAATTTTTTTTTTTTTTAATTTCTGAGAGTGTACATGTGCTGGCCAGAGAGAGAGACAGAGAGAGGGAAAACAAGATATCACCTTCTAAGGAGGATGGCCAGGCCACAATCCCTTCTCCATTCTCCTCTTGGCATTTTGAGCAAGCATGCATACACACCCTCCTGGAATGTTTTTCAAGCCATCAGGTATGGGCCTTGAACCATGAAGTTGGCCCTGTAAGATCCAGTGCCTTAATTGCCACACCACCTGCTCACCTTAGTAACTATTTTATCTTATTTATTTTTAGATTTTGCCATAGGGCATATGTGCTTGCTAGAGAAAGACAGAGAGAGAGAGACAGTGAGAGGGAGTGTGAGAAATCACCCCTCTCTCTCCCCATCCCCCATCCCTAGGGAAATTGCCTTGCTGCAATCCCTTCTCTTCCGTTTTCCTCCTGGGATTTTGGGCATTCACACACATACACCTGGTATGATTTGCAAGCTGCTGGGTCCAGGACTTGAACTGCAGTCAGTCATACGGGAGTCCAGCACTTGGCCACCTGCTAGTCCAATAATTATTTTGTTATTGTTGTTTATTTACTTTTTTACTATATTGTATTCAGAGCAAGAAGCTTCAGAAGAAAACTGCAATTTGGTAATCTTTTCAAACCGTATGCGTTTTGTGTGGTAAATTATATTTTTAGCATTGGAATGTGAGATATCTTTCTGCCTCACTTCGGGTGAATGGTTATGTTTTATTTAAGTTGGTATAGAACTATTTCACAGGGTTATTACCATTAGAAGGAATGTAAATGCCAACTGCACACTGGCATTTCTATAGTACATGCGAACGGAACACAGGCTAATGTGGCTGTCACTCTAGAGAAACTGTCCAAGGAAATACAACTGACCCTGAGGCCATCATCTGCCCATGAGGTCATCCTCAAACGCTTCAGTGGGTGGTAACTCTGATGACCAGTGAGAGGTGTGGTGGGCCCGGCCCACAGCATGGCGGCTCAGGGACTGAATCCCACAGGGTGACTTTGCAGCGCAAGTCCTGGACCTAGCGGCTTGAGAAACATGCCAGGTGTGTGTACCCGTGTGTTCAAAATCCCAAAAGGAGAAGCAGAGGCTAAAAGATGGCGGTGTGGTCATCCTTCATGGGCACGGGGCTTTTAAACGGCCCCCTTTCTCTGTCATCTCTGTCCAGCAAGCATACATGCCCTCATGCAAATTTAAAAATAAATCAATAAAAAGGCATTTCTTGGCCTGGCCCTGAAGCCTAGTGGTTAAGGGAACCAGATCCTTGTGGCCAACTGCAGTTGGAGTCCCAGCCTCAGTGGTTTGAAAAGCAGCTGGCAGTTTATGTGTGCAAGCCTGACATTTTCAGGATAGAGAACTGGAGGAGAGGAGTTTATGGAGAGAGCATACCTCATGAGGGACACCGGCTTCCTTTCCCTCTGTCTCTTTCTGGTGAGTGCTGCACCCTCTGATAAGTGAAAAAAATGTCTTTTTTTTTCCCTCTACTCTTTGATCAGATACTGATGTTTATCAGAACTGAGTTAAATTTTTTCTTTTCTTTTTTGTTTTGCTCCAGGGCACATGCCAAGAATAGCTAAAGAGACAGAGAAGAAAGCATGCTCCATGGGGAGTGTTCACACCTCACTCCCTTCTCCATTTCTCTTCCTTTTGGGATTTTGGGCACGCATGGACATGCATCCTGCATGTTTCTCCAGCTGCTGGGTTTGGAATTTGAATGGTGAGTTTTGCCATGCAGGCAATGGCTGCCTTAACCACCAGGTCATGGAGCCAGCCCTTCCTTTCCTTCCTTAATTCATACATTGTGCTTATTTTAGGTATGAAATGGTATGTTACCATTTCATATTTATGCTTTCTCTTGCTCTATTAATTTATTTTCAAACAATATTGAAAATCAAGCTACTTTGTCCTCCTAGCTGATTATAAGGATCATTTTCCAAGTTTATAGAAATGTAGATCCTGGGACCAGCAGGTGGTGTGGTGGTTAAGGTGCTAGACACTCCCACATAGCCCACCGTGGTTTGAGTCCTGGGCCTGGTGGCTTGCTTTCTCACTTTCTCTCTCTCTTTCTCTGGTTAAATCAAAATAAATGAATGAATAAATAAAATGAAATAAAAATATATTAAGAAAAAAAGGATTAAAAAAAAAATGTAGCTGCTGGGCAGCAGGTGGTGTGGTGGTGAAGACGTTGGACTCCCACATGGCTGACTACGGCTCAAGTCCCAGTCCTGGCAGCTCACCTTCTCACTGTCCTTCTCTCTCTCTGGTGAGTGCACATGCCCTATAGCAAATCTAAAAAAGATTATAACAATTATAATAAATAAAATTAATAAGTAATTATTTTAAAAGATGTAGATGCCTGTAATCCCTGCAGATCCAATGAAACAGACTCCTCAAGGACGAGCCTGGGAATATATTTTAAAATAAATTTTATCTTTCCATATGTTTTTAAAAATGCTCTTATTAAAGATTTGAAAAGGGGTGTTATGAGATCAAACCTGAAGATTTTTCTTTGGCTTTTATTATACCCTACTTCTGCCATGCACGAATTGGTCCAGTTGTTGCATAGAGTTTTCTCATCACTTTGAAGGGTGAAGAGGTCTGGAACCCTGATGGTGAGAAGCTTCTGAGAAAATGGCTCCCTCACCTCTCACTCTGCATTGTCCTGCGAAGTTCTCGGCTGATGCCATTGAGTTTATTAAGATGACTATCCCTCTGTAATTATTGCAAATATAAACAGATGCCTCAAGGAAGAGCTTGGGGATATACTTTAATTTATATGAAATATTTTATTATATATTTTAATTTATATTACATACTGTGGTGCAATCTAGGGCATCCGAAAAGAAACACAGTGGGAGACGGATCGGGACAGGTTCCCACTAGAACAGGAACATCTTTAGCCTCACACGTTCAAGTGCCATATTACCCGATTCATTCATTCCTTCATTCATTTATTCACACAGCATATGCACGTCAACAAGGCCGTGGGACACTTACACCATTTTTCTCATTTTATACACATCCCTTTTCTACAAATACCATGCATTTCAAATGTTACCTTTGCTACTTTACTCCGTTTCAGTATTTTTGTCTCTTGATTAGGGAAAAGCGGATAATTTACATAATAATTTAGATAGAAAAAACAAAAAATTTTTAAATGGTTTTCAAATATTCCCACCTAGAATTTGTAGGAGAATTATCTCAATTGTGAGTACAATTACAGAGCAAAAGGAAGTTAAAAGAGAAAAAGAGGTCTGAAAATCCAAGAGATTATCATATTATTATATAATAGTTTCCCAGCTACATTTGCAATGTTCACACCATGAAGCTCATGAAACTCCTGCAGATCAAAGCCACAGAGACCACTGCCACGGCTTCTGCACGGCCTGCAGGCGCCTCTCCCTCGCCCCAGCTCTCCGGGTACAGCAGGTTAACCCGCACGCTGCCCCCGGCAGCCTTACTCTCAGGACCTGCTGAGCCAACAGAGGCCTTCCCAGGTCAGAGTGTGAGGGGCGACGTCTGCTGTGGCTCCTCCCCGTCAGCCAGGAGAGCTGTGCGTCTTCCCTCCAAGGCCAGGCTCCTGCGTTCTTGCAACAGGCCGTGATGCTCCACCCCACTGGGCTGGCTCCAGGGTGCCTGGTTATTTCCTCCTTGTTTTCCACATTCACCTTTCATCTTCCTTCCGTTAGGAGTCCTCAAACTACGCGAGTCCAGGGTGCTGCTGGATCACTGCTGGGACTGGAACACACTCTCACGCGTATTTCAGCAACTCTCCCTGAGTGGGGACTGCTTGTAACCAGAGAAAACTGGAAGTTTAAACAGCTACATTTATAAAGTTTTTTTTTTTTAATTTGTTTCTTTACATGAAGAAAGAGAGATGGAGACGAGTACCCCCAGCAAGACCCTCACACAGTGATCCACCCTGTCTCAGCTGGCAAACCGCAGGCACATCCCTGCACACCCCACATATACACATAGGGAAGTCCTGGGATGTGAACCTGGGGCTGTCCCATACAGACCCAGCTGCATTGCTGCTGTGCCACCAACGGGCCCCATGCTTTTTCTTTTTAGTTTAAAAGGGTGTCAAGTTAAAAGAACAGACTAATTATAAGGGAAACATTTTATTTCCTTAGAATTTGATCTCATTATAAATTTATGTACTAGAGTTTTGTTTGAACTTCACTTTAATTTGAAATAAGCTTTAATTATTTAGAAGTTTTGCTAGGAAGATTATAAAATATGAATGTAAAAATTATATCACCCGGGGGCCTGCATGGTAGTTAAGGCACAGGACTCCCATATGACCGACGGCAGTTCCAGCCCTAGATCTGGTGGCTTGAAACTCGTGGCTTGAAACTCATGCCGCATATGTGCATGCCTGAAATCCCAAGAAGAGAAGAGGTTGAGCCCTGGCCGTTCCCCAGGGGAGGATTTCTCACTTTCCCTCTCCAGATTTCTTTCTTTCTGGCAAGTCCACTCACCCTATGGTAAAAACCTTAAAAAAGAAAATGAAATCACCCTATGCCGATATTGGTTGTCACAACTGACCCATACCAGAGTGTCTGGCACTCAATAAATACTTATTAAATAAGTAATTGGCTATAAAGCTAAAGTGCATGTTATAACTGCAATTAAATGAACTTATTTACAAAAGAAAAAATCATTAGAAAATTAAATTTCATCAGAGAAGTGCAAATAAATTTAATTGAAATTAAAGTTATTATTTTATTTATTTATTTTTTTTGAGAGGTTTTCGCTATAGGGTGCGTGCGCTCGCCAGCCAGACAGAGAGAGACATAGAGACAGAAAGTGAGAAATCACCCCCCAGGGGGGATGGTCATGCCGCAATCCCTTCTCCTCCATTCTCCTCTCAGGATCTTGGGCACGCATGCACACGCGCCCGGCGTGAGTTTAAACCACCGGGTCCAGGACGTGAACCACGGTTGACTACATGGGAGTCCAGGAACATAGCCATTATGCTAACTGCTGGTTCCCAAAGTTATTATTTTAGATAGGCTGTCTTACTACTACAAAGGGCTGGTTATCTCTGGCTTGGAAAGTAGGGAAAAATGGATAGTTTAGTTGGGGAAAAGGCTGTTATAGCCTAGATTTTATGACAGATATTTCATTGGTTTATCACAAACAGACTTGAAGCAATTTGGATATGAGAGGGTTAGCGCGGCACTGGCATCTTAAGTACTACGAAGAACTGGCACTTTTGGGTGCACGTGTGTACATGCTCAAAATCCCAAGAAGAGAATGGAGGAGAAGGAATTGTGGCATGACTGTCCTTCGGGGTGGGGAGTTCTCTTACCTTCTCTCTCTCTCTGACTTTTCTCAGCAAGAACCTGTGCCCTGGGACCAGCAGTTAGTGTAATGGCTAAGTCACTGGACTCCCATGTGGTCAACTGTGGTTCGAGTCCCGGACCCAGTAGCTTAAACTCACGCCAGGCGCGTGCGCATGTGTGCCCAAGATCCCTAGAGGAGAATGGAGGAGAAGGGATTGTGGCGTGGCCATCCCCCCTGGGGGGTGATTTCTCGCTTTCTATCTCTCTGTCTCTCTGGTGAGCGCACGTGCCCTATAGCAAAAACCTCTAAAAAAAAAGAACATGTGCCCTTTTGCAATAATAATAATAATAATAATAATAATAATAATTTAAAAACTGACACTTGAAGCAATGTTTTAGTTGGTAAACAGAAGTCTTTGCAGCCTGGAAATCTATTAGGCAAATTAGCCAGTTTTACTGAGTCTAATTCCAATGCTTTATTACATGATCAGTATTTTTTGTTAGTTCCAAGAATCTTCCTGAATGTTTCTTCTCTGCCAGCCTCCCTGGATGTCATCGTCTGCTCCCTCATGGGAAGACGCAGTTTGGAGGAACGGAAGGCACCTGAGCTCTGGCACCCAGTGGCCGGGTTCTGAACTCTCCTGCTTCCCACTCTGTGACCTTGAACAAGTGGCTCACCTTCTCTAACCTTGGTTTCCTCATCAGAAAGTTGGGGTGGTAATAACAGCATGAGCGAGAGAGAGAGAGAGCGAGACCCTGGGCGTGCTTGTCTGAGAAGCACAGGGTCGAACTAGACAAACCACCTGAAAACAGCTCTGCTACTTCCTCAGCCTCTGCTACGTGTAAACCATCTTTCCCGGAAGTGGCTTTTCTGCTGCTCAGCCTCCAATATTCCCCATTTTTATCTGGCTATGACAGGAGGTGACATGAAATGACCCACTGAGTTCAACAGCCAAACATTTGAAGATTTCTTTCCCTTAACATGAGCTAGTCTTGAAACAAGTCAAACTTTAGAAAAACATGCCTTCCGGGCTACCTTGATTCAGTTTTTCTAGGACAACTACAGTTGGAGGGTGAGTGAGTGGGATCCCTCTATTCACACGATGTTTTCTTGTCATATAATTGAAGAGCACTTTGATTTTTCAGAGTTCTTGTCCACCCTTCTAGTGCGGAGTTGTGTTATGACAATGCACGGTGGTGCCCGAAACTCTGCAAGTAGCAGCTGCGTGTGTCGGACATACCTGTGGTTCCTGGAACCACTGCAATACTGTGAAAGGTGAAGGCCACCTGAGGAGAGCCGCCACCGGGAGGTCCACAGGAGTTCTGACTCCTTCGGACGAAAGCGAGGAGGGATGACAGTGCTTCTTCGGAACGGTGAACCCTGCGAAATGAATTACCATACTGAGTGATGGTTATGATGTGATCATATGCCTTTCCCAGACCTCGGTACCATATTCCAAGTACCTAAATAAGAACTTCCATGAATTACTGACATTATCTCCGTGTTGCTCACAGAGGGCTATAAAAGAAAGCAGATAAATGATAATAGCCTTTAGTCTTTTATTAAAGTTCTGTGACCTTTAAGTTACAGACGCTTTGGCTGTACATAAATTACCTGCACACCAAGCCGACGTGGTGACAGAGTTAAGCTGTGAAAATGGCTAATTTTAAGAGCAACTTCGCAAGCGGCTTGACTGGCCAAGAATGATGGCGGAGAAACCATGAATAATGGCGTTCAGCCAGACCCCGCTCTGAGGCTGTACACCGCAGGCCGCTCATCAACGGTTTGCTTTAGGAGCCCCCAGGGCTCCCTGACCACAGCACAAAACACTGTAACCCTCAGCACAAACCTGTGACACTCTGCACACCCAACTAACACTCACAACTGAAAGGGACCTTGAGAGGAATTCATAGAGAACCACCATTGGAAGTAATGCAGCTTAGTGCACACCACACTTTAAGCCACAAGGACCCACATCATACCTGATTGTGACCACAGCACAGAACTCTGTAACCCTCAGCACAAAACTGTGACATCTGCACACCCAACTAACACTCACAACTGAAATCAACATCCCTTCATTAGCCAGCCTGGTAACTGAGTGCCGAGTAGCTTTCCTTGGATTGAAACATCTTTGGGACACCTTCAACAACAAATGTTTCCTGAGAACATTCTTTGTGAACTGGGTAGCATGCTTTGATATATTTATTTGAGCTTATTGATTCTTTAAGCTTGAGTTGAGCATGGATTATGTGCTTGGCATTGGACACACAGAGAGGAAGACTACATGCATGTCTCTCAGCCAGCAGCCGCTGCAGTTGGAAGGAGGGAAGGTAGCGGACATCAACCTAGGGGGAAGACAGCTGCAGAGAAGACATTCAAGCGTGTTGAGGATCCAGAGGTGGGCTCCCTAGATCTGTACGAGCTCACTATGCGCGATGGGTTAGGGCAGATGCACTGTCTTCTAAGTCACATAAATCACTCAAAAGGTTTTACTCAGAAGGGATTGCAGCATGGCCATCTCCCCTGAGGAGCAATTTCTCTCTCTCTCTCTTTCTCTCTCTCTCTCTCTCCAGCGAGTGCAGAAGCCCTATGACAAAACCTTAAAAAAAAAAAAAGTGCTTAAGAGAGTGGCTCAGCAGGGGGTCTGGTTAGAAATGTGGGAAGAGAGCAGTTGTGGCGGGGACTGTATATGCGCACTGGTGACAAGTACAGAGAGACCGTGACTGCTGGGTTTGAGGATGGGCCAGGAGATCAGCTGGCTGTGGGAAGCTGTGTGGGAGTCCCCTGAAGACATGCAGGAGGAGACCAGCAGGTGTCTGGACTGAGCGGGAGGGGTCTGGCTCAGTGGCAACTGGAGCCGGAAATGGGGACATTTACTTTAACTGTTATATTGCCCCAAATGATGAAATCCGGATAGCCAATGAACGTGTGTACACAAGTAACCACACGCTGCCGTGTACATGCACAGACAACGTCATGTTACAGAAATGAGAACGTGCTGTGCTATGATGTTGAATGTGTAGGCAATTACATCTTCTGTTTTAAAAACATGAAAGCATCGAAGCAAATGAAAATCAAAATTTGGGGAAAAGAGCCCTCGATACCTTCTGTGGAAAAAGCCCAACACGGGGCCAGCTAGCAAAGGGGAACGAGATAGACTCCAGCTCTCGTACCACAGCAGGGAAAGAAGGGTGCACTCGAGGGCGAGAGGCGTAAACTGACGACCGTTTTCTTTCTTTCTTTCTTTCTTTTTTTTTAGTTTCCAGAGAATGGATGTGCTCTTAAAAGAGAGACAGAGAGAAAGGAAGAGGGAAAAGCATCCCTGTAGGTATGGTCACACTGCAGTTTCTTCTCCTCCTTTCCCTTCTGTTGGGACTTTGGGCATCATTTTGGGGAGGCAGATCCAAATCTAGCGGTGCCTGCCCACAGTGTTTACCAGTTCCAAAGGACACTCTTGGAGGTCCAGCAGAGAAAGATTTGAGTCTACTTATTAGGGAAGCTCCACGGATGGCCGGTGGAGAGTGGTTCATGCGTCAGTCTCAGGTTTTCTACACCAAGAACAAAGCATGCATAAATCAAGGAAAGATAGGCATCGTTGAGGAGTTCCAGCACCTGATCAGCTTATCAATTAACAGAATCAGCAGGGTACGTAGGTTAGTGTCTGAGGTGTAGTGCCTCTAGTCTTGGGATGGGCGAGGTGTGAGGTGTGAGGCATGCCTCTGGGACAGCCCTGGCCCCTGGCAGTCCCATGAGATAAGGGAGTGGTCACCAGGGGCTCAGGAGGTCCAGCTGGGCCAGCAGCCGGATCTCAGAGGAGCAGGGCAGAGAAGGAGGACTCAATGTATGGAGTTTACCTCAGGCACACATGCAGCATGGTTTTCAAGACACTAGAGCTGGGATTTGAATCATGAAATCAGCCCTGTGGGATCCAGAGCCTCTACCCACTAGGCCATGGGGCTGATGCATCACCAGTTACTTCTTTATCACAAATTAACAGGTTCAAAGTGATTCTTCTTCTTTTTCAATGGGAGAGAGGAACAGGTATTTTGGAAGGTCTTGCCTTGTGATCTGCCTGCCCCAGCCTCCCAGGAAGCCAGGGTCACAGGTGCACACTGCCACAGCCTGCCTGTTCAGGTTGGCCTAGGATTTGAACTCAGAACTCCACGCGCTCCAAGCCTTGAACAGTTGCACCTGCCACTTGCAAGACTCAGGTCCAAACCAGTTCTCTGCCTCTATCTTCTACGTACTATTCCCTGACCTTCCAGCTCTCTATGGCGGAATTGTTACTGGTTATTTTTTCCTCTCTTGCTACATAGCACCATCATCTTTCTAATGTTTGGAACAGAAATGTCAAAGTTTCTCTCTTTGTGGGACAAATTTCTATGTCATCTTCTTTTGCTCTGTTTGACTAAGACCTGCTCTCTCTCATTTTCTGTGTCCTCAGAGACCAGCCACAGTGACAGATCCTCAATGACAACCTAACTGATTCCCCTCACCTGGCAAGACAACTCCTATTTATGGTCTTCTACAAGGCTTTGCCTGAATACTACTCTATTTTTATCACAGGACTTTATTCTGCACTGCCTTTTCTGAAGTACATTCTGAAGAACACTAGTCCTTTGAAAGGATCCACATAAAAACGGTGGTCTTAGTTCATGTAAATCTAAAGAATTTTGCCTACTGTTGTTTGGCTCAGATTCATCTGCTTTACATTAGCATACCGAAGGTTCTGAAGTGACTTGTAATAAAGAAACCTATCTAACCTTCTTTTTACCATTTACTGTATCTTACCTGGTTGTTGTCAGACATGCCACATACATTCCTTCATGCTCTGAGCCAGATAAGCTCAAACAGCATTCTGGAAAATATTTTATTCCAGGCAACTCTGCTAGAACTTTAACCAGGCCACCAGGAACTAAAGGACATAAATTATTAACGATTACCGAAGGGATCTGACTGAGAAATTGGAACTGCTGGAGGCCACGATTAGTGGAAGAAGCGAGGAAGTAAATAAACCACACCACAGGATTTCAACGGGAACAATTACGAACTTGTGGAAATATTATCACTGACTTGATAGAAAACAAATAGAAACCCGATATTCAAATGAAACACTCGTGCATTGGTTCTCGTAAATGAAGTCCTGATGTGACAGGCCGGTCGGAGAAGCACCTGACCTCTGAGAGATGGTGGATCCATTACCGACTGGTGACCGCAGTTTGCCACGCCCTGGTTGCTACCGCCGCCCACGCAGGCATAGATTTGAAGGATTTAAGTCTACTGCTACATGAGTCTGTGTGCCAGTTTGCCTTCTAGGGTGAAGAGAAATCCGCCTTTTCCCTGAGATTTGATTAGTAGGCTCGGTGACCACTTTGCTCAGATCATTTCCTCGGTTACTGCATTCCTCAAAGTGCCATGTGCAGAAATGAGAAAGTGCTGTCATCTGTTTAGTGGCATCAAAAGCATTTCATTTTGCAACAGTAATAACCAAGCAGCTCTAAGCAGCTTTATTCCGAAAACAATAAACACAGATAAATGTCGCAACTTACTTCATTATGTGAAATGTCTCTCAGAGAACATCTGTGCAAACAATCAGGCGTACACTTTTGCCCTGCCACTTTGGGGCCCAGAGTACCTTGATTGCCCATAACTCAGTCTTAATGATGTTCCTGGCACACAGCGCCCTCACATAAGATACATTTTGTGGTATTTTGACCAATTTGTATTCACCATCTTGTATTTCCAAGCTGTGAAAACGACCTGATATCGGAGTGGTTTTTTTCCATCTGTTTTAACCTCTAACTTAAATTCTGTAAGTGAACAATGATCTGTTAATATGAAAAGAATACATAACGGGCCCGGTTGCAGCGTCCAGGCAGTAGAGTGGCACTTTCCAAGAACAGAGCCACATGGGAGGCCCAGGTTGGGATCCTGGGTGGACCCGAACATGCCAGGCGTGCCTGCAATCCTGGCTGGCTGGAGGTCTCAGGAAGGGCTCGTGCTGTGGCAAGTCCCCGTCAAGGGACTATCTCTTGTGAATAAATAAATAAATAAAAATAGATATATAGATAAATAAATAAAAATGAGCAAAAGAAAACAAAACACTTGACTATGGATCAAGAGGCTGCAGGACAGCAGGAGCAGAGCAATGCCTACATCCAAAAACCTTCCTTCATCAAGCTCTTCTGCCAGCAATTCTGACAGTGAAGTTGACAATAAGTTGAAGAGAAAGAAGTTGCTCCAGAAAAACCTGCAAAGAAGCAGAAGACTGGTGAAACTTCTAGAGCGCTGTCATCTTCCAAACAGAGCAGAAGCGGCACAGATAGTAACATGTTCCAGATTGAGAAAATGAGACATGTCAGTGTTGGGAACTTTAAAGGAAACTTCTAACTGATATTAGAGAATACTGGCTGGATCCAGAAGGCGAAATGAAACCAGGAAGAAAGGTCTTTAAATCCGGAGCAATGGAGCCAGCTGAAGGACCAGATTTCCGACACTGATGATGCAGTAAGATAACCAACATCAAGCCTTGTAAAACCTGCACTGTTCTATACTACGTGTTTTAATCCGTCTTTTTAACATTGGCTTTTGTTTTCTAAATTTTGCTTTCCAAACTATTGTATATTTGGAGTGCAGAACAATTTGTAAGATTAATACTTTTTTTTTAGAGAGAGATTTTTGCTATAGGGTGCTTGTGCTTGCCAGAGAAACAGACAGACAGAAAATGAGAAATCACCTCCTTGGGGGGATCACCACGCCAGAATCCCTTCTCCCGGGATTTTGGGCACGCACACATGTGCCCAGCGTGAGTATGAAGTCACCACTCTCGGACTCGAACCCTGGTCAACTACATGGGAGTCCAGCGACGTAACTATTACTCACTTGCTGATCCCAAGATTAGTACTTTCTTTTTTTTTTTAATTTGCGTTATTTAAAATGTTCTGAGCAAAGCAAACAAAAACAGTTGAGTATATGGAATAATTTCTCAGAAATATCAGAAGTAGAAACCTTACAACTGGGACATGCTCGCATCTGGGGGCTATTGCTTGGAGATGCTGGCAGGTTTAACCTTGTAGTGAGCCCAGGAGCTCGGCCACCATCAGTACAGTGACTGACGTTGTTCTTAAGGAAAATGTTTAACCTAAGAGTATCAGATCATTTGCCAAATGTCTCTTTCCTTAAAATTCTGTAAATCACATAGATATATTTTATGTTTGAATCTGAATGATGACTTGTCATTGAAATGGAACATAAAATAAGCAACTGAAAGGATTTAACTTTGGCAATTCTTTTTTTTTTTTGGAAAGGTTTTTACTATATGGCGCGTGTGCTCTCCAGAAAGACAGAGAGACAGAGAGACAGAAAGCGAGAAATCACCCCCTAGGGAGGATGGCCACACCACAATCCCTTCTCCTCTATTCTCCTCTCAGGATCTTGGGGATGCATGTACACGCGCCCAGCGTGAGTTTAAGCCACCAGGTCCAGGACTCGAAATTGTGGTCAACTCCATGGGAGTTCAGTGACATAGCCATTATGCTAACTGCTGGTTCCAACTTTGGCAATTCTTGATTGATCACATTTAAAACATTTCCCTTGAAATTCCCTCCTTGGGTCATAACCAGTGTAGGAAAAAATCAGGGAAACGATGACAACACAAATGGTCTGGGTGGTTTTTTCATAAATCCAGTTATTTATTTACAGTCCTTCGCTGTACATCAATACAGTATACAAAATGAGATTTTCCATCCAGTATGCAGTGTATATTGGCTCAGTCAAGGATATTACCATACATGTTATCATCAGCAAATAATTTTCTATTTCTTGTGTCTTATATATTTTGCTTTATTTCCCCCCCTTGATTCCCTGCCTCTCACGCTCTGCCAACTCCCCCACTTCTCCCACACTGCCTCTGGTATGTACGGTTGTCTTCCATATCTTTCCCCCCCCCACATTTTCTTGATTCACTAAAGATCTTAATTAATTTAAATACTTCCAATAGCAAGCACAGCTGATATATGCATATTTATGAATGCATGTCTGACTTTAGGTGTAAAACTAAGTGAGTAAAGTGAACATGCTATAAAGTAGCACCTCGCTGGAGCTATATAGATTACTGCAGTGATTAGATAGGCATTAGTAGGTATTTTTAATGCATTTTTTAATTTCAAAAAAAGATTAGTTTTAATAGGTCGAAATAAAAAAAATGTTAAGAGAAATTTGCTTAAAACTTAAAGCCAGGGAAAAGGTTAGGATTCTGTTCAAATAGTAGGTAGATGAACCTATCAACAGTTCAAGAGAAGACAGAAGTCCTTAAATACGGAAATCAAAGCATCGGAGAAAATCAGTAATGTTTTAGTTTAAAGTCAAAAAATTCTATTTCACTAGTTCAGACTCATGTAATGAATCTCTCTTCTTTTGAATTTGCAGTATTACTGTGATCTGATCTTTCTGTTTAAATTCTGGAAGTTAACATTCAACTCCGGACTTGTCCTTACCATTTGGCTGGTCATTTTCTTGGTTGATTTTCGTGCTTTTATTTCTGTGTGTCTGACTTTAGTTTTCCTGGTATAGCACTCCTTTCAGCATTTTTTGGAGAGCCGATCTGTTGTTGGTAAATTCTTTCAGGTCTTGTTTATCTGAGAATGTTTTTGTCTCTTTTTTCCCATATGAAAGATAATCTTATTGGGTATAGTATTCTTGGTTGAAATTGTTTTTCACTTAACACTTTGAGTATATTTTCCCATTCTTTCCTTGCTCGCGTTGTTTCTGATGAGAGGTGCGACGTCAGCCTTATGGGATATCCTTTGAAGGTAACTTGACATTTCTCTCTTGCTAATTTTAGTATCTTGTCTCTGTCTGTGGTTTTGGTCAATCTGGCTGTGATGCGCCTCGAGGAAATCTTGGGTCAATTCTATGTGCGGTCCTTTGTTTTTCTTGGGTCTAGATATTTGAGTGCCTCTCTAAGTTTGGAAAGTTTTCTTCCAGAATTTTGTGGAATAGATTATCAACACCCTTATAAGTTTCTTCACCTTCTGGGAAATTGATGATCTGGATGTTTTGGCATTTAATGATATCTAGTATTACTCATATGTTATTCTCATTTTTTTTGATCATTTTCTCAGTCTTTTTGGTGAGTTTTTCTAGGCCAAAGGTTCTATCTTCTATATCCGAGATTCGATTTTCTGCATGATCTAATCTGCTTTTGATATTTTCAATGGAAGTTTTGACTTCCTGTATAAGAGCTTTCATCTCTAACAATTCCTTTTTAATCTTTTTTATGATGTGTGGCTCCTCTTTCAGATCCTGCTAGAATTTCCTCACTTCCTGGAACTCGTTGTCTCTTTTCTCCTGCATCTTCTTGAGTTCATTGTCTCTATTCTCTTGCATCTTTGTTAGCTTTGTCACTATAAATATTTTAAATTCTTTACCTGACATTTCCATGAGCTCCCTTATATTCTTTGTGGAGGAAGAGGAGTTATTCTGTTCCATTAGAGGATACATATTTTCGTTATTTCTCATATCCCTTGTGCCTCTGTGGTGGTTTCTGGCCATCTGATGGATTGTTTCTTTTCCTATTTTTTAGAGTTAAATCTGAGCACTCAGAGGGATGCAGAAGGAAGTGACCTGCAGTCTGTAAACAGTACCAGTTTTCTCCCTTTGCACAACTAATTTAATGAAAATTACAGATTATTTTGACCCTAAAAGTATTCAGATATTTGGCTGCTGAGCACCTAGACCTGTCTAGAAAATGAGTGTACAGAAGCTGAGCAGAAAAGTGAGAAAGGGGTCCTGGTGTGTTCAGGGAAGCCATGCTCTAAACCCACCTCCTAGACTCCCAAAATATTCAGACTAGATTCATTGAAATCCTCAACACTTATTGAATCTCCTGCTTTATCGAAGAAATTTCTTTCTGTAAATCTAAACTCCTAATCTTACTGTTTATACCACATTGCTAAGCACTGTGGTGGAGAGATTTTGTCACAGAATGACCAGAAACAACCACAGAGGTACAAGAAACATGAGAAGCCAGGACCAGCAGTTAGCATAATGGCTATGTCGCTGAACTCCCATGCAGTCAACCACGGTTCAAGTCCCAGACCCGGTGGCTTAAACTCATGCCAGGTGCATGTGTGTGCCCAAGATCCCGAGAGGAGAATAGAGAAGGGATTGTGGCGTGGCCATCCCCCCTGGGGTGATTTCTCACTTTCTGTCTTTCTGTCTTTCTCTGTTTTTCTGGTGAGTGCACACACCTTATAGCAAAGACCTCTAAAAAAATTAAATTAAATTAAATTTAGAAAAATAATAAACATGAGAAACCAAGAAAATGTCTCTCTCATAAGGGAAAAGAACAATATCTCATCATCTACAAATAGTACAGTAGAATTCTTGGAAATGTCTGATAAAGACTTCAGAATATTCATATTGACAAAACTAAATGAGATGGAAGAGCTGAGAGATAATGAACTCCAGAAGATGCAGGAGAAAAGAAACAATGAGCTCCAAGAGGTGTTGAAGTTCTTTCATGAACTGAAAGAGGAACTACACACCATGAAAAAGAATCAAATGGAGCTATTAGAGATGAAGGCTGCCCTTCAGGAAATCAAAATGTCCCTCGAAAGTATGAAAAGCAGATTAGTCCATGCAGAAAATCGAATCTCATATGTTGAAGGTAGAACCTCTGATCTAGGAAAACAATCAAAAAAAAAAAAAAAACTGAGAAAATAACCCCCCAAAATGAGAATACTATACGAGAAAAGTATAGAACAGCATTAAGCGCCCAAACATTTGGATAATTGGTATCCCAGAGGGTGAGGAAACTAATAAGGACATTGATAATCTATTCCATGAAATCTTGGAAGAAAACTTTCCAAATCTAAAAAAGCATTAAAATATCCAGACTCAAGATACACAAAGGACCCCTAATAGGATCAACCCAAGATCTTCTCCAAGGCACATCATAGCCAGACTGGTCAAATCTACAGACAAAGACAAGATACTAAAATGGGCAAGGGAGAAATGTCAGGTTACTTATAAAGGTTATCCTATCAGGCTAACATCAGACCTCTCATCAGAAACAATGCGAACAAGAAATGAATGGGAAAATATATTCAAAGTGTTAAGTGAAAAACAGTTTCAACCAAGAATACTATACACAGCAAGATTATCTTTCATATGGAAAGAAAGAATAAAAACATTTTCAGATAAACAAGACTTGAAAGAATTTGCCAGTAGCAGACCCATTCTTCAAGAAGTTCTGAAATTAGTGCTTGACCAGTGAAACTAAAGATACATACAGAAATAAGAGGACAAAAGGCAACCAAGAAAATGACCAATTTAATGCTAGGGACAAGAAATATCAACAACAACGTAGAATGTTAACACTTAGGATTTAAATGGAAAGATTGGACTACAGCAACACTGCATATTCAACATAAGAGAGTTTGAACATAAGACTGAACTGGCAAAATAAAATTTTTATGACTTTTGAGTAAAACATTACTGATTTTTTTCTATGCTTTGTTTTCCCTATTTAAACATTTTACTTTCTTTTCAGTTGTTGATAGGTTTAGCAATATGTTAAAATATTTTTCTTGTTTGTTTCTTTAAATGGAAATGTAAACTTTTCTTCCTTCCTGATCACTCTGGAACTGAAAAATATTTGGGAATATTCTTACTTTGTGGGAGAAGGATTATTTGCATAAGTTCAATAATGCTTGTTGCATTGATTCAGTAATCAGAAATGCTCATTATTAGACAGGGCTTTGACTGGAATGTTATATCTGAAGATTAATTAGAAAACTATGGAACTAAGATGGATCTCAATTAAGCTAACAGAAGCTCTTAGAAAGATGGCCTGGTACTATAAATAGTTCTGCCTGGCAGAGAGGATTAGAGAAGATATATGAAAGAATTTATAACATAAAATAACCTGGACTTTTCCAGCCCAGCATTGTAATCAGTAGAGATTGCAAAAGAGCAACCACACCAGAGAATTATCTTGAGAAAGACTTTGAAGGAAGAAAAAGAGACTGATCTTTGCTAGCAGATGGTATATCACAGAATGCTTGGTAGCAGGGCTGAATTGAGAAGGTTTATGTGTGACTAGTGTGCTGGGCATTTGCTTTTCAACAATTTGTGCAGTTAACATGTAAATATTTTCTCAAATATATTTAAAACCATACTGTTTCTGTTGTTATAGAGTCACAAACAAAATTATGAGAAATATTTTGAAATTTTGAAAGCTGTTTATTAACTGTCAAGAACTATGGAGTATGAGTTAAAATTTTTTGATATGTAAAGTAAATATTTGGAAAAATGTAAAAATAAATTAAAATAAAAAACTATCAAAAAAGTGAGAAAGGTAAAAAGAAATGGAAAAGGAATAGAAAAAACAAAGAAGAGATAAAAAGACAAAACAATAAGAGAAAGAGAAAAAATTACGTTGTCAAAAAATGAAAACAGCACGGCATGCCACTCAGAACTCATAGATTGCTGCTGATTTGCTTATCCTATGGGGGCAGAGGGAAAGGTAAGAATTAGAAAGACAAAAGAGCAGCAGAGAGCTAAATTTAAAAATTAAAAAAAGAAATAAAAATAAGGAGAGATAGAAAGAGACAGAGAGAATAAGGAGAGTGCTCTAACCGGACTTCTGGGTAGACTGGGGTGAAGTCTGGGCAGAGTCTTCAGTGGTCGAAATCCTATCTTTTCAAAAATCTAAATATAAGTGGATTGTGTTTTATAGCAACTCATTAACTTAATCGCATTTACAGATTTCTTTAAGTGCTTTCAATGCTTAAAAAAAAACTTATTTTTATACCGTTTTTAGATTTATAGAAAAATTAGGCACAAAATCAGAGAGTTCCCATATGTACTCTCCACAACCCCCTCAGTTTCTCTTACTATTAATATCTTGAATCAGTGCAATATATTTGTATTATTGGTGAACTCATACTGATAAGTTATTATGATCTAAAGTTCACAGTTTAAATTAGAGTTTGCTCTTTATATCGCACACCTCTGGAAATTTTGAGAAATACATGAAACGGCTTACTCACAATTACAGCATCATTTGGAATAGTTTCACTGCCCTAAAAATTTCCTGTGCACCTCCTGTTCACCCCTCCATTCTTCATTCCTTCTTGAACCTCTAAAAATCACTGGTATTTTTACTGTACCCATAGCTCTGTCTTTTCCAGGGTATCATGTAGTTGGAATGATATGATATGGACCTTTTCTGACTAGCTTCATTTGCTAAGTAATATATATTTCAGGTTGCTCATGTCTTCTAATTGCTTGAATAGCTCATTTCTTAGATCACCGAGTAACACTCCATTGTTTGGATGTACAGTTTGTTTATTCGTTCACCTATAGTAGAGCATCTTTATTGCTGCTAACTTTTGACAATCACAAGTAAAGATGCTATAAACCTTTACATACAGGTTTTTTTTATGTGAGCATGCATTTTCAGTTCATTGCTCAAAATATCTAGGAACATGATTACTGGATCATATAAGTGTATGTTTAGATTCTAAGAAACTGTCAAATTGTCTTCCAAAGTAACTGTGCTGCTTTACATTCTCACCAGCAAAGGATGAGAGTTCCTGTAGCTCCACCTCTTTGCCAACATGTGGAGCTGTCAGCCACTAGGTCAGATGTGTAGCCGTACCTCATTGTTGTTTATGTCATGCTACTCTTAAGAAATGCAATGTTGAGCATCTTTCAGTATGCTCTTTTGCCATCTGTAGCCTTCTTTGGTGAGGTGTCTGTTCACAGTTTTTGCCCATTTAAAAAAATATATTTATTTTATTTTATTTATTATTATTACTTTAGTTTGATCAGAAAAAGAGGGAAAGTGAGAAAACAAGCTGTCAGGTCTGGGACTTAAACTGTGATTAACCATGTGGTAGTCTAGCACCTTAACTACCATGCATCTGCTGACCCCAACTTTGGCCCATTTTAAAATTTTTAAGCATTATTGAGTCTTAAGATGTTTCTATATACTCGCAGTGCAAGTCCTTTACCAAGTATGTGTTTTAAAGGTATTTTCATCAAGTCTGCGGCATGCATTTTCATTATCTTAGCAGTGTATTTTGCAGGGCATGAATTTTCAACTCTAATCAAGTTCAAATTTTCAATTTTTTCTTTTACTTATTTTACTTATTATTATTTTTTTTGTGGAGAGGTTTTTGCTATAGGGCGCGTGCGCTCGCCAGACAGAGAGAGAGAGACAGAAAGCGAGAAATCACCCCCCCCCCCCAGGAGGGATGGTCACACCCCAATCCCTTCTCCTCCATTCTCCTCTCGGGATCTTGGGCACGCACGCACACGTGCCCGGCGTGAGTTTAAGCTACCAGGTCCGGGACTCGAACTGCGGTCGACTACGTAGGAGTCCAGTGACATAGCCATTATGCTAACTGCTGGTCCCTCTTTTACTTATTTTACTTTGAGTGATGTAATTAAAAAGTTATTGCTAAGCCCAAGGTCACCTGGAGTTTCTCTTATACCATATGTTCTAAAAATTTCATAGATTTGCATTTTTATAGTTAGATTTACGGTCCATTTTGAGTTAATTTTATGAAAGATGGTTTGTGTCTAGATTTTTTTTTTTGCATGTAGATGGTTATTGTGATGTTATTTGCTACAAAGATGATAGATTCTCAACTGAATTGTCTTTGTTCCTTTGTCAAAGATCAGTTAACTATATTTGGGTGAGTATATTTCAGAGCTCTGTTTTCTGCTATTGATCTATTTATATGCTCTTTTACCATTACACTATTTTGATTTTTGTAGCTTTTTAGTAAATCTTTTCTTTTTCCTTTCTTTTTCTTTCTTTCTCCTTTCTTTCCTTCTTTCTTTCTTTTTCTTTCTTTCTTTCTTTCTTTCTTTTTCTTTCTTTTTTCTTTTTAGATAGATTTTTGCTATAGGGCTCATGCATTTGCCTGACACACAGAGAAGACAGAGAGAAAGACCAAGTGAGAAATCATCCCATGGGAGGATGGCCATACCACAAGCCCTTCTCCATTCTCCTCTGGGGATTTTGGGCAAGCTTACATGTGTGCTCTGTGTGAGTCTCAGGTCATGAGGTCTGGGACTCAAACCATGGTCAGCCATGTGAAATTCCAGCACTACAACCACTAGGCCACCTACTGGCCCCAATAATAGTAAGTCTTTTTTTAATTATAATTTCCAATTCAATATACATTGTAGTGGGGTACAGTATGGTTTTTCAAACATGAATATAGTATGTACTAATCAAAGTTAAGATATATGAATAGTCACCTTCTTCAATGTTGAACATTAGATTGTATACATTTAATAATATTTCTACTAGTATTTTTTTTGAAGTATGTAGTACATTGTCCATATTTTTTACTCTGGTGTAGTATACCATTCCATAACCTTTTCCACTTATGTACAGACATTCTTATGTGCACTTAAAATAAAACGAAGCCTCCCTTCTACCTAGCCCACTACTGTCCACCCTCAGCTTCCAGTATCTACAACTACTCTGTTGTTGTTGTTGTTGTTGTTGTTATAGGATACTTGTGCTCACCAGAGAGTCAGAGAAAGAAAGAGAGAGAGAGAGAGAGAGAGAGAGAGAGAGAGAGAGAGAGAGTAAAGAGTAAGAAATCCCACCCCAGGGAGATGGCCATGTCATACTCCCTTCTCCTCCATTCTCTGCTCTGGATTTTGGGCACACTTTCACATGTGTCTGGATGATTTTCAAGCCGCTGGGTCTGGGACTCAAACAGTATAGTCAGCCATGTGGGATCCAGTGCCTTAACCTCCATGTCACCTGCTGATCCACTCTCCATGCCTTCAAGTCCTGTTTCTGCCATGAAGTGCAGATATTTGGCATATGTTAAGTGGGAACTTATAGTATTTGACTTTTGTAGCCTGGCCTATTTCACTTCGCATTCTGTCTTCTAGGTTTTTCCACCACATGTCAAATGACAGGATTTTGCTGTCTTCTGTGGCTGTCATTGTGCATACTTGTCACATTTTCTCAATCTATTTATTGTTTTTTGGGATCTCAAGTTGATTAGCTAATGTGAATAATGTGGCAATAAACGTGAGTATGCAAATGTCCCTCTGGCGATTGCCTGTGTTTGGTGTATATTCCATTATGAGACTGCTGGGTCACGTGGTCGTCCTATGCTTAGGTTTTTTTTGTTGTTGTTGTTATTTAGAGAATACTTTATTAGTTTTTGTAATCAAACCCATGTAGATAAGACCTTACATATTTAATACAGTGCGTTACCCCTGTACAAATGGAAAAAAATTAAGTTTAACGTTTCTAGACCAATATGGCTGTTAATTTCTGTACAATGCCAACTCAACACAGTAAACTGGGATACTTTTTCCAAAGTTGACAGCACAGCTAAAGTTTCCAAAAATTCAAATTATATATATATGTATATGTATATATATATATGTGTATATATTTATATAAAAAGACCAATAATAGCAGTATGTTATGCATCAATAGCAGCAACAGCTTTTCCAGGTTCTGCAGTCATCTGAACAAAATTATAGAGACATCCAGCACACTCTATTTAAAAAAAAAAAAAGAAAGAAAAAAGAAAAGAAAAAAAGATAAAAAACAAAACAACCCCCACCCCCCAAAAAAACAGAAAAGTTCTGTTACTGTTGTGGTACCTGGCACCATTTTTGTTTTTTAATTAGCTTCTGAATCATCATTTGGAAAGAAAACATTCTAGAACAACATCATTAAAAACAGCTCTGATAAAGCACGGTCACTACTACGTATCATAAAGCAGGTACAAGGTATTTTACATTCACAGAGGTATGATACAGTACTGTCCTACATCTATAATACTAGAGGATATAATTAAAAAGGCATTATTTGAGACTTGATTCTACTTTTCCAGCAGAGGGCTCAAGGATGGTATGACACAGCTCTGTAAAGAAATGAACTTTCTTAGATAGGATTCCTTTCGTTAGTGGCACAGTTCTAGGTACTCACTGCTCTTCATGAATATCAGCTAAAAACCATTTAAAAAAAAGAAAAAGAAACAAAAAATATTCAATCAAAAAAACCACCAACAAACCACTGGATTCGTATGAAGATGACCAAGCAGAGGCTAGCAAGACTCAACCTAACTAGTATTTTACCAAATCTGTCATGTTTGAATGGTGAGAGCTCCGTGGAACAAAGAAGACGCCAAGTAGTGCTTGAAGCTTCGGACCACAACCAGAACACAGAATCATTTCAAACAGAAGCAGGAGTCACACTGCCCACTTGGATATGTTCAAGGGTGCTGACAGCAATACTGAACCATCTGCTCACTCATCCAGGAAGAAGGGGAGATCAGTTACTGTTGTACTATGATTGTGTTCAACTCCATCACTATGTTATAAAAATAGCAAGCTGCCATAATAAAAAATAAGGCTCCTCTACCCAGCACCAGTTGTCTTCAGTTCTTCACCCCCAAGCCTACAAATGCCATAACCATATCCAAAGAACACGAGGGAGCAAAGAAACCATGTCTGATGGATTAGCTGGACCACCATGTTGTCAGGCTGAGCTATTCCTTTGTGGTGCTATCTTCCTCTATTTCTGGTGTTTCACGTAACCATAAAAATTTTTAAGTCTAAAGTATATGCACTCAAGGAATGTGTGCACAATTTGTATATAAACTCTGACCGAAGATGCAACAGCCATCAATCGAGTGCAAGTTACAGAGCAGGTGCAAGCTCGCAAAGCCTCATTTTTATGGTGCAGCAGCTGTGTGTCAGTGTACATCGCTCCTATGTCCCCTGTGCATCTCCAAGCTCTGGACAGGATAATGTCAGACCATTAGGTTTTTGAGGAGCCTCCAGCTGCTTTCCACCAGGGCTGTACTAATTCCCTGAAAAACAAACCCGGCACGTGTGTGTGTGCTCAGAACCCAAGAAGAGAATAGAGGAGGAGTTGTGGCCTGACCATCCCCCTGGGGGTGATTTCTCACTTTCCTGGTCTCTCTGTCTGCCTCTGTCTGGCAACTGCACACACCCTCCAGAAAAAAAAAAAAATCTATTAAAGGGACCAGCAGATGGTGGAATGGTTACGTTCCTGGACTCCAATGTAATCGACCATGGTTAGAGTCCTGGGCCACGTGACTTAAAACTCACACTGGCACGTGTGCATGCATGCCCAAGATCTTAAGAGAATTGAGGAAAAGAGATTGTGGCGTGGCCATCCCCCCAGGGGGTGGGGTTTCTCTTTCCCACAAAACAACATGATCACCTGCCCTTTTTTTTTCTTTTTTTTTTTTTTTTTTAATAAATCATAGCCATTCTGATTGGGTTTGGTGATGTCATTGTGGCTTTAGTTTACATTTCCCTTATGACAAGTGATAACTGACAGTTTTTCATATGCTTCTTAGTCATTCAAACGTCTTCTTATAAGAGTTATCAGTTCAGATTAGTTGCCTTTTTCTTTATTTAAATAGTTTTTTTTAATTTAATTTTTTTAAGAGAGGTTTTTGCTATAGGGCATGTGTTCTTGCCAGAGAGACAGAGAGATAAAAAGCAAAAAATCACCCCGTGGGGGGATGGCCACACCACAATCTCTTTGTGCATGCATGCACACGTGCCAGTGTGAATTTTAAGTCATGTGGCCCAGGACTCTAACCATGGTCGATTACATGGGAGTCCAGCAGCATAACCATTCCACCATCTGCTGGTCCCTTTAATAGATTTTTTTTTTTTTTCTGGAGGGTGTGTGCAGTTGCCAGATAGAGGCAGACAGAGAGACCAGGAAAGTGAGAAATCACCCCCAGGGGGATGGTCAGGCCACAACTCCTCCTCCATTCTCTTCTTGGGTTCTGAGCACACACACACACGTGCCAGGTTTGTTTTTCAGGCCACCAGGTCCAGAACTTGAACCATGGTCTGCCATGTGGGAGTCCAGAGCCTTAACCGCCATGCCACCTGCTGGCCTCGATTGCCTATTTTTAGTTGTATTATTTTTTTCTTTTTGAGTTTTTGCTATTTGAGTTCCTTACATATTCTGGTTGCCAGTTCCTCATCTGAAGCATAGTTTGCAAATATTTTCTCATGTTGTGAGTTGTCTCTTTACTTATTGTTTACTTTATTGTGCAGAAATTTTCTATCTTGATGTACTCACCTATTTTTGATGTTATTGCCCTCGCTTTACAGGTCTTATTCCAAAAAATCTTTGTCTACGTCAGTATCTTGAACTATTTTTCTTGCACGTTCCTTTAGCAGTTTTATGGTTTTGTGCTTCATGTTTACTCTTTAATCCATTATGAGGTAATTTTGCAAATGGTGAGACATAGAAGTCTAGTTTTAATTTTTCTTTTCTTTCTTTGTTTTTTAGAGAGGTTTTTGCTATAGGGCGTGTGCACTCACCAGAAAGACAGAGAGAGACAGAGAGACAGAAAGCGAGAAATCACCCCCCAGGGGGGATGGCCATGCCACAATCCCTTCTCCTCCATTCTTCTCTCGGGATCTTGGGGACGCACGCACACGCGCCTGGCGTGAGTTTGAGCCACTGGGTCCGGGACTTGAACTGTGGTCGACTACATGGGAGTCCAGCGACATAGCCATTACGCTAACTGCTGGTCCCATAGTTTTAATTTTTCTTCAGGTGGATATCCAGTTTTTCCCACACTATTAAAAAGGCGGGAACCAGCAGTTAGCGTAATGGCTATGTCGCTGGACTCCCACGTAGTCGACTGCGGTTCGCGTCCCGGACCCGGTGGCTTAAAACTCACGCTGGGTACGTGTGCGTGCGTGCCCAAGATCCCGAGAGGAGAATAGAGGAGAAGGGATTGCGGCGTGGCCATCCCCCCTGGGGGGTGATTTCTCACTTTCTGTCTCTATGTCTCTGTCTGTCTGGCGAGTGCACGCGCCCTATAGTGAAAACCTCTCCAAAAAAAAAAAAAAAAAAAAAAAAGGCGATCTTTTCTTCACTAGTTTTCTGGTGCCCTTCATCAAAAAAATCAGTTGACTGTATGTTGTTGTAACTGTTTATGGGTTCACTACTTTATTCCATTGGCCTATGTATCTGTTTTTGTTCCAGTACCAAGTTGTTTTGTTTACTATATAGCTTTGTAATATATCTTTAAGTCAGGTAGTGAGATGCTTCTAAGTTTACTCTTTCGGCTTAGTATTGGTTTTGTGATAGGGGTCATTGTGATTCCAGACACATTTTATGGTCGTTTTTCTATTTCTGTGAAGACTGTCCCTGGAATTTTAGTAGGAATTTTATTAAGTTTATAGATCAGTTTGGGTCGAATTAACATTTTAACTGTGTTGATTCTTTTAATCCATGAACAAGGATGTCTTTCCACTTATTGATTTTTTTTTTTTTCTTTTTTTGGAGAGGTTTTTTTCTTATTGGTTGTGTGCGCCAGAAAGACAGAGAGAGACAGAGAGACAGAAAGTGAGAAATCAACCCCCAGAGGGGGTGGCCATGCCGCAATCCCTTCTCCTCTCGGGATCTTGGGCACACATGCACAGGTGACTGGCGTGAGTTTAAGCCACCAGGTCCGGGACTCGAACTGCAGTCAACTACATGGGAGTCCAGTGACATAACCATTACGCTAACTGCTAGTCCCTACTTATTCATGTTTTTAAAATTTTCTTTATTTAGTTTTGTTGCTGTTGTTATTTTAGTGGTAGAGATTTTTCACCTCTTTGGTTAGATTTATTCCTAGATTAAATTTTTTTTTTTTAGAGAGAGATTTTTGCTATAGGGCGCATGCACTCACCTAGAGAAATAGAAAGCAAGAAATCACCCCCCACCACCACCACTGAGAGGGGATGGTCACACTGCAATCCCTTCTCCTCCATTCTCCTCTTGGGCATGCATGCACACGTGCCTGGTGAGTTTAAGTTGCTGGGTTTGGGATTCAAACCATGGTCGACTATGTAGTAGTTCAACAAAGTAAACTTTACACTGTCTGCTGGTCCCTATTCCTAGATTTTAAAATGGCTATTTAAATGGAATTTATTCTTTCATTTCAGTCTCAGTTTATTCACTGTTAGTTTACAAATATGCTATATATTTTAATATTTTTAATTTAATTTAATTTTATTTTTGATAATTTTTAAAATTTTGATTTGTATCCTGTGATTTTACTAAATTTGTTTATCACATCTAAGAGTTGTGGTTTTTTGTTTTTTGTTTTGTTTTGGGGGTTTATTTATTTATTTATTTATTTTGAGAGGTTTTTGCTTTAGGGTGTGTGCACTCACCAGAAAGAAAGATAGAAAGTGAGAAATCACCCTTATGGGGGATGGCCTTGCCACGATCCCTTCTCCTTCATTCTCCTCTCAGGATCTTGGGCACGCATGCACATGCACCTGGCATGAGATTAAGCCACCAGGTCCAGCACTCAACCACGGTCAACTACACGAGAGTCCAGTGACATAGCCATTACGCCAACTGCTGGTCCCCACATCCAGGAGTTTTTTGGTAGATTCCTTTTTTTAATTATTATTTTTATTTTTGTATCTCATGTCATCCACAAATAGAAAAAAATTAATTAATTCTTTCACTTAAATTTCTATGTCTTTATTTCATTCTTTTATCTGATGTTGGCTAGTACTAAGTTTTGGGTTTTTTTCAGTTTTTTACTATAAGGCATGTGCATTTGCTGGAGAGAGAGACACAGAGACAGAGAGAGAGGGAAAATGAGAAATCACCCCCTAGAGGATGACTATCCTGCAATCCCTTCTCCTTCATTCTTCTCTTGGGATTTTGCGTATGCATGTACACATGCCCAACAGTTTTTTCAAGCCACTGGGTCTGGGACTCAAACCGCACAGTTTGTGGGATCCAGCACCTTAATCACCAGGTCACCTGCTAGCCCTGTCTTAATATTTTATACTTCATTTTGGTTGAAACAACACCAAATGATAGTACTAGTGATTATCAACACTATTGCCAGTCAAAACTCATATGACCTGAAGTTTAAAGTTTTCCAAATAATTTATGTGTGAAAAAGCATGAAATAAAATCCTCCCCCCTTCCTTTTTGGTTTGACAGACACTCTCAGGGCATATCAAGACTTTGAGGATATGTGTCACTGTTGGCACTTTGAGGAAAGTAAAGATACATTAAAAATCACAATCTAAACAATCATATTAAGAATTTAGAATGGGGCCAGCAGGTGGCATGGTGGTTGAGGTATCAGATTGCCACATGTCTGACAACAGTTCAAATCCCAGAGCTGGCAGCTTACTTTCTTACTCTCCCTCTCTCTCTGTCTCTGCCTGTCTTTGGTCAAAATAGAAGAATAATGATAATAAATAAAATTTAAGATAAATAACTCTTAAAAAATTTTAAATCTTTTTAAGAATTTAGAAAAATGACAAGGGTCAGCAGATGGCATAGCTGTTATGCCACTGGACTCTCATATGGACAATCATGGTTTGAGTCCTGGATCCAGTGGCTTGAAACTCATGCTAGGAGCATGTGTGTGTGTGTCCAAGATCCCAAGAGGAGAATGGAAGAGAAGGGACTGTGGCATGGCCATTTCCTATGGGAGGGGTGATTTCTCACTTTCCCTCTCATTGTCTCTGTCTTTCTCTCTGGCAAGCACATGCACCCTAAAGCAAAAATTTCTTTTAAAAAAAAAGAATGAAGAGAAATAACAGAGAAAAAGCCAAAAATAGAAGAAAACATATAATAATAATAAAATGTTAATGAAACATAAAAAGTAAGATAACAACACAAATAGCTGAATATTAGAAACCTATAAAATTGTTTTTTGTAACCTCTTATAAAAGTTATTAATAAAAAATAAAGTACAAAGGAGAATTTTAGGCATGAAAAATGGTCAAGAATAGACATAAAATATATTTTTACATAATAAATTATGGGATCTGTAATATAAGGAAATAGTATAAAAGATTTTTTAAAAAGCTAAATGACATATTGTCTAGGCAAATGTGGATAAATGCACGGTGCAGAAGTATATCTAGATGATAATATTTATATAAGTGTTTAAAATACTCAGAGCAATATTAAACATATTTTAGATATAAGCATGTACTAGAAATATAAAAATATAAATAAAAAAGACACAAACACCTTTATAACTGTAGCTATTATTCTGGATGGAGAGCAGTATTTATATTGATTTCAAGGGGTGGAGATTCTTATTGTGAATGAGCAGCACAAATCTAGACCCCAGATCCATTAGAAATAGAAGAAATAAATTCATTTCTTGGGAGGGTTTTGTTTCTTTGAAAACCTGAGTACAACCTTCCTTTTCTGCCCTCTGAACTGCCAGGCGGAGTCTCCAAGCTCTCTGCACAGGCAGCTCGTGCACAGGGAGGGGCTGCAGCTTTGCCTTGGGCAGCTCACTCGAATCTCCTGTCTTTCCACCTGCTATTATAAAATCAATATACAGTCCCCCTGCGTCCCTATAAAGTCCTCTCCTTCTGTCCCTCCTTCCGCCCATCCCACCGCTTTTTCTGGGCAAGAACTGATCTTATTTCTATTACTATAGATTGCTACATTTTCCAGCATTTTAGATAAGTAAAATTATACAGAATGTATTCTTTTTTGGGGGGAGGGGTCTGGTTTCCATTGCTTTACATCATTGTTTTGAGATTAATCCATATTATAGTATGTATCAGTTCTTCACTCCTTTTTTGGTTGAGTAGTACATCCACTGTCCATATATATTATAGATTATTTATTAACCTGTTAATGGGCACTTGAGTTATTTCCAGCTTTTGACCATTACATACAAATCCACTATAAAAATGTATATGCAAAGCTTTGTAAGAACATATACTTACTTTTCTTTTCAATAAACAACTAGAATTAGAATGGCTGGGTTACATGGTAGGTACAGAACTCTTAAATAAACTATCGATTTCCAAACAGTACCGTTTTACATTCCCAGCAGCAGCGTATCCTTAATGACCCTTGGTGTCAATCATCTTTATCATTTTATGTATTCTAATATGTATAACAATATGTCATAAAAGTTTTAATTTTGTATTTGCCTGATATTTTATAACTGAGTAGCTTTTCTTGTGCTTATTTACTATCCAGTTATCTTCTTTGCAAAGAAAGTCTCTGTTTATATTTTTTGCCCATTTTTATTGGATTGTTTGCTTTCGTATTGCTAAAGTTTGAGAGTTCTTTAAATATTCTGAATCAAAGTCCTTTATGAGGTATGAACGTTCCAAATATTTTCTCCCAGTCTCTCAACTGTCTTCTCATTCTCTTTACATTGACTTTGAAGAGCAGAAGTATTTAATTTGATTAGGTCTAATTAATAGATTTGTTCTTTTATAGATTGTCCTCTTAATGTTGTATCTAAGAAATCTTAGCCTAACTCAAGATCATAAAGACTTTTTTTCTATGCTTTTTTTCCCCCCAGAAGCTGTGTAACTTTAGCTTTTACATCAAAGTATGGTCTGTTTTGAGTTAATTTTTTTAAAAAGTTTCTTTCTTCCTTAAGGGATAAGGACATAGAAAGTGAGAAAGTGAGATACAGACAGGCAACCCCAGCAGGGTTTTTCATGCCACAACCCACCCCGCCTTCAGTCAGTCTGGATAGTGGGTGTGTGGTTGGCTGGTGTGCTTGGGGAGGTCTCCAGATGTAAATCTAGAACCTTCGCATGTGGGTCAGCCTTGCAGAGTACTGTGTTACTGCTGTCCCATTGTCTGGCCTCCTAATATTTATATACAGTGTTACGCAATAGCCTCATGCTCATTTTTTTATTTTTGCATGTGAATATCCATTTGTTCCAAAACCATTTGTTGAAAAAACTGTCCTTCCTCCACTGAATTGCCTTAGAATCTTTGTTAAGAATCAGTTGTTTCTATATGCATCGCCTTTTCCTGAATTTTCCGTTCTGTTGTGTTGTGCTATTAGTCTATACCAGTACCACATTTGTCTTGATTACTGTAGATTTATAAGTCCTGACATCAGACACTGGGCCAGCTAGTCGAGGGGCGGTTAAGGCAGATGGATCCCACATGGCCGACTGTGCGGTTCAAGTACTAGACCCAGCAGCTTAAAAAACACAACAGGTAAACACACATGCATGCCCAATCCCAAGAGGAGAATAAAGAAGGGACTGCAGCGTGGCCATCCCCCATGGGGGGATGCTTTCACACTCTTAGCCTGACCCCCATGAGTGTACATGCTGTATAGCAAGGATTAAAAAGAAAAAAGAAGGAAAAAAAACTGGCTAGTGTTAGTTTTCCAAATCTGTTTTTCTTGTTTGAAGTTGTTTGGGCAGTTAGTCTAATCCTTTACATTTACATAGAAGTTTTGAAATCAGTTTCTCAATTTATAGCTCCCTTCCCCTCCAAGAAACAAAAGCCTTCTGGGATTTTTGGATGGAATTGCATTTTGATTGATCTAAAGATCACTTTGAGGGAGATTGACACCTTAATGATAATGAGTCTTTTGAGCCATGAACAAGAATATCCCCCCACTTACTTAGGTCTGTAATTTCTTCAAGGAATCTGTTCTAACTCTCAGGGTACCAGTCTTTCACTTCTTTTGTAAGACTTATCTCTTTGAATTCATATTACATAATACTATTTGAATTTCTGATCATACATTGTCAATATATAAAAATGTGAATGACTTTCTCTTTTCTTTTCATTTTTTTTTATAGGTTTTTCCAATAGGGTGTGTGCTCACTGGACAGAGAGACAGAAAGCAAGAAATCACCTCTCAGGGAAGAAGGCCAAGCCACAATCCCTTCTCCTCCATTGTCCTCTTGAGATCATGTGCGCCTGGCGTGAGTTTAAGCCACTAGGTCCAGGACGTAGCCAACTGCCGGTCCCATACATGCATGTTTTAAGACATTGGTCAGGAATTCAAACCACAGTCGACGGCATGGGAGTCCAGCGACGTAACCATTACGCCATCTGCTGGTCCAAAAAATGTAAATGACTTTTTAATGGCTCCTGTATTCCACTGCGATCTTGCTAACCCCACATGTTAACTCTGGTAGTGATCTTACAGAGTCCATGTATTCTTTTTATAGACAATATTGCACCTTCAAATAAAGAGTTTTACTTCTTTGCCCTCAATTTGGAAAACTCCTTTTTTTTTTTTTTTTTTTTTTTTTTTTTTTTTACAAAATCCTTTATTTATTTGTAACAATCAGATCAAGGATATTACTATGTATATAATTTATAGTAGAGAATTTATGTTCTTGGATCTGTTGTTTCTTCCCTTTGCCCCTTATGATAGCTTTTTTTTTTCCTTTTACTTTTTTTTTATTATCTATTTTTTTATTACATTGAATTACATATAACTTTACAGTGTATTACATTGCTTCTTCAAAAGGGAATGCCATGCATGTCAGTCAGTACAGAGACATTAATCTCCCCGCTTCAACATTCAATATCTTTCCTATGTTTCCCCCAATCATTATTATTATTATTATAATTATTTTTTATGATAAACATGATTTTTTTTCCCAATTATCAGATCATAAAGTACCCAACAATAGGAAACGTAGACTGCACTCAGGCTGGACCAAGGGTGGGTCTCGTGCAGCCCCGCAAATGTAGGTGAATCTCCATGGAACACATGTCAGTGTCTAGACCTTCCTGTACAAGACTTGATAGAAGAGTTGGCAAAAGTCATCTTTGTTGTTAATTTTAGGGGGAAAACATTCATTCTTTTGCTATGAAAGGTACCATGAGTTTGATGTTTCTACCATTTGATTTCTGCCTTGAATCTATTTTTTTTTTTTTATGCCGGAAAAATTTTTTTAAAAAGTTTATGGCAGCACCAAGCTAAGCCACAGTGATTACGTGAGATATCAACATTCTTGGTACTCAATATTCAAACATCTGATTGAATTATTTTCAAAATAATAGGTGATTAGAGTTTTAAACATTTTTTTCTCTGCATGTTTTTTTTAATTTAAATTTATTTATTTACATTCATTCACTGTACATCATTACAGCATACAAAATGAGATTTTTCCATCCAGAGTACACTGTATATTGGCTCAATCAAGAGCATCAATATATGTGTTATCTTCAACAAATAATTTTCCATTTCTTGTATGTTTTGCTTTTTTCCCCCATCCTTGGTTCCCTATCTCTTACCCTCTGCCATCTCCCACTCTCCTCCCACACTGTCTCTGGCATCTATATTTGCTTTCTATATTTTTTCCCCTACATTTTATTAAGTCACTAAAGATCTTAATTAATCTAAATATTTTCATAGCAAGCACAGCTGATATATACATTTTCATGCACACAAGTCCAACTTTAGGCATGAGCTTCAGTGGGTAGAATGAACATCCTATAAAGTAGCACCTAGCTGGGGCTGTATATCTTACTGCAGTCATTGAATAGGTATTTTTAATGCATTTTTTTTTATTTCAAGAAAAAGTTTTAGTTTTTTTTTCTGAAACTTTTCTTTTTTTTAACTTAATTTACATTCATTCTTTAAGCATCGTCACAGCATACAAAATGTGATTTCCCATCCAGAATATACTGTATAGTGGCTTAATGTATGTTATTGTTAATGATGAAATGAAATATTGGTTTAAGCAGTACAAATGACTATTGGAAATTCTTGGCAATATAGTGAGCTTCCAGGTAAATAAGGTATATTTTATATATATAAATGTATATTTTGCCTGTCTATAGATATTTATTTATATTTTTGTGATTATAGTTATTTCATACGTGATAGAAAATATCTTATCTATATATTCTTAATTTCTTCTTAGTAGTATAACTACAAATTCCTATTGTAGTAATTTTAATAAATATATTTTACTATTATAATAGTAATATATCTTTATTATAAAAATGTTTTATAGGGGCAGGCAGGTGGCATGTGGTTAAGGGTACTAGATTCCCACATGGTTGACCATGGTTCAAGTCCCGGACCTGGTGACTTACTTTCTCGCTTTCCCTTTCTTTCTTTCTCTGGTCTAATTAAAAAATAATAATAACATATGAAATTAAATAAATAAATTATTATTTTTAAAAAGTTTTATAAATTCTAAGAGGTATAAAGAAAATGAATTATAGTCAAACTCATATCTTACAGAAATATCTTTAACATTATCTTTCCATAATTAAATGTATTTACAAATAATTTTGTATATGGAAACATATATATGCATGTAGTTTTTAGTTTGCTAATATACTGCATGTAAAATAGTATACAGTAACTAGTTATGATAATGTAGCTTGTATCACATAAACCCTCCCAGTTATGATTGGTCATGAAATTAAGGAAAAAAAAGAGAAAAAACTAAAGCAGCTATTTGAAGGCATTGGGGAAAAATTTTTGCAAAGCTACACTTTAGGGTACCAGACAGAGAAAAATGGTGGGAAGCAGATAGAAACATAAAGGTCTAACATGTGTGTAATTGGAGCCCCAGTAGGAGGGAAGAGAAAGAATGGCACAGAATCAATACTTGAAGAGAGAACAGCTGAGAACTTTCCAAAACGAGAAAGAAAAAAAATCAAATTACAGTGTTAAACCCAAACCTGGATAAATGGAAAGAAAGTCACTTTCAATCCAGCAGTGTAGCTTCTGAAAGAACACATCAAAAATATAATTTAACAATAGGAAATTTCTATCATGAAAACAGGCACCTTATCTTCAAAAGAACTAATTAAGGCAAAAAGCCACTTTTTCAATAGAAATAATGGAATGTCAAAGTGTTTAAAGAAAATAACAGAAAATCTAGGACGATTGTATCCAGTGAAATGTCCTTTCAAAATAAAGGAGAGGGCCAGCACGTAGCATGGAGGTTAAGATGCTGGATCCCGGGACCAGCAGATGGCTTAATGGTTACATCACTGTACTCTCATGTAGTCGACCATGGTTCGAGCCCTGGACCCGGAGGCTTAAAACTCATGCCAGGCACATGTGCATGTATGCCTAAGACCCCAAGAGGAGAATGGAGGAGAAAGGATTGCAGCATGGCAATTTTCTCGGGGAGTGATTTCTCATGTTCTGTATCTCTATATCTCTGGTGAATGCACATGCCCTGTAGTAAAAATCTATCTCAAACAAGAAAAAAAGGAAAAGACACTGGATCCCACATGGCTAGCTTCCCAGGGGGCTGAAATCACAAAGGCACATATATGTGCGTGCCCAAAATGTAGAGAGGAGAGTGGGGGCTCAGGGATCACAGTGTGGTCCTGCTTTCTGAGGAGGGATTTCTCACTTCCCTGTCTCTCTTTCTCTCTGTCTCTCTAGAGAATGGCTGGGCCAGATAGCAAAAGCAAAATAAAACTAAAATAAATAAAGAGGTCTCTAGCTGTTAGCTGTGAGTGTGTCTCGGGCAGTGCTGTGGGCGCCCTCTCCCTGTTCTTCCCGCCATGACTCAGAAAATGGAGGAAATCCAAGACTTTCTGCCTACAACCCGATGAAAAGACACCGCATCTGTCAAGATCAAGAAAAATAAGGCTAATGTGAAGTTTAAAGTTTGATGCAGCAGATACCTTTATACCTGGGTCGTACAAAGAGAAGGCGGGGAAGCTGAAGCAGTCCCTGCCCCCCAGGTTTGGCGGTAAAGGAACTAAAATGAACCAGATGCTGTCTGCACTACATTAAACATGTTTTAAATTCAAAAATTAAGTAAATAAATAAATAAAGCGATATCGACCCAGCCATGGTGGTGCACACTGGACTCTGCTGCTTCGCAGGCTCAGGACACATGGGAAGGCTGAGTTCAGTTCCCAGCCCACCCTTAAAAAAGCTGGGCATGGTGGTGTATGTCTTTAATCCCAGCTACTTAGGAGACTGAAGCAAGAGAATTGCAGCATGACAGGTCACTGTCCAAAAACACCACACACATACAAAGGAGAAATTAAACAAAAACAAAAACAAAAACAAAAACAAACAAAAAAAAAAACAGCTCCAGTAAGAGTTGATCATCAGTACAATAACACTTCAAACATTAAGGGAGTTCTTTAATCGGAAGTAAAGCCGTACCACACAGGAGTGAAACACAGTAATGCAGGAAGGAATCAGGGATACCAGAAATGCACTGCTGATTTAAAACGATGACAATGTTTTGAAGGGTTTAAAATACGTGCAGATTTGTTTCATTTTTTTAAAGTTTACTTCTGCCATGAGTGAGAGAGAGAGAGACGTACCCCGACAGGGTTTCGACGCGGAGATCTCCCTCCAGCTGCAGCCAGCTATGGATCATGGGCAGTGCCTGTCCAGTGTACGCAGGGAGGTCTCTGTACACAAACCCAGAGCTTTTCCATGTGGGTTAGGTTTATGCAGTCTCACGTTTACTAATACACCACTGTCTGGCCCCTGAATTTAGAGTATGTGTTAACAACAGCACCAGGAGGAGGATAGTAAATGGAGTTTAAACATTAAGAAGTTCTTACATTGTGTGGGAGATTACTAAAGTACTAATTTAAAGCAGATATTTATAAGTCAAGGATGAGTATTATAATCTCTAGTACACCTATAAAAGATGAGAAAAACATGTATACATAATAAGTTACTGGACTGGAAGAAACTGACTAAGAAAGAATTTACCTCAAAAGAATGTAAGAAAGGAAAAAAAGAACAGAGATGAGACAGGCAAGCTAGAGAACAAAGAATAACACAAGTGTATACCCAGTATACCCATGTCTTAGTCCATTCAGGCTGTGATAACAAAACACCATAAACCAGGGGCTTCTAAACTAGCAGAAACTTATTTGTACAGTTCTGGAGGCTGGGAAGTCTGAGACTGCAGTGCTGGGATGAGGGCTGCTTCCTAGATGACTATCTTTTCATTACAACCTCACAGGGTGGAAGGGGCCAGGGATCTCTCTGAGGCCTCTTCTATAAGAGTATGAATTGTGTTCAGGCAGCTCCATTCTTATGATGTAATCACCTCCCAAAGACCTCATCCCCAAAAATCACCCCACCCCTGAGTTTCAATATATGAATCTGGTGGTGGTGGGGGGGGGGGACACAAACATTCAGAACCATTCAGACTGTAAGAACACTAATATTATAACTTCATGAAATACTTTATGAAGTAAATACTCCAATTCAAAGGCAAATATTATCAGACTGGCCTGAAAACAACTTTATGATGTTTACATATTTTAAATATATGAAAACAGAAACTAAAAGGATTTTCAAAAAGATATTTTATGGTAATAACAAGGGAAACAATGGAGCTGTAATGATATCAAAGGAGAATACAGGGAACCAGCAGTTAGCGTAATGGCTATGTCGCTGGACTCCCATGTAGTCGACCACGGTTCGCGTCCCAGACCCAGTGGCTTAAAAAACTCACGCCAGGCGCGTGTGCGTGCGTGCCCAAGATCCCGAGAGGAGAATGGAGGAGAAGGGATTGCGGTGTGGCCGTCCCCCCTGGGGGGTGATTTCTCGCTTTCTGTCTCTCTGTCTGTCTCTGTCTGTCTGGCGAGTGCATGCGCCCTATAGCGAAAACCTCTTCAAGAAAAAAAAAAAAAGGAGAATACATACAGCGAGAAGTAACCAAGTTAAGGAGGTTATAGTGATAAAAGGTAATCAGGTTATAATGCTGAAAGGTATTATATAATAATTATGTATCATATACTGTGATATAATTATACATGACAATGAGACTATATAAAATTATTTGATGAAAATCAAACAATAATGATAAAATCAGTATAATCAGGTTATAATGATAAAGGAGCCTATTTCACGAGCTTAACAAAAAATCATCTTATATTTGTGTATATATGATAGTACAGCATCAAATTATATTGTAAAAAATTAACAACACTGGGGCCAGCAGGTGGTGTGGGATTCCCACATGGCCGATGGCAATTCGAATCCCAGAACTGGTATCTTGCTTTCTCACTTTCTCTCTCTCTCTGTCTTTCTGTGGTGAGCACATGTGCCCTATAGCACACTTGAATAAATAAATAAATAAATATTTTAAAAATAATGAACACAACTAGAAGCATAAAGAAACAAATGTACAACCCTCGATTAAGATTTTTTCACACATCTCTTTCAGAAACTTATAAATCATTCAGACAAATGTATCAGTAGAAAGCTTCAAACAGCATAATACATTTGACTCGTTGACATGTGAAGAGTTTCACACTCAACAAATGCGGAATACGCATTCTTATCAAGCATACATGAAATCATCAGAAAAATAACAATTGGGTCACTGGGAAAGTCGTGACTCATTTTTGCATAGAAAAATAATTCATGACTTTCCCGACAACCAATTATTTCCTGAACAGGAGGTTTCAACAAATGCCTATGAACTGAAATCATATTAAGTACGTTCTGTCTGTAGTATAATTAAGTTGGAAATCAATAACAAAAAAAACTGGAGAGGGAGGCTGGAAAGTGGCTCCACAGTGATACAGTGCCCTTCAAGGCTCACCCGCGTGGAAGACGCCAGGGGACATTTTGGACATGCCAGGTGTGCACATGCCTGTGATGGGACTAGCTGCAGCAGGAGATGGATTGTCACTTGAGGACCCCATGGGGGGGTGCTGTCTCTCTATCTCTCCCTCACTCTCTTGCTCATGGATGAAATTTACATACACACAAACACACAAAGCTAGAAAATCTCCAAATGTTTGAGACTTAGAAATATATATATATATATATATACATATATATATATATATACACATTCCTACATATGTATAATACACACATACATATTTATACACAAAGACATCATATATATCAATATACAGTTGGCCCTCCATAGTCATGGGTTTCACATTAATGGATTCAACCAAAAGTAGATTAAAATATTTGAAAAAGAACAATAAAAGATAACAATATGACACTAAATAGAAATGAAGAAACAATACAACAACTATTTACATAACATTTACATTCCCTTAGGTATTATAAGTGATCTAGAGAGTATTTAAGTACACAGGAGCATATACAAAGGTTATAGTGTACTATGCTCTTTATATGAAGGACTCAAACAGCCTGGGATTTGATTTGAAGATGGCTCTTGGGACCAATGCCCCATAGATACTGGAGGATGAGACTGTATGTGCATGTATATGTGTGTATAGTACATATTACATATATGCAATCTTTTTTGTTTCACTAACATTTTATTTTTTTTCTTTTTTAGACAGATTTTTTGCTATGGGGCACATGCACTCACCAGATAGACAGAGACAGAGAGTGAGAAATCATGCCCCCCACCGGGGAGGTGACCACATGTAATCCCTTCTCTTCCATCCTCCTCTTGGGATTTTGGGCACACATGCACATGCACCTGGCATGAGTTTAAAGTCGCCGGGTCTAGGACTCGAACCACAGTCAGCCATGTAGGAGTCCAGTGATGTAACCATTACGCATTTTCTTAAATAGTATCTAATGGACATAGCCTCTGAATCTCCTGTTACATTCTTCACACACATCACGAAACTCCACGTGAGCCGACTTTATGTAGCTCCTGGAGAACTGGGGTAAAGGCAAGCGCCTGGATTTCTGATCCTACCGGCTTTTTCTCAGTATCCCAGGCCTTCTCTAAAATGCAATGCAAAGGACAAGGGAAAAGCTTCACTGAGCCTCTGCCTGCTCTTGTGAAAGGGGAGTTCATTAGACGAGAGAATCCAGGTTTTAATTTACTAACTGTCCCTAAAGAAGGTGGAGGAAAACTAGGAATTGGAGAGAACCAATATTTAGTTTATTTCATTCAATCCTCAAAGGAACTGGTGAGGTGCCTGAATTAATTTCCCCTTCCAAGAAGAATCTGAGGTCCAGAGAGAGTGATGTCGGAGTCCAGGTCTGCACCTGCTTGGCCACCTTGGCAACCCCGGCTGGATTGCAGGTTAGTGCTCCTCAGCCAGAGAACTGGAATCCTGTTAAAGAAGGCAGGAGACTGCTTTTATGAAGCATGCTTTTAGTCACAATCCCCTGAAAGGTTTTCCAAGCAATTTGCCTTTATATTTTTATATATTTATTTTTTTAGAGAGATTTTTGCTACAGGCATGTGTGCTGGCTGTAGAGAGAGAGAGTCAGAGACAGAAAGCTAGAAATCAGCCCTCCTCGCCCCCTCCCCCACCAGGGCCACACCACAATCTCTTCTCCATTCTTCTCTTGGGATCTTGGGCACGCACTCGCCTGGCATAGTTTAAGCCACAGGGTCTGGGAATCAAACCACTGTGGACTACTCGGGAGACCAGCGACCTAACCATGATGCCATCTGCTGGTCCAGCAATTTGTCTTCACTAACCAAGTGTTTACTTACACACATTATTTTTAGCGAGCATGAAAGTATCTCAAATATTCCAACATTGTTGGCAATCTTTCACTCTTGTGACTTCCAGAGTATTAGAAAACGTGTGATTTACATTTTGAAATTGCCTTCACTTTTTTTCTTCTGCATAACAACATGATATTCATGTATTTTCAAATTTCAGGCTACATTAGTTTGTTTGCAGCGTGACGTTTTAAAAGTGGAATGGGAGCCTCAACTCTTTGTTTCCCTTTCAAAATCAGTAACGTGATGACTTTGATTTTTAACATTTCATTTCCTAAAAGGAGAATATTTTTAAAAATTATTTCAGGTAAGCTGAGGTTACACTATTGGAAGGCAGAAATGAATCCCTTAATTTTGCAGGAACGCTGTTAGTTTCAAGGCGGTTTTAATTGGCCCGGGGCTGGCGGCGGTCGGGTCAGCAGAGCTCAGGCGCGGCCCCGCCATCCCGGCACTTCCAGGCGTGCAGGAGGGACGCGCGGAGGCGGGAGCTGAGGGCGCTGAGCCGCCGCTGGGAGGCTGCACCCCGCCAGCTAGCGCCCCAGCCTATCCTTCGCGGGCTGGCTCCTCTCCTTCCGCTCCTGGAGACAGACCCTCTGCACCGCCAGCCAGGTAAGGGAAATTGCTGTTGAGTTCGCTGTTACCGAGACAACGCGGAACCTGGGGAACGGAAGATTGCC
Organism: Tupaia tana; assembly: GCA_026018925.1. Lineage (NCBI taxonomy): Eukaryota > Metazoa > Chordata > Mammalia > Scandentia > Tupaiidae > Tupaia > Tupaia tana. The sequence goes on from JAKSZU010000008.1 coordinate 6,925,684, forward strand.
ACTGCAGAATTCGGCGGGCTGACCCAGGTCTGCAAAGAGCATCCTAAAACAGGGAGATAGGTTTGCATTTTTCCAATAAAGGGTTAAGGTTGCTCTCCCTAGCACTTCGTTTGATATATTCAACTGGTTGGGATGCAATTCAGTTTATCAGGGGGAGGTTTGGGGCGCCCTGCCACCCTCCCCCGACTACGCCTACCCTAAAGTTACACGTGGAGCAGCCTAACCTGTGTTTTCAATTCCGCTTTCCAGCCCCGAGGGTCCGCGGCGACAGTGGGCTGTGAGGTGGCCTGGCACCCCGCTCCCCCGCCCCGCGGAAAAGCGGGAGAAGAGCCTGTCGCCCTGCCAGGCGCAGGCGGGTGCGGACGCGGGCTGCTGCAGCGCGGAGCCCTGCGGGGCAGCAGTGGGGAACGCAGGTCTCCGGCCACCCTGCCTTCACCGGGATGCACAACGCGTCGTTTTCGGAGTCCGGACCTGACAACGCGTCGTGCCGGGGTCCGGCGCTCGGCTGCCCCAACGCCTCGAGTCCAGAGCCGCTGCCGCCGCCGCTGGCGGTGGCGGTGCCTGTCGTCTACGCGGTGATCTGCGCCGTGGGGCTGGCGGGCAACTCGGCGGTGCTGTACGTGCTGCTGCGGGCGCCCCGCATGAAGACCGTCACCAACCTGTTCATCCTCAACCTGGCCGTCGCCGACGAGCTCTTCACGCTCGTGCTGCCCATCAACATCGCCGACTTCCTGCTGCGGCGGTGGCCCTTCGGGGAGCTCCTGTGCAAGCTCGTCGTGGCCATCGACCAGTACAACACCTTCTCCAGCCTCTACTTCCTCGCCGTCATGAGCGCCGACCGCTACCTGGTGGTGCTGGCCACCGCCGAGTCGCGCCCGGTGGCCGGTCGCACGTACGGCGCGGCGCGCGCGGTGAGCCTGGCCGTGTGGGCGCTCGTCACGGTCGTCGTGCTGCCCTTCGCCGTCTTCGCGCGCCTCGACGACGAGCAGGGCCGGCGCCAGTGCGTGCTGGTCTTCCCGCAGCCCGAGGCCTTCTGGTGGCGGGCGAGCCGCCTCTACACGCTCATCCTGGGCTTCGCCATCCCGGTGTCCACCATCTGCGTCCTCTACACCACGCTGCTGTGCCGGCTGCGCGCCATGCGGCTGGACAGTCACGCCAAGGCCCTGGACCGCGCCAAGAAGCGGGTGACTTTCCTGGTGGTGGCCATCCTGGCCGTGTGCCTCCTCTGCTGGACGCCCTACCACCTGAGCACCGTGGTGGCGCTCACCACCGACCTGCCGCAGACGCCGCTGGTCATCGCCGTGTCCTACTTCATCACCAGCCTGAGCTACGCCAACAGCTG